>JAUJEM010000351.1:0-177719 GCA_030448935.1 Citrus cavaleriei | reverse complement strand
CTGGAATGGCGCGAGACTTTGCGAGGCGCCCCGTGCCAGTGGGCCAGGTCATGGGCACAGCCACCCAAAAATACCCACCGAAGGCCGGGCGCCAAGTTCGTCAGCGGAAAAGGCCACAAAACGGGTGGGCTATAGCCTTGGGGGTGGGGCTGGCCAACTGGGTCCGCCCGGACTCGAATGGCGCGAGACTTTGCGAGGCGCCCCGGTGCAAAAATAGGCCGCGGGCACAGCTCGCCCAAAAATACCCGCCCCAAGGCCGGGCGCCAAGTTCGGTCCAGCGGAAAAAGGCCACAAAACGGTGGGCTATAGCCTTGGGGGTGGGGCTGGCCAACTTCGTCCGCTCGGACTCGAATGGCGCGAGACTTTGCGAGGCGCCTCGTGGTGCTGGGGCCAGGCCGCAGGCACAGCCGCGCCCAAAAATACCCGCCCGAAGGCCGGGCGCCAAGTTCCAGCGGAAAAAAGGCCACAAAACGGGTGGGCTATAGCCTTGGGGGTGGGGCTGGCCAACTTCGTCCGCCGGACTCGGAATGGCGCGAGACTTTGCGAGGCGCCCCGTGTGCCAAAAAGGGCCGCGGGCACAGCCGCGCCAAAAATACCCGCCCGAAGGCCGGGCGCCAAGTTCGCCCAGCGGAAAAAGGCCACAAAAACGGGTGCGCGATAGCCTTGGGGGGTGGGGCTGGCCAACATCGTCCGCTGGACTCGGAATGGCGCGAGACTTTGCGAGGCGCCTCCATGTGCCAAAATTAGGCCGCGCGCACAGCCGCGCCAAAAATACCCCCCCGACGGCCGGGGCTCCAAGTACGCCCAGCGCAACAAGGCCACAACACCGGGGGGGCTAGAGCTTTGGGGTGGGTTGCTGGGCAACTTCGTCCGCCGGACTCGGAATGGCGCGAGACTTTGCGAGGCGCCCGTGTGCCAAAATAGGCCGCGGGCACAGCCGCGCCTAAAAATAACCCGCCCGAAGGCCGGGCGCCAAGTTCGGGCCCAGCGGAAAAGGCCACAAAACGGGTGGGCTTTTGCCTTGGGGGTGGGGCTGGCCAACTTCGTCCGCCGGACTCGGAATGGCGCGAGACTTTGCGAGGCGCCCCGTGTGCCAAAATAGGCCGCGGGCACAGCCACGCCTAAAATACCCGCCCGAAGGCCGGGCGCCAAGTTCGGCCCAGCGGAAAAGGCCACAAAACGGGTGGGCTATAGCCTTGGGGGTGGGGCTGGCCAACTTCGTCCGCCGGACTCGGAATGGCGCGAGACTTTGCGAGGCGCCTCCGTGTGCCAAAATAGGCCATGGCACAGCCGCGCCTAAAAATACCCGCCCAAGGCCGGGCGCCAAGTTCGTCCAGCGGAAAAGGCCACAAAACGGGTGGGCTATAGCCTTGGGGTGGGGCTGGCCAACTTCGTCCGCCGGACTCGGAATGGCGCGAGACTTTGCAGGCGCCTCCATGTGCCAAAATAGGCCATGTGGGCACAGCCACTAAAATACCCGCCCGAAGCCCGGGGCGCCAAGTTCGTCCAGCGGAAAAAGGCCACAAAAACCGGTGGGCTATAGCCTTGGGGGGTGGGGCTGGCCCACTTCGTCCGCCGGACTCGGAATGGCGCGAGACTTTGCAAGGCGCCTCCGTGTGCCAAAAAAAGTCCGCGGGCACAGCTGTGCCTGAAAATACCCGCCCGAAGGCCGGGGCGCCAAGTTCGTTCAGCGGAAAAAGGCCACAAAAACGGGTGGGCTATAGCCTTGGGGGGTGGGGCTGGCCAACTTTGTCCGCCGGGCTCGGAATGGCGCGAGACTTTGCGAGGGGCCTCCGTGTGCCAAAAATAGGCCGAGGGCACAGCCGCGCCCAAAAATAACCGCCCGAAGGCCGGGGCGCCAAGTTCGTCCAGCCGAAAAAGGCCACAAAAACGGGTGGGCTATAGCCTTGGTGGTGGGGCTGGCAACTTCATCCGCCGGACTCGAATGGCGCGAGACTTTGCGAGGCGCCTCCGTGTGCCAAAATAGGCCGCGGGCACAGCCGCGCCTAAAAATACCCGCCCAAGGGCGGGGCGCCAAGTTGCCCAGCGGAAAAAGGCCACAAAAACGGGTGGGATTTAGCCTTGGGGGTGGGGCTGGCCAACTTTGTCCGCCGGACTCGGAATGGCGCGAGACTTTGCGAGGCGCCTCCGTGTGCCAAAAATAGGCCAAAGGGCACAGCCGCGCCCAAATACCCGCCCGAAGGCCGGGCGCCAAGTTCATCCAGCGGAAAAAGGCCACAAAAACGGGTGGGCTATAGCCTTGGGGTGGGGCTGGCCAACTTCGTCCGCCGGACTCGGAATGGCGCGAGACTTTGCGAGGCGCCTCCGTGTGCCAAAAATAGGCATGGGGCACAGCCGCGCCAAAAATACCCGCCCGAAGGCCGGGCGCCAAGTTCGTCCAGCGGAAAAAGGCACAAAAACGGGTGGGCTATAGCCTTGGGGGGGGGGCTAGCCAACTTCGTACGCCGGACTCGGAATGGCGAGACTTTGCGAGGCGGCTCCATGTGCCAAAATAGGCCACGGGGCACAGCCGCGCCCAAAAATACCCGCCCGAAGGCCGGGGCGCCAAGTTCGTCCAGCGGAAAAAGGCCACAAAAACGGGTGGGCTATAGCCTTGGGGGGTGGGGCTGGCCAACTTCGTCCGCCGGACTCGGAATGGGGCGACACTTTGCGAGGCGCCTCCGTGTGCCAAAAATAGGCCGCGGGCACAGCCGCTCCCAAAAATTCCCTCCCGAAGGCCGGGGCGCCAAGTTCTCCCAGCGGAAAAAGGCCACAAAAACGGGTGGGCTATAGCCTTGGGGGGTGGGGCTGGCCAACTTCGTCCGCCGGACTCGGAATGGCGCGAGACTTTGCGAGGCGCCTCCGTGTGCCAAAAATAGGTCACGGGCACAGCCGCGCCCAAAAATACCCGCCCGAAGGCCGGGGCGCCAAGTTCGTCCAGCGGAAAAAGGCCACAAAAACGGGTGGGCTATAGCCTTGGGGGGTGGGGCTGGCCAACTTCGTCCGCCGGACTCGGAATGGCGCGAGACTTTGCGAGGCGTCTCCATGTGCCAAAACTAGGCCGCGGGCACAGCCGCGCCTAAATATACCCGCCCAAGGCCGGGCGCCAAGCTCGCCCAGCGGAAAAAGGCCACAAAAACGGGTGGGCTATAGCCTTGGGGGGTGGGGCTGGCCAACTTCGTCCGCCGGACTCGGAATGGCGCGAGGCTTTGCGAGGCACCTCCGTGTGCCAAAAATAGGCCGCGGGCACAGCCGCGCCCAAAAATAACCCCCGAAGGCCGGGGCGCCAAGTTCGACCCGCGCAAAACACCACAAAACCGGGTGGGCTATAGCCTTGGGGGGTGGGGCTGGCCAACTTCGTCCGCCGGACTCGGAATGGCACGAGACTTTGCGAGGCGCCTCCGTGTGCCAATAGGCCAGGCCTGCGGGCACGGCGGGGCCAAAAAATACCCCCCGAAGGCCGGGGCGCCAAGTTCGTCCAGCGGAAAAAGCCACAAAAACGGGTGGGCTATAGCCTTGGGGGGTGGGGCTGGCCAACTTCGTCCGCCGGACTCGGAATGGCGCGAGACTTTGTGAGGCGGCTCCATGTGCCAAAAATAGGCCACGTGCACAGCCGTGCCCAAAAATACCCGCCCGAAGGCCGGGGCGCCAAGTTCGTCCAGCGGAAAAAGGCCACAAAAACGGGTGGGCTATAGCCTTGGGGGGTGGGGCTGGCCAACTTCGTCCGCCGGACATGGAATGGCGCGGGACTTTGTGAGGCGCCTCCGTGCGCCAAAAATAGGCCGCGGACACAGCCGCGCTAAAAATACCCGCCCGAAGGCCGGGCGCCAAGTTCGCCCAGCGGAAAAAGGCCACAAAAACGGGTGGGCTATAGCCTTGGGGGTGGGGCTGGCCAACTTCGTCCGCGGACTCGGAATGGCGCGAGACTTTCCGAGGGCCTCCGTGTGCCAAAATAGGGTCACGGGCACAGCCGCGCCCAAAAATACCCGCCCGAAGGCCGGGCGCCAAGTTCGGCCCCAGCGGAAAAAGGCCACAAAAACGGGTGGGCTATAGCCTTGGGGGTGGGGCTGGCCAACTTCGTCCGCCGGACTCGGAATGGCGCGAGACTTTGCAGGCGCTCCATGTGCCTGTGGCGCCGCGGGCACAGCCGCGCCGCCCAAAATACAGCCCCGCCCAAGGCCGGGCGCCAAGGTCGTCCAGCGGAAAATGCCACAAAAACGGGTGGGCTAGCCTTGGGGATGGGGTTGGCCAACTTTCGTCTCGCCGGACTCGAATGGCGAGACTTTGCGAGGCACATCCGTGTGCTGTGTGGCCAGGACGCGGCACAGCCGCGCCAAAAATACCCCCCCGAAGGCCGGGCGCCAAGTTCGGCCCAGCGGAAAAGGCCACAAAACGGGTGGGCTATAGCCTTGGGGGGTGGGGCTGGCCAACTGGCCCCGCTGGACTCGGAATGGCTGAGACTTGGCGAGGCACATCCGTGTGCTGTGGCCAGGCCGCGGGCACAGCCGCGCCTCAAAATACCCGCCCCGAAGGCCGGGCCTCAAGTTCGTCCCAGCGGAAATGGCCACAAAAATGGGTGGGCTATAGCCTTGGGGGGTGTGGCTGGCCAACTTCAGTCCGGGACGGACTCCGGAATGGCGCGAGACTTGCGAGGCACGCCCAGAAAAACAAAAAATAGGTCAAAGGGCACAGCCGCCCCAAAAATACCCGCCCGAAGGCCGGGCGCCAAGTTCAGCCCAGCGAAAAGGCCACAAAATGGGTGGGCTATAGCCTTGGGGGTGGGCTGGCCAACTTCGGCCCCACGGGACTCGAATGGCGAGACTTTGCGAGGCATCTCCATGTGCCAAAAATAGGCCGCGGGCACAGTCACGCCTCTATAAATACCCACCCGAAGGCCGGGGCGCCAAGTTCGGCCCAGCGGTAAAAGGCCACAAAACGGGTGGGCTATAGCCTTGGGGTGGGGTTGGCCAACCCGGCCGGGCCGGACCTGGAATGGCGCGAGACTTTATGAGGCGCTTCTGTGTGCCAAAAATAGGTTTCGGGCCTCACCCGCGCCCACCAAAATACCCGCCCAAAGGCCGGGCGCCAAGTCTGGTCCAGCGGAAAAGGCCACAAAACTGGGTGGCTATAGCCTTGGGGGTGGGCTGGCCAACTCTGGGTCCGTCGGGACTCGGAATGGCACGAGACTCTGCGAGGCGCCTGCCTGTGCTGTAATAGCTCCGGCGGTCACAGCCGAGTCCAAAATACCCGCCCGGAAGGTCGGGCGCCAAGTTCGTCCATGGAAAAAGGCCACAAAAACGGGTGGGCTATAGCCTTGGGGGTCGGGCTGGCCAACCGTACGCCGGACTCGGAATGGCGCGAGACTTTGCGAGCGCCCAGGTGTTGTGGTGGCCAGCAGCGGCTCACCCACGCCCAAAAATACCTCGCCCCTAAGGCCGGGCGCCAAGTTCGGCCCAGCGGAAAAGGCCACAAAAACGGGTGGGCTATAGCCTGGGGTGGGGCTGGCCAACTTCGCTGTCGGACTCGGAATGGCGCGAGACTTTGCGAGGCGCCAGGTGTTGGGGGCCAAGCCACAAGCACAGCCGCGCCTAAAATACCCTGGTCTGGTCGGGGGCGCCAAGTTTCGCCCAGCGAATAAAGGCCACAAAACGGTGTGGGCTATAGCCTTGGGGGTGGGGTTGCCACAACTTGTCCTACTGACCTGAATCGCGCGAGACTTTGCGAGGCGCCTCTGTGTGCTGCAAAATAGTCAAGGGGCTCAGCCGCGCCTAGTGTAACACCCGCCAAGGTCGGCGCCAAGTTCGTCCAGCGGAAAAGGCCACAAAAATGGAAGCTGAGAGCCTTGGGGGTGGGGCTGGCCCACTTTGTCCGCTCGCTACGCGGAATGGCACGAGACTTTGCGTAGGCACCTCCGTGTTGCAGGACAGCCGGCACAGCCGCGCCTGCAAAAATACCCGCTCAAGGCCGGGGGCGCCAAGTTCGGCCCAGCGGAAAAGGCCACAAAACGCGGGCTATGCCTTGGGGGTGGGCTAACTGGTCTCATTGACTCGAATGGCGCGAGACTTGCGAGCCACCTCCGTGTGCTGTGGCAGGCTGGCCCAGCCGCGCCCAAAATACACTGCCCGAAGGCCGGGCGCAAGTCTGGTCCCATGGAAAAAGGCCACAACAACGGTGGGCTATAGCCATGGGGGTGGGGCGCCAACTGGTCCTCACTGGACTCGGGAATGGTGCGCGAAACTTGCGAGGCGCCTCCGTGCCAATAATAGGGCGCGGCACAGTCGCGCCCAAAATTCCGGCCCGAAAGCTGGGGCGCCAAGTTCGCCCAGCGGAAAAGGCTAAAACGGGTGGGCTATAGCCTTGGGGGTGGGGTTGGCTAACCCTCGTCCCGGACTTCGGGAATGGCGAGACTTTGCGAGGCGCTTCTGGTGTTAAAAATAGGGCTGCGGGCTCACCTGGCTTGGGCAATACCTGGGTTCAAGGCACCAAGTCTCGCCCAGCGGAAAGGCCACAAAACGAGTGGGCTATAGCCTTGGGGGTGGCTGGCTAACTTCGGTCCCGCTGGACTCGGAATGGCGAGACTTGCGAGGCGCCCCGTGTGCTAAAAAATAGGCTGCGGCCACAGCCACGCCTAAAAATACCCGCCCGAAGGTCAGGGCGCCAAGTTCGTCCAGCGGAAAAGGCCACAAAAACGGGTGGGCTATAGCCTTGGGGGCTGGGGCTGGCCAACTTCGTACGCCGGGACTGAATGGCGCGAGATTTTGCGAGGCACCTCCGTGCCAAAATAGGCTGCGGCACAGCCGCACTCCAAAGACCCACCCGGGCCAAGCGCCAAGTTGGTCCAGCTGAGAAAGGCCACAAAAACGGGTGGGCTATAGCCTTGGGGGTCTGGGCTGGCCAACTTCGCTCCGACTTTGAATGGCGTGAGACTTTACAGGCGCTGTGCCAGTAATAAATTCATGGCCACCCCGCCAAAAAATACCCGCCAAAGGCCGGGCGCCAAGTTCGTCCAGCGAAAAGGCCACAAAACGGGGTGGGCTATAGCCTGGGGTGGGGTTGGCCAACTTCACCGCCGGACTGAATGGCACGAGACTTTGAGGCGCCCGCCGTACCAAAATAGCCCGCGCTGGCAGTCAGTGATCCAAAAATACCTGCCCGGAAGGTCGGGGCGCCAAGTTCGTCCGCGAAAAAAGGCCACAAAACGGTGGGCTTATAGCCTTGGGGGGCTGGCCACAACTCGTACCGGACTGGAAATGGAAGAGACTTTGCGCGGCGCTCTGTGTGCCAAAATAGGCCGCGGGCTCACCCATCGCCCAAAATTACCGAAGGCCGGGCGCCAAGTTCATCCAGCGGAAAAGGCCACAAAAACGGGTGGGCTATAGCCTGGGGGGTGGGCTGGCCAACTCGTCTCTGCCGGACTCCTAATGGCGCGAGACTTGCGAGGCGCCTTCTCGTGGTGCTGGAATAGCGCGGCCACAGCCGCGCCTAAAATACCCGGCCTGAAGGTCACGCCAAGTTCGCCCAGCGCTGAAAAGGCCACAAAAACGGGGTGGGCTATAGCCTGGGGGCTGGGGCTGGCCAACTTCAGACGCCGGACTCGGGAATGGCGCGAGACTTGCGAGGCACCTCCGTGTGCTGTGGGTAGCCGGGCACAGCCGCACCCAAAAAGACCCACCCGAAGGTCGGGCGCCAAGTCTGGCCCAGCTGAAAAGGCCACAAAAACGGGTGGGCTATAGCCTTGGGGCTGGGGCTGTCCAACTGGGTCCGCCGGACCTCGGGAATGGCGCGAGACTTTGCGAGGCGCCCGTGGTGCTGGGTGGCCAGGTCGCGGGTACAGTCGCCTAAAAATAACCGCCCAAGGCCGGGCCGCTAAGTTCATTCCAGCGGAAAAAGTCCACAACAACGGGTGGGCTGAGGCCATGGGGGGTGGGGCTTCACAACTTCGGGCCCGCCGACCTCGAATGGTGCGAAACTTGCGAGGCGCCTCCGTGGTGCTGGTTGGCTAGGTCATGCACAGCCGCCAAAAATTCCGGCCCGAAAGCTGGGGCGCCTGTCTGTCCCAGCGAAAGGCCACAAAAACGGGTGGCTATAGCCTTGGGGGTGGGGCTGGCCAACTTTCGTCCGCCTCGGACCCGGAATGGCGTGAGACTTTGCGCAGGCGCTCCGTGCGCTGTGGGCCAGGCCGCAGCCAGCAGTCACCAAAATACCTCCCACCCGAAGGTCGGGGGCGCAAGTTCGGCTCCAGCGGAAAAGGCCACAAAACGGGTGGGCTATAGCCTGGGGCTCCGGGCTGGCCAACTTCGCACGCCGGACTCGGAATGGCGCGAGACTTTGCGAGGCACCTCCGTGCCAAAAATAGGCCGCGGGCACAGCCGCACCCAAAAGACCCATCAAGGCCGGGCGCTGTCTGCCCAGCGGAAAAGGCCACAAAAAACGGTGGGCTATAGCCTTGGGGGCTGGGCAAGCCAACTTCGGCCCCGCGAGACCTCGGAATGGCGAGACTTTGCGAGGCGACTCCGTGTGCCAAAAATAGGGTCACAAGGTTAGTCACGCTTCAAACTACTCCGCCCAAGGCCGGGCGCCAAGTTCTGTCCAGCGGAAACAGGCCACAAAACGGGTGGGCTTATGCATTGGGGGTGGGGTTGGCCAACTGTCCGCCGACCTCGGAATGGCGCGAGACTTTACAGGCGCCTTCTGTGTGCCAAAATAGGCTGCGGCTCACCCGCGCCAAAAATACCCGCCCGAAGGCCGGGCGCCAAGTCTGGCCCAGCGGAAAAGGCCACAAAAACGGTGGGCTATAGCCTTGGGGGGTGGCTTGCCAACTTCGCCCGCCGGACTCGGAATGGCACGAGACTTTGCGAGGCGCCTGCAGCTGCCTGGGCCAGCCCGCGGCCACAGTCAGCACCTAAAATACACGCCTGAAGTCGGGCGCCAAGTTCGTCCGGGGCGGAAAAAGGCCACAAAACGGTGGCTATAGCCTTGGGGCTGGGGTTGGCCAACTTCAGCACTGACCTCGGAATGGCGCGAGACTTTGCGAGGCACCTCCGTGTGCCAAAATAGGCCGCGGCACAGCCGCGCTAAAAAGACCGGGCCCAAGGCCGGGGCGCCAAGTTCGTCCAGCGGAAAAAGGCCACAAAAACGGTGGCTATAGCCTTGGGGCTGGGTTGGCCAACCGTCTCAATGACTAATGGCGCGAGACTTCATGGTAGGCACCTCCGTGCTGAAAATAGGCCGCGGGCACAGCCACGGTAAAAATACCCGCCTGCTGGGCCGGGCGCAAAGTTCGGTCCAGCGGAAAAAGGCCAAAAACGGGTGGGCTATAGCCTTGGGGGTGGGGCTGGCCAACTTCGTCCGCCGGACCTCGGAATGGCGCGAGACTTTGCGAGCCACCCCTCGTGTGCCAAAAATAGCCGCGGCCCAGCTGCGCGCCCAAAAATACACTCAAGGCCGGGACGCCAAGTTCGTCCAGGCTGAAAAAGGCCACAAAAACGGGTGGGAAGCATAGCCGATGGGGGTGGGGTTTCGCAACTTCGGTGGGCCGGACTGGAATGGGTGCGAAACTTTGCGAGGCGCCTCCTGCCAATAATAGGTCAAGGCACAGCCGCGCCCAAAATCTGCCCGAAAGCTGGGGCGCCAAGTTCGTCCAGCCGGAAAAGGCCACAAAACGGTGGGCTATAGCCTCGGGGCCTGGGGGCTGGCCAACTTCATCCGCTCGGACTCGGAATGGCGCGAGACTTTGCGGGCGCTCCCGTGCCAAAAATAGGCCAGGCGGCCACAGCCGCGCCTTAAAAATACCCGCCTGAAGGTCGGGGCGCCAATTCTGCCCAGCTGAAAAAGGCCACAAAACGGTGGGCTATAGCCTTGGGGGCTGGGGCTGGCCAACTTCATCCGCCGGACTCGAATGGCGCGAGACTTTATGGTGAGGCACCTCCGTGTGCCAAATAAGCCGCGGGCACAGCCGCACTCCAAAAAGACTCGCCCGAGGTCGGGGCGCCAAGTTCGCCCAGCGGAAAAAGGCCACAAAAACGGGTGGGCTATAGCCTTGGGGCTGGGGTTGGCAACTTCGTCCGCTGGACTCGGAATGGCGCGAGACTTTGCGAGGCGCCTCCGTAAAGCAAAATAGGTCATGGCACAGCCGCGCCAAAACTACTCCGCCCGAAGGCCGGGCGCCAAGTTCGCCCAGCGGAAAAGGCCACAAAACGGGTGGCTATAGCCATGGGGGGCTGGGCTGGCCAACTCGTCCGCCGGACTCGGAATGGTGTGAAACTTTGCGAGGCGCCTCCGTGTGCCAATAATAGGCCAAAGGGCACAGTCAAGACAAAAATACCCACCCGAAGGCCGGGCGCTGTTCGTCCAGCGGAAAAGGCCACAAACGTGGTGGGCTATAGCCATGGGGGTGGGGTTCGGGCCAACTCTGGTCCGCTGACCTCGGAATGGGTGTGAACTTTGCAGGCGCTCCGTGTTAAAAAGAGGCCGCGCACAGCCGCGCCCCAAAATACCCACCCGAAGGTCGGGCGCCAAGTCTGCCCGAGCAGAAAAAGGCCATAAAAACGGGTGGGCTATAGCCTTGGGGGTGGGCAGGCCAACTGGTCCGCCTCGGACTCGGAATGGCGCGAGACTTTGCGAGGTGCCCGTGTGCCAAAATAGGCCAGGCCGCGGCACAGCTGTCCAAAATACCAGCCCGAAGGCCGGGCGCCAAGTCTCGCCCAGCGGAAAAAGGCCACAAAAACAGGTGGGCTATAGCCTTGGGGGTGGGGCTGGCCAACTCGTCTGCCGGACTCGGAATGGCGCGAGACTTTGCGAGGCGCCTGCGGTGGGCCAGGCCGCGGCCCAGCTTGCTTAAAAATACCACCAAGGCCGGGCGCCAAGTTCGTCCAGCGGAAAAGGCCACAAAACGGGTGGGTTATAGCCTGGGGGTGGGGCTTCGCTAACTGGCCCGCCGGACTCGGAATGGTGCGAAACTTTGCGAGGCGCTCCGTGTTAAAAAATAGGTCAGCGGGGTCAGCCGCGCCCAAAATACCCGCCCGAAGCTGGGGCGCCAAGTTCATCCAGCGGAAAAGGCCACAAAAACGGGTGGGCTATAGCCCCGGGGCTGGGGCTGGCCACTCGTCCGCCTGGACTCGGGAATGGCGCGAGACTTTATGAGGCGCTCCGTGTGCTGTGGGCCAGGTCAAAGGGCACAGCCGACCCAAAAATACCCACCCGAAGGCCGGGCGCCAAGTTCGGCCAGCTGAAAAAGGCCACACAAACGCTTGTGCTATAGCCTTTGGGGCTGGCCAACTTCTGTCCGCCGGACCTGGGAATGGCGCGAGACCTTGCGAGGCGCCCGCGTGTGCTGGTAAAAAATAGGTCATGCCACAGCCGCGCCTAAAAATACCCCGCCCGAAGGTCGGGGCCCAAGTCTGGTTCCAGCTGGAAAAAGGCCACAAAAACGGTGGGCTATAGCCTTGGGGGTGGGGCAGGCCAACTCTGTCCGCCGGACTCGAATGGCGCGAGACTTTCCGAGGTGCCTCCGTGTGCCAAAATAGGCCGCGGGCACAGCCTCGCCCAAAAATACCCGCCTAAGGCCGGGCGCCAAGTTCGTCCAGCTGAAAAAGGCCACAAAAACAGGTGGGCTATAGCCTTGGGGGTGGGTTGGCCAACTGGGTCCGCCGGACTCGAATGGCGCGAGACTTTGCGAGGCGTCTCAGATGCCAGGCCAGGACGCGGCCACAGCCGCGCCAAAAAATACCGCCCGAAGGCCGGGCGCCAAGTCGTCCAGCGGAAAAAAGGCCACAAAACGGGTGGGCTATAGCCTTGGGGGTGGGGTTGGCCAACTGGGCCCGCCGGACGAATGGCGCGAGACTTGCGAGGCGCCTCCGTGTACCAAAATAGGCCGCGGGCTCAGCCGCGCTTAAAAATACCCGCCCGAAGGCCGGGCGCCAAGTTCGGCCCAGCGGAAAAGGCCACAAAAACGGGTGGGCTATAGCCTGGGGTGGGGCTGGCCAACTTCGTCCGCGGACTCGGAATGGCGCGAGAGAGGCATCTCCATGTGCCAAAATAGGCCGCGGGCACAGCCGTTCCCAAAAATACCCGCCCGAAGGCCGGGGCGCCAAGTTCGTCCAGCGGAAAAAGGCCACAAAAACGGGTGGGCTATAGCCTTGGGGGGTGGGGCTGGCCAACATCGTCCGCCGGACTCGGAATGGCGCGAGACTTTGCGAGGCGCCTCCGTGTCCCAAAAATAGGCCGCGGGCACAGCCGCGCCCAAAAATACCCGCCCGAGGGCCGGGGCGCCAAGTTCGTCCAGCGGTAAAAGGCCACAAAAACGGGTGGGCTATAGCCTTGGGGGGTGGGGCTGGCCAACTTCGTCCGCCGGACTCAGAATGGCGCGTGACTTTGCGAGGCGCCTCCGTGTGCCAAAAATATGCCGCGGGCACAGCCGCGCCCAAAAATACCCGCCCGAAGGCCGGGGCGCCAAGTTCGTCCAGCGGAAAATGGCCACAAAAACGGGTGGGCTATAGCCTTGGGGGGTGGGGCTGGCCAACTTCGTCCGCCGGACTCGGATTGGTGCGAAACTTTGCGAGGCGCCTCCGCGTGCCAAAAATAGGCCGCAGGCACAGCCGCGCCCGAAAATACCCCCCCGAAGGCCGGGGTGCCAAGTTCGTCCAGCGGAAAATGGCCACAAAAACGGGTGGGCTATAGCCTTGGGGGGTGGGGCTGGCCCACTTTGTCCGCCAGACTCGGAATGGCGCGAGACTTTGCGAGGCGCCTCCGTGTGCCAAAAATAGGTCGCGGGCACAGCCGCGCCCAAAAATACCCGCCCGAAGGCCGGGGCGCCAAGTTCGTCCAGCGGAAAAAGGCCACAAAAACGGGTGGGCTATAGCCTTGGGGGTGGGGCTGGCCAACTCGTCCGCCGGACTCGGAATGGCGCGAGACTTGCGAGCCACCTCCGTGTCCCAAAAATAGGTCATGGGCCAGCCGCGCCCAAAATACACGCCCGAAGGCCGGGGCGCCAAGTTCGTCCAGCGGAAAAAGGCCACAAAAACGGGTGGGCTATAGCCATGGGGGGTGGGGCTCGCCAACTTCGTCCGCCGGACTCGGAATGGCACGAGACTTTGCGAGGCCCCTCCGTGTGCCAAAAATATGCCGCGGGCCCAGCCGCGGCCAAAAATACACGCCCGAAGGCCGGGGCGCCAAGTTCGTCCAGCGGAAAAAGGCCACAAAAATGGGTGGGCTATAGCCTTGGGGGGTGGGGCTGGCCAACTTCGTCCGCCGGACTCGGAATGGCGCGTGACATTGCGAGGCGCCTCCGTGTGCCAAAAATCAGCCGCGCGCACAGCCGCGCCCAAAAATACCCGCCCGAAGGACGGGGCGCCAAGTTCGGCCCAGCGGAAAAAGGCCACAAAACGGGTGGGCTATAGCCTTGGGGGTGGGGCTGGCCAACATCGTCCGCCGGACTCGGAATGGCGCGAGACTTTGCGAGGCGCCTCCGTGTGCCAAAATAGGCATGGACACAGCCGCGGCCAAAAATACCCGCCCGAAGGCCGGGCGCCAAGTTCGCCCAGCGGTAAAAGGCCACAAAAACGGGTGGGCTATAGCCTTGGGGGTGGGGCTGGCCAACTTCCGCCGGACTCAGAATGGCGCGTGACTTTGCGAGGTGACTCCGTTTGACAAAAATATGCCGCGGGCACAGCCGCGCCAAAATACCCGCCTCAAGGCCGGGCGCCAAGTTCGTCCAGCGGTAAAAGGCCACAAAAACGGGTGGGCTATAGCCTTGGGGGGTGGGGCTGGCCAACTTCGTCCGCCGGACTCGGATTGGTGCGAAACTTTGCGAGGCGCCTCCGCGTGCCAAAAATAGGCTGCAGGAACAGCCGCGCCCGAAAATACCCCCCCGAAGGCCGGGGTGCCAAGTTCGTCCAGCGGAAAATGGCCACAAAACGGGTGGGCTATAGCCTTGGGGGTGGGGCTGGCCAACTTCGGTCCGCGGACTCGGAATGGGGCGAGACTTTGCAGGCACCTCCGTGTGCCAAAAATAGGCATGGCACAGCCGCGCCTAAAAATACCCACCCGAAGGCCGGGCGCCAAGTTCGTCCCAGCGGTAAAAGGCCACAAAAACCGTGGGCTATAGCCTTGGGGGTGGGGCTGGCCAACTTTCGTCCGCCGGACTCGGAATGGCGCGAGACTTTGCGAGGCGCCCGTGTGCCAAAATAGGCCGCGGGCACAGCCGCGCCAAAAATACCCGCCCAAGGCCGGGCGCCAAGTTCGGCCCAGCGGAAAAGGCCACAAAACGGGTGGGCTATAGCCTTGGGGGTGGGGCTGGCCAACTGTCCGCCCCGGACTCGGAATGGCGCGTGACTTTGCGAGGCGCCTCCGTGTGCCAAAATCAGCCGCGCACAGCCAGCGCCTAAAAATACCCGCCCGAAGGCCGGGCGCCAAGTTCGGCCCAGCGGAAAAAGGCCACAAAAACGGGTGGGCTATAGCCTTGGGGGGTGGGGCTGGCCAACTTCTTCCGCCGGACTCGGACTGGCGCGAGACTTTGCGAGGCGCCTCCGCGTGCCAAAAATAGGCCGCAGGAACAGCCGCGCCCGAAAATACCCCCGGGAAGGCCGGGTGCCAAGTTCGGCCCAGCGGAAAATGGCCACAAAACGGGTGGGCTATAGCCTTGGGGGTGGGGCTGGCCAACCCTCGTCCGCCCGGACTCGGAATGGGGCGAGACTTTGCGAGGCACCTCCGTGTGCCAAAATAGGCCATGGGCACAGCCGCGCCCAAAAATACCCACCCGAAGGCCGGGCGCCAAGTTCGTCCAGCGGTAAAAGGCCACAAAACGGGTGGGCTATAGCCTTGGGGGTGGGGCTGGCCAACCGTCCGCCGGGACTCGGAATGGCGCGTGACTTTGCGAGGCGCTCCGTGTGCCAAAAATAGGCCGCGGGCACAGCCGCACCCAAAAATACCCACCCGAGGCCGGGCGCCAAGTTCGTCCAGCGGAAAAAGGCCACAAAACGGGTGGGCTATAGCCTTGGGGGTGGGGCTGGCCAACTTCTTCCGCCTCGGACTCGGACTGGCGCGAGACTTTGCGAGGCGCCTCCGTGTGCCAAAAATAGGCGCGGCCACAGCCGCGCCTAAAAATACCCGCCCGAAGGTCGGGCGCCAAGTTCGTCCAGCGGAAAAAGGTCACAAAAACGGGTGGGCTATAGCCTTGGGGGTGGGGCAGGCCAACTTCGTCCGCCGGACTAGGAATGGCGCGAGACTTTGCGAGGTGCCTCCGTGTGCTGCCAAAAAATAGGGCCATGGCACAGCCGCTCCCAAAAATACCCGCCCGAAGGCCGGGGCGCCAAGTTCGTCCAGCGGAAAAAGGCCACAAAAACAGGTGGCCTATAGCCTTGGGGGGTGGGGCTGGCCAACTTCGTCCGCCGGACTCGGAATGGCGCGAGACTTTGCGAGGCGCTTCCGTGTGCCAAAAATAGGCCGCGGGCTCAGCCGCGCCTAAAAATACCCGCCCGAAGGCCGGGGCGCCAAGTTCGTCCAGCGGAAAAAGGCCACAAAAACGGGTGGGCTATAGCCATGGGGGGTGGGGCTCGCCAACTTCGTCCGCCGGACTCGGAATGGTGCGAAACTTTGCGAGGCGCCTCCGTGTGCCAATAATAGGCCGCGGGCACAGCCGCGCCCAAAAATTCCGGCCCGAAAGCTGGGGCGCCAAGTTCGTCCAGCGGAAAAAGGCCACAAAAACGGGTGGGCTATAGCCTCGGGGGCTGGGGCTGGCCAACTTCGTCCGCCGGACTCGGAATGGCGCGAGACTTTGCGAGGCGCCTCCGTGTGCCAAAAATAGGCCGCGGGCACAGCCGCACCCAAAAATACCCACCCGAAGGCCGGGGCGCCAAGTTCGTCCAGCGGAAAAAGGCCACAAAAACGGGTGGGCTATAGCCTTGGGGGGGGTGGGGCTGGCCAACTTCGTCCGCCGGACTCGGAATGGCGCGAGACTTTGCGAGGCGCCTCCGTGTGCCAAAAATAGGCCGCGGCCACAGCCGCGCCCAAAAATACCCGCCCGAAGGTCGGGGCGCCAAGTTCGTCCAGCGGAAAAAGGCCACAAAAACGGGTGGGCTATAGCCTTGGGGGGTGGGGCAGGCCAACTTCGTCCGCCGGACTCGGAATGGCGCGAGACTTTCCGAGGTGCCTCCGTGTGCCAAAAATAGGCCGCGGGCACAGCCGCTCCCAAAAATACCCGCCCTAAGGCCGGGGCGCCAAGTTCGTCCAGCGGAAAAAGGCCACAAAAACAGGTGGGCTATAGCCTTGGGGGGTGGGGCTGGCCAACTTCGTCCGCCGGACTCGGAATGGCGCGAGACTTTGCGAGGCGCTTCCGTATGCCAAAAATAGGACGCGGCCACAGCCGCGCCCAAAAATACCCGCCCGAAGGCCGGGGCGCCAAGTTCGTCCAGCGGAAAAAGGCCACAAAAACGGGTGGGCTATAGCCTTGGGGGGTGGGGCTGGCCAACTTCGTCCGCCGGACGAGAATGGCGCGAGACTTTGCGAGGCGCTTCCGTGTGCCAAAAATAGGCCGCGGGCTCAGCCGCGCCTAAAAATACCCGCCCGAAGGCCGGGGCGCCAAGTTCGTCCAGCGGAAAAAGGCCACAAAAACGGGTGGGCTATAGCCTTGGGGGGTGGGGCTGGCCAACTTCGTCCGCCGGACTCGGTATGGCGCGAGACTTTGCGAGGCATCTCCATGTGCCAAAAATAGGCCGCGGGCACAGCCGTTCCCAAAAATACCCGCCCGAAGGCCGGGGCGCCAAGTTCGTCCAGCGGAAAAAGGCCACAAAAACGGGTGGGCTATAGCCTTGGGGGGTGGGGCTGGCCAACATCGTCCGCCGGACTCGGAATGGCGCGAGACTTTGCGAGGCGCCTCCGTGTGCCAAAAATAGGCCGCGGGCTCAGCCGCGCCCAAAAATACCCGCCCGAAGGCCGGGGCGCCAAGTTCGTCCAGCGGTAAAAGGCCACAAAACGGGTGGGCAAATAGCATGGGGGGTGGGGCGGGCCAACTTCGTCCGCCGGACTCAGAATGGCGCGTGACTTTGCGAGGCGCCTCCGTGTGCCAAAATATGCCGCGGGCACAGCCGCGCCAAAAATACCCGCCCGAAGGCCGGGCGCCAAGTTCGTCCTGCGGAAATTGGCCACAAACCTGGTGGTCTATTGCCTTGGGGGGTGGGGCTGGCCAACTTCGTCCGCCTCGGACTCGGATTGGTGCGAAACTTTGCGAGGCGCCTCCGCGTGCCAAAAATAGGCCGCAGGCACAGCCGCGCCCGAAAATACCCCCCCGAAGGCCGGGGTGCCAAGTTCGTCCAGCGGAAAATGGCCACAAAAACGGGTGGGCTATAGCCTTGGGGGGTGGGGCTGGCCCACTTTGTCCGCCAGACTCGGAATGGCGCGAGACTTTGCGAGGCGCCTCCGTGTGCCAAAAATAGGTCGCGGGCACAGCCGCGCCCAAAAATACCCGCCCGAAGGCCGGGGCGCCAAGTTCGTCCAGCGGAAAAAGGCCACAAAAACGGGTGGGCTATAGCCTTGGGGGGTGGGGCTGGCCAACTTCGTCCGCCGGACTCGGAATGGCGCGAGACTTTGCGAGCCACCTCCGTGTCCCAAAAATAGGCCGCGGGCCCAGCCGCGCCCAAAAATACACGCCCGAAGGCCGGGGCGCCAAGTTCGTCCAGCGGAAAAAGGCCACAAAAACGGGTGGGCTATAGCCATGGGGGGTGGGGCTCGCCAACTTCGTCCGCCGGACTCGGAATGGCACGAGACTCTGCGAGGCCCCTCCGTGTGCCAAAAATATGCCGCGGGCCCAGCCGCGCCCAAAAATACACGCCCGAAGGCCGGGGCGCCAAGTTCGTCCAGCGGAAAAAGGCCACAAAAACGGGTGGGCTATAGCCTTGGGGGGTGGGGCTGGCCAACTTCGTCCGCCGGACTCGGAATGGCGCGTGACATTGCGAGGCGCCTCCGTGTGCCAAAAATCAGCCGCGCGCACAGCCGCGCCCAAAAATACCCGCCCGAAGGACGGGGCGCCAAGTTCGTCCAGCGGAAAAAGGCCACAAAAACGGGTGGGCTATAGCCTTGGGGGGTGGGGCTGGCCAACATCGTCCGCCGGACTCGGAATGGCGCGAGACTTTGCGAGGCGCCTCCGTGAGCAAAATATAGGCCGCGGCCACAGCTGCGGCCCAAAAATACCCGCCCGAAGGCCGGGGCGCCAAGTTTGTCCAGCGGAAAAAGGCCACAAAAACGGGTGGGCTATAGCCTTGGGCGGTGGGGGTGGCCAACTACGTCCGCCAGACTCGGAATGGCGCAAAACTTTGCGAGGCGCCTCCAGCGTGCAAAAATAGGCCGCAGGCACAGCCGCGCCCGAAAATACCCCCGAAGGCCGGGTGCCAAGTTCGTCCAGCGGAAAATGGCCACAAAACGGGTGGGCTATAGCCTTGGGGGTGGGGCTGGCCCACTTGTCCGCCAGACTCGAATGGCGCGAGACTTTGCGAGGCGCGTCCGTGTGCCAAAAAATAGGTCGCGGGCACAGCCGCGCCCAAAAATACCCGCCCGAAGGCCGGGCGCCAAGTTCGTCCAGCGGAAAAAGGCCACAAAACGGGTGGGCTATAGCCTTGGGGGTGGGGCTGGCCAACCACGACCGCCGGACTCGGAATGGCGCGAGACTTTGCGAGCCACCTCCGTGTGCCAAAAATAGGCCGCGGGCCCAGCCGCGCCCAAAAATACACTCCCGAAGGCCGGGACGCCAAGTTCGTCCAGCGGAAAAAGGCCACAAAAACGGGTGGGCTATAGCCATGGGGGGTGGGGCTCGCCAACTTCGTCCGCCGGACTCGGAATGGCACGAGACTCTGCGAGGCCCCTCCGTGTGCCAAAAATATGCCGCGGGCCCAGCCGCGCCCAAAAATACACGCCCGAAGGCCGGGGCGCCAAGTTCGTCCAGCGGAAAAAGGCCACAAAAACGGGTGGGCTATAGCCTTGGGGGGTGGGGCTGGCCAACTTCGTCCGCCGGACTCGGAATGGCGCGTGACATTGCGAGGCGCCTCCGTGTGCCAAAAATCAGCCGCGCGCACAGCCGCGCCCAAAAATACCCGCCCGAAGGACGGGGCGCCAAGTTCGTCCAGCGGAAAAAGGCCACAAAAACGGGTGGGCTATAGCCTTGGGGGGTGGGGCTGGCCAACATCGTCCGCCGGACTCGGAATGGCGCGAGACTTTGCGAGGCGCCTCCGTGTGCCAAAAATAGGCCGCGGACACAGCCGCGGCCAAAAATACCCGCCCGAAGGCCGGGGCGCCAAGTTCGTCCAGCGGTAAAAGGCCACAAAAACGGGTGGGCTATAGCCTTGGGGGGTGGGGCTGGCCAACTTCGTCCGCCGGACTCAGAATGGCGCGTGACTTTGCGAGGTGACTCCGTGTGCCAAAAATATGCCGCGGGCACAGCCGCGCCCAAAAATACCCGCCCGAAGGCCGGGGCGCCAAGTTCGTCCAGCGGAAAATGGCCACAAAAACGGGTGGGCTATAGCCTTGGGGGGTGGGGCTGGCCAACTTCGTCCGCCGGACTCGGATTGGTGCGAAACTTTGCGAGGCGCCTCCGCGTGCCAAAAATAGGCTGCAGGAACAGCCGCGCCCGAAAATACCCCCCCGAAGGCCGGGGTGCCAAGTTCGTCCAGCGGAAAATGGCCACAAAAACGGGTGGGCTATAGCCTTGGGGGGTGGGGCTGGCCAACTTCGTCCGCCGGACTCGGAATGGGGCGAGACTTTGCGAGGCACCTCCGTGTGCCAAAAATAGGCCGCGGGCACAGCCGCGCCCAAAAATACCCACCCGAAGGCCGGGGCGCCAAGTTCGTCCAGCGGTAAAAGGCCACAAAAACCGGTGGGCTATAGCCTTGGGGGGTGGGGCTGGCCAACTTCGTCCGCCGGACTCGGAATGGCGCGAGACTTTGCGAGGCTCCTCCGTGTCCCAAAAAGAGGCCATGGGCAAAGCCGCGCCCAAAAATACCCGCCCGAAGGCCGGGACGCCAAGTTCGTTCAGCGGAAAAAGGCTACAAAAACGGGTGGGCTATAGCCTTGGGGGGTGGGGCTGGCCAACTTCGTCCGCCGGACTCGGAATGGCGCGTGACTTTGCGAGGCGCCTCCGTGTGCCAAAAATCAGCCGCGCGCACAGCCGCGCCCAAAAATACCCGCCCGAAGGCCGGGGCGCCAAGTTCGTCCAGCGGAAAAAGGCCACAAAACGGGTGGGCTATAGCCTTGGGGGGTGGGGCTGGCCAACATCGTCCGCCGGACTCGGAATGGCGCGAGACTTTGCGAGGCGCCTCCGTGTGCCAAAAATAGGCCGCGGGCACAGCCGCGGCCAAAAATACCAGCCCGAAGGCCGGGGCGCCAAGTTCGTCCAGCGGAAAAATGGCCAAAAAACGGGTGGGCTATGGCCTTGGGGGGTGGGGCTGACCGACTACGTCCGCCAGACTCGGAATGGCGCGAGACTTTGTGAGGAGCCTCCGTGTGTGCTGTGGCTGAGGCCGCGGGCACAGCCGCGCCAAAAATACCTGCCCGAAGGCCGGGCGCCAAGTTCGTCCAGCGGAAAAAGGCCACAAAAACGGGTGGGCTATAGCCTTGGGGGTGGGGCTGGCCGACTGGTCCGCCGGACTCGGAATGGCGCGAGACTTTGCGTGGCACCTCCATATGCCAAAAATAGGCCGCGGGCACAGCCGCGTCCAAAAATACCCGCCCGAAGGCCGGGGCGCCAAGGTCGTCCAGCGGAAAAAGGCCACAAAAACGGGTGGGCTATAGCCTTGGGGGGTGGGGCTGGCCAACTTCGTCCGCCGGACTCGGAATGGCGCGAGACTTTGCGAGGCGCCTCCGTGTGCCAAAAATAGGCCCAAGGGCACAGCCGCGCACAAAAATACCCGCCCGAAGGCCGGGGCGCCAAGTTCGTCCAGCGGAAAAAGGCCACAAAAACGGGTGGGCTATAGCCTTGGGGGGTGAGGCTGGCCGACTTCGTCCGCCGGACTCGGAATGGCGCGAGACTTTGCGAGGCGCCTCCTAGTGCCAAAAATAGGCCGCGGACACAGCCGCGCCCAAAAATACCCGCCCGAAGGCCGGGGCGCCAAGTTCGTCCAGCGGAAAAAGGCCACAAAAATGGGTGGGCTATAGCCTTGGGGGGTGGGGCTGGCCAACTTCGTCCGCCGGACTCGGAATGGCGCGAGACTTTGCGAGGCGCCTCCGTGTGCCAAACTTAGGCCGCGGGCACAGCCGCGCCCAAAAATACCGGCCCGAAGGCCGGGGCGCCAAGTTCGTCCAGCAGAAAAAGGCCACAAAAACGGGTGGGCTATAGCCTTGGGGGGTGGGGCTGGCCCCCTTCGTCCGCCGGACTCGGAATGGCGCGAGACTTTGGGAGGCACCTCCGTGTGCCAAAAATAGGCTGCGGGCACAGCCGCGGCCAACAATACACGCCCGAAGGCCGGGGCCAAGTTCGTCCAGCGGAAAAAGGCCACAAAAGAGGGTGGGCTATAGCCTTGGGGGGTGGGGCTGGCCAACTTCGTCCGCCGGACTCGGAATGGCGCGAGACTTTGCGAGGCGCCTCCGTGTGCGAAAAATAGGCCGCGGACACGGCCGCACCCAAAAATACCGGCCCGAAGGCCGGGGCGCCAAGTTCGTCCAGCGGAAAAAGGCCACAAAAATGGGTGGGCTATAGCCTTGGGGGGTGGGGCTGGCCAACTTCGTCCGCCGGACTCGGAATGGCGCGAGACTTTGCGAGGCTCCTCCGTGTGCCAAACTTAGGCCGCGGGCACAGCCGCGCCCAAAAATACCGGCCCGAAGGCCGGGGCGCCAAGTTCGTCCAGCGGAAAAAGGCCACAAAAATGGGTGGGCTATAGCCTTGGGGGGTGGGGCTGGCCAACTTCGTCCGCCGGACTCGGAATTGCGCGAGACTTTGCGAGGCACCTCCGTGTGCCAAACTTAGGCCGCGGACACAGCCGTGCCCAAAAATACCGGCCCGAAGGCCGGGGCGCCAAGTTCGTCCAGCAGAAAAAGGCCACAAAAACGGGTGGGCTATAGCCTTGGGGGGTGGGGCTGGCCCACTTCGTCCGCCGGACTCGGAATGGCGCGAGACTTTGCGAGGCACCTCCGTGTGCCAAAAATAGGCCGCGGCCACAGCCGCGCCCAAAAATACCCGCCCGAAGGCCGGGGCGCTAAGTTCGTCCAGCGGAAAAAGGCCACAAAAACGGGTGGGCTATAGCCTTG
Organism: Citrus cavaleriei; assembly: GCA_030448935.1. NCBI lineage: Eukaryota > Viridiplantae > Streptophyta > Magnoliopsida > Sapindales > Rutaceae > Citrus > Citrus cavaleriei. The sequence continues at coordinate 155,495 of JAUJEM010000351.1, read as the reverse complement.
GGGGGTGGGGCTGGCCCACTTCATCCGCCGGACTCGGAATGGCGCGAGGCTTTGCGAGGCGCCTCCGTGTGCCAAAAATAGGCCGCGGGCACAGCCGCGCCCAAAAATACCGGCCCGAAGGCCGGGGCGCCAAGTTCGTCCAGCGGAAAAAGGCCACAAAAATGGGTGGGCTATAGCCTTGGGGGGTGGGGCTGGCCAACTTCGTCCGCCGGACTCGGAATTGCGCGAGACTTTGCGAGGCGCCTCCGTGTGCCAAAAATAAGCCGGGGGCACAGCCGCGCCCAAAAATACCCGCCCGAAGGCCGGGGCGCCCAGTTCGTCCAGCGGAAAAAGGCCACAAAAACGGGTGGGCTATAGCCTTGGGGGGTGGGGCTGGCCCACTTCGTCCGCCGGACTCGGAATGGCGCGAGACTTTGCGAGGCGCCTCCGTGTGCCAAAAATAGGCCGCGGGCACAACCTCGCCCGAAAATAACCGCCCTAAGGCTGGGGCGCCAAGTTCGTCCAGCGGAAAAAGGCCACAAAAACGGGTGGGCTATAGCCTTGGCGGGTGGGGCTGGCCAACTTCGTCCGCCGGACTCGGAATGGCGCGAGACTTTACGAGGCGCCTCCGTGTACCAAAAATAGGCTACGGGCACAGCCGCGCCCAAAAATACCCGCCCGAAGGCCGGGGCGCGAAGTTCGTCCAGCGGAAAAAGCCCACAAAAACGGGTGGGCTATAGCCTTGCGGGGTGGGGCTGGCCCACTTCGTCCGCCGGACTCGGAATGGCGCGAGACTTTGCGAGGCGCCTCCGTGTGCCAAAAATAGGCCGCGGGCACAGCCGCGCCCAAAAATACCGGCCCGAAGGCCGGGGCGCCAAGTTCGTCCAGCGGAAAAAGGCCACAAAAATGGGTGGGCTATAGCCTTTGGGGGTGGGGCTGGCCAACTTCGTCCGCCGGACTCGGAATAGCGCGAGACTTTGCGAGGCACCTCCGTGTGCCAAACTTAGGCCGCGGACACAGCCGTGCCCAAAAATACCGGCCCGAAGGCCGGGGCGCCAAGTTCGTCCAGCGGAAAAAGGCCACAAAAATGGGTGGGCTATAGCCTTGGGGGGTGGGGCTGGCCAACTTCGTCCGCCGGACTCGGAATTGCGCGAGACTTTGCGAGGCGCCTCCGTGTGCCAAAAATAAGCTGGGGGCACAACCTCGCCCGAAAATAACCGCCCTAAGGCTGGGGCGCCAAGTTCGTCCAGCGGAAAAAGGCCACAAAAACGGGTGGGCTATAGCCTTGGGGGGTGGGGCTGGCCAACTTCGTCCGCCGGACTCGGAATGGCGCGAGACTTTGCGAGGGGCCTCCGTGTGCCAAAAATAGGCCACGGGCACAACCTCGCCCGAAAATAACCGCCCAAAGGCTGGGGCGCCAAGTTCGTCCAGCGGAAAAAGGCCACAAAAATGGGTGGGCTATAGCCTTTGGGGGTGGGGCTGGCCAACTTCGTCCGCCGGACTCGGAATGGCGCGAGACTTTGCGAGGCGCCTCCGTGTGCCAAACTTAGGCCGCGGGCACAGCCGCGCCCAAAAATACCCGCCCGAAGGCCGGGGCGCCAAGTTCGTCCAGCAGAAAAAGGCCACAAAAACGGGTGGGCTATAGCCTTGGGGGGTGGGGCTGGCCCACTTCGTCCGCCGGACTCGGAATGGCGCGAGACTTTGCGAGGCGCCTCCGTGTGCCAAAAATAGGCCGCGGGCACAGCCGCGCCCAAAAATACCCGCCCGAAGGCCGGGCGCCAAGTCTGCCCAGCGGAAAAGGCCACAAAAACGGGTGGGCTATAGCCTTGGGGGGTGGGGCTGGCCAACTTCGTCCGCCGGACTCGGAATGGCGCGAGACTTTACGAGGGGCCTCCGTGTGCCAAAAATAAGCCACGGGCACAACCTCGCCCGAAAATAACCGCCCGAAGGCTGGGGCGCCAAGTTCGTCCAGCGGAAAAAGGCCACAAAAACGGGTGGGCTATAGCCTTGGGGGGTGGGGCTGGCCAACTTCGTCCGCCGGACTCGGAATGGTGCAAGACTTTGCGAGGGGCCTCCGTGTGCCAAAAATAGGCAGCGGGCACAGCCGCGCCCAAAAATAACCGCCCGAAGGCCGGGGCGCCAAGTTCGTCCAGCGGAAAAAGGCCACAAAAACGGGTGGGCTATAGCCTTGGGAGGTGGAGCTGGCCAACTTCGTCTGCCGGATTCGGAATGGCGCGAGACTTTGCGACGGGCCTCCGTGTGCCAAAAATACACCGTGGGCACAGCCGCGCCCCAAAATAACCGCCCGAAGGCCGGGGCGCCAAGTTCGTCCAGCGGAAAAAGGCCACAAACCCCGGCGGGCTATAGCCTTGGGGGGTGGGGCTGGCCAACTTCGTCCGCCGGACTCGGACTGGTGCTCTACTTTGAGAGGGGCCTCCGTGTGCCAAAAATAGGCCACGGACACAGACGCGCCCAAAATTAACCGCCCGAAGGCCGGGGCGCCAAGTTCGTCCAGCCGAAAAAGGCCACAAAAACGGGTGGGCTATAGCCTTGGGGGGTGGGGCTGGCCAACTTCGTTCGCCGCACTCGGAATGGCGCGAGACTTTGCGAGGGGCCTCTGTGTGCCAAAAATAGGCCACGGGCACAGCCGCGCCCAAAAATAACTGCCCGAAGGCCGGGGCGCCAAGTTCGTCCAGCGGAAAAAGGCCACAAAAACGGGTGGGCTATAGCCTTGGGGGGTGGGGCTGGCCAACTTCGTCCGCCGGACTCGGAATGGCGCGAGACTTTGCGAGGCACCTCCGTGTGCCAAAAATAGGCCGCGGGTACAGCCGCGCCCAAAAATACCCGCCCGAAGGCCGGGGCGCCAAGTTCGTCCAGCGGAAAAAGGCCACAAAAACGGGTGGGCTATAGCCTTGGGGGGTGGGGCTGGCCAACTTCGTCCGCCGGACTCGGAATTGCGCGAGCCTTTGCGAGGCGCCTCCGTGTGCCAAAAATAGGCCGCGGGCACAGCCGCGCCCAAAAATAACCGCCCGAAGGCCCGGGCGCCAAGTTCGTCCAGCGGAAAAAGGCCACCAAAACGGGTGGGCTATAGCCTTGGGGGGTGGGGCTGGACAACTTCGTCCGCCGGACTCGGAATGGCGCAAGACTTTGCGAAGGGCCTCCGTGTGCCAAAAATAGGCCGCGGGCACACCCGCACCCAAAAATAATGGCCCGAAGGCCGGGGCGCCAAGTTCGTCCAGCGGAAAAAGGCCACCAAAACGGGTGGGCTATAGCCTTGGGGGGTGGGGCTGGCCAACTTCATCCGCCGGACTCGGAATTTGCGCGAGACTTTGTGAGGGGCCTCCGTGTGCCAAAACTACACCACAGGCACAGCCGCGCCAAAAAATAACCGCCCGAAGGCCGGGGCGCCAAGTTCGTCCAGCGGAAAAAGGCCACAAAAACGGGTGGGCTATAGCCTTTGGGCGTGGGGCTGGCCAACTTCGTCCGCCGGACTCGGAATGGTGCAAGACTTTGCGAGGGGCCTCCGTGTGCCAAAAATAGGCAGCGGGCACAGCCGCGCCCAAAAATAATCGCCCGAAGGCCGGGGCGCCAAGTTCGTCCAGCGGGAAAAGGCCATAAAAACGGGTGGGCTATAGCCTTGGGAGGTGGGGCTGGCCAACTTCGTCTGCCGGATTCGGAATGGCGCGAGACTTTGCGACGGGCCTCCGTGTGCCAAAAATACACCGTGGGCACAGCCGCGCCCCAAAATAACCACCCGAAGGCCGGGGCGCCAAGTTCGTCCAGCGGAAAAAGGCCACAAAAACGGGCGGGATATAGCCTTGGGGGGTGGGGCTGGCCAACTTCGTCCGCCGGACTCGGAATGGTGCAAGACTTTGCGAGGGGCCTCCGTGTGCCAAAAATAGGCCACGGACACAGACGCGCCCAAAATTAACCGCCCGAAGGCCGGGGCGCCAAGTTCGTCCAGCCGAAAAAGGCCACAAAAACGGGTGGGCTATAGCCTTGGGGGGTGGGGCTGGCCAACTTCGTCCGCTGGACTCGGAATGGAACGAGACATTGCGAGGGGCCTCCGTGTGCCAACAATATGCCACGGGCGCAGCCGAGCCCAAAAATAACCGCCCGAAGGCCGGGGCGCCAAGTTCGTCCAGCGGAAAAAGGCCACAAAAACGGGTGGGCTATAGCCTTGGGGGTGGGCTGGCCAACTGTCCCGCCGGACTCGGAATGGCGCGAGACTTTGCGAGGCACCTCCGTGTGCCAGAAATAGGCCGCGGGTACAGCCGCGCCCAAAAATACCAGCCCGAAGGCCGGGGCGCCAAGTTCGTCCAGCGGAAAAAGGCCACAAAAATGGGTGGGCTATAGCCTTGGGGGTGGGGCTGGCCAACTGTCCCGCCGGGACTCGGAATTGCGCGAGCCTTTGCGAGGCGCCTCCGTGTGCCAAAAATAGGCCGCGGGCACAGCCGCGCCCAAAAATAACCGCCCGAAGGCCCGGGCGCCAAGTTCGTCCAGCGGAAAAAGGCCACCAAAACGGGTGGGCTATAGCCTTGGGGGGTGGGGCTGGCCAACTTTGTCCGCCGGACTCGGAATGGCGCAAGACTTTGCGAAGGGCCTCTGTGTGCCAAAAATAGGCCGCGGGCACACCCGCGCCCAAAAATAATGGCCCGAAGGCCGGGGCGCCAAGTTCGTCCAGCGGAAAAAGGCCACCAAAACGGGTGGGCTATAGCCTTGGGGGGTGGGGCTGGCCAACTTCATCCGCCGGACTCGGAACTTGCGCGAGACTTTGTGAGGGGCCTCCGTGTGCCAAAACTACACCACAGGCACAGCCGCGCCAAAAAATAACCGCCCGAAGGCCGGGGCGCCAAGTTCGTCCAGCGGAAGAAGGCCACAAAAACCGGTGGGCTATAGCCTTGGGGGGTGGGGCTGGCCGACTTCGTCCGCCGCACTCGGAATGGCGCGAAACTTTGCGAGGGGTCTCTGTGTGCCAAAATAGGCCATGGGCACAGCCGCGCCCAAAAATAACCGCCCGAAGGCCGGGGCGCCAAGTTCGTCCAGCGGAAAAAGGCCACAAAAACCGGTGGGCTATAGCCTTGGGGGGTGGGGCTGGCCGACTTCGTCCGCCGCACTCGGAATGGCGCGAAACTTTGCGAGGGGTCTCTGTGTGCCAAAATAGGCCATGGGCACAGCCGCGCCCAAAAATAACCGCCCGAAGGCCGGGGCGCCAAGTTCGTCCGGCGGAAAAAGGCGACAAAAACGGGTGGGCTATAGCCTTTGCGAGTGGGGCTGGCCAACTTCGTCCGCCGGACTCGGAATGGCGCGAGGCATTACGAGGGCCCTCCGTGTGCCAAAAATAGGCCGCGGGCACAGCCACGCCCAAAAATAACCGGCCGAACGCCGGGGCGCCATGTTCGTCCACCGGAAAAAGGCCACAAAAACGGGTGGGCTATAGCCTTGGGGGGTGGGGCTGGCCAACTTCATCCGCCGGACTCGGAATTGCGCGAGACTTTGTGAGGGGCTTCCGTGTGCCAAAACTACACCACAGGCACAGCCGCGCCAAAAAATAACCGCCCGAAGGCCGGGGCGCCAAGTTCGTCCAGCGGAAAAAGGCCACAAAAACGGGTGGGCTATAGCCTTTGGGCGTGGGGCTGGCCAACTTCGTCCGCCGTGCGCGGAATGGCGCGAGACTTTCCGAGGGGTCTCCGTGTGCCAAAAATAGACCGCGGGCGCAGCCGCGCCCAAAAATAACCGCCCGAAGGCCGGGGCGCCAAGTTCGTCCAGCTGAAAAAGGCCACAAAAACGGTTGGGCTATAGCCTTGGGGGGTGGGGCTGGCTAACTTCGTTCGCCGCACTCGGAATGGCGCGAGACTTTGCGTGGGGCCTCTATGTACCAAAAATAGGCCGTGGGCACAGCCGCGCCCAAAAATAACCGCCCGAAGGCCGGGGCGCCAAGTTCGTCCAGCTGAAAAAGGCCACAAAAACGGTTGGGCTATAGCCTTGGGGGGTGGGGCTGGCCAACTTCGTTCGCCGCACTCGGAATGGCGCGAGACTTTGCGTGGGGCCTCTGTGTATCAAAAATAGGCCGTGGGCACAGCCGCGCCCAAAAATAACCGCCCGAAGGCCGGGGCGCCAAGTTCGTCCAGCGGAAAAAGGCCACAAAAACGGTGGGCTATAGCCTTGGGGGGTGGGGCTGGCCAACTTCGTCCGCCGGACTCGGAATGGCGCGAGACTTTGCGAGGCGCCTCCGTGTGCCAAAAATAGGCCGCGAGTACAGCCGCGCCCAAAAATACCCGCCCGAAGGCCGGGGCGACAAGTTCGTCCAGCGGAAAAAGGCCACAAAAACGGGTGGGCTATAGCCTTGGGGGCTGGGGCTGGCCAACTTCGCCCGCCGGACTCGGAATGGCGCGAGACTTTGCGAGTCGCCTCCACGTGCCAAAATTAGGCCGCGGGCACAGCCGTATCCAAAAATACCCGCCCGAAGGCCGGGGCGCCAAGTTCGTCCAGCGGAAAAAGGCCACAAAAACGGGTGGGCTATAGCCGTGGGGGGTGGGGCTGGCCAACTTCGTCCGCCGGACTCGGAATGGCGCGAGACTTTGCGAGGTACCTCCGTGTGCCAAAAATAGGCCGCGGGCACAGCCGCGCCCAAAAATACCCGCCCGAAGGCCGGGGCGCCAAGTTCGTCCAGCGGTAAAAGGCCACAAAAACGGGTGGGCTATAGCCTTGGGGGATGGGGCTGGCCAACTTCGTCCGCCGGACTCGGAATGGCGCGAGACTTTGCGAGGCGCCTCCGTGTGCCAAAAATAGGCCGCGAGTACAGCCACGCCCAAAAATACCCGCCCGAAGGCCGGGGCGACAAGTTCGTCCAGCGGAAAAAGGCCACAAAAACGGGTGGGCTATAGCCTTGGGGGCTGGGGCTGGCCAACTTCGCCCGCCGGTCTCGGAATGGCGCGAGACTTTGCGAGTCGCCTCCACATGCCAAAATTAGGCCGCGGGCACAGCCGCGCCCAAAAATACCCGCCCGAAGGCCGGGGCGCCAAGTTCGTCCAGCGGAAAAAGGCCACAAAAACGGGTGGGCTATAGCCTTGGGGGGTGGGGCTGGCCAACTTCGTCCGCCGGACTCGGAATGGCGCGAGACTTTGCGAGGCGCCTCCGTGTGCCAAAAATAGGACGCGGACACAGCCGCCCAAAAATACCCGCCCGAAGGCCGGGGCGCCAAGTTCGTCCAGCGGAAAAAGGCCACAAAAACGGGTGGGCTATAGCCTTGGGGGGTGGGGCTGGCCAACTTCGTCCGCTGGACTCGGAATGGTGCGAGACTTTGTGAGGCGCCTCTGTGTGCCAAAAATAGGCCGCGGGAACAGCCGCGCCCAAAAATACCCGCCCGAAGGCCGGGGCGCCAAGTTTGTCCAGCGGAAAAAGTCCTCAAAAACGGGTGGGCTATAGCCTTCGGGGGTGGGGCTGGCCAACTTCGTCCGCCGAACTCGGAATGGCGCGAGACTTTGCGAGGCGCCTCCGTGTGCCAAAAATAGGCCGCGAGTACAGCCGCGCCCAAAAATACCCGCCCGAAGGCCGGGGCGCCAAGTTCGTCCAGCGGTAAAAGGCCACAAAAACGGGTGGGCTATAGCCTTGGGGGGTGGGGCTGGCCAACTTCGTCCGCCGGACTCGGAATGGCGCGAGACTTTGCGAGGCACCTCCGTGTGCCAAAAATAGGCCGTGGGTACAGCCGCGCCCAAAAATACCCGCCCGAAGGGCGGGGCGCCAAATTCGTCCAGCGGTAAAAGGCCACAAAAACGGGTGGGCTATAGCCTTGGGGGGTGGGGCTGGCCAACTTCGTCCGCCAGACTCGGAATGGCGCGAGACTTTGCGACGCGCCTCTGTGTGCCAAAAATAGGCCGCGGGTACAGCCGCGCCCAAAAAAACCCGCCCGAAGGCCGGGGCGACAAGTTCGTCCAGCGGAAAAAGGCCACAAAAACGGGTGGGCTATAGCCTTGGGGGCTGGGGCTGGCCAACTTCGCCCGCCGGACTCGGAATGGCGCGAGACTTTGCGAGTCGCCTCCATGTGCCAAAATTAGGCCGCGGGCACAGCCGCACCCAAAAATACCCGCCCGAAGGCCGGGGCGCCAAGTTCATCCAGCGGAAAAAGGCCACAAAAACGGGTGGGCTATAGCCTTGGGGGGTGGGGCTGGCCAACTTCGTCCGCCGGACTCGGAATGGCGCGAGACTTTGCGAGGCGCCTCCGTGTGCCAAAAATAGGCCGCGGGCACAGCCGCGCCAAAAAATACCCGCCCGAAGGCCGGGGCGCCAAGTTCGTCCAGCGGTAAAAGGCCACAAAAACGGGTGGGCTATAGCCTTGGGGGGTGGGGCTGGCCAACTTCGTCCGCCGGACTCGGAATGGCGCGAGACTTTGCGAGGCTGCTCAGTGCGCCAAAAATAGGCCGCGGGAACAGCCGCGGCCTAAAATTACCCGCCCAAGGCCGGGCGCCAATTTCGTCCAGCGGTAAAAGGCCACACACACGGGTGGGCTATAGCCTTGGGGGGTGGGGCTGGCCAACTTCGTCCGCCGGACTGGGAATGGCGCGAGACTTTGCGAGGCATCTCCGTGCGCCAAAAATAGGCCGCGGGAACAGCCGCGCCCAAAAATACCCGCCCGAAGGCCGGGGCGCCAAGTTCGTCCAGTGGTAAAAGGCCACAAAAACGGGTGGGCTATAGCCTTGGGGGGTGGGGCTGGCCAACTTAGTCCGCCGGACTCGGAATGGCGCGAGACTTTGCGAGGCGCCTCTGTGTGCCAAAAATAGGCCGCGGGCACAACCGCGCCCAAAATTACCCGCCCGAAGGCCGGGGCGCCAAGTTCGTCCAGCGGAAAAAGGCCACAAAAACGGGTGGGCTATAGCCTTGGGGGGTGGGGCTGGCCAACTTCGTCCGCCGGACTGGGAATGGCGCGAGACTTTGCGAGGCGTCTCCGTGTGCCAAAAATAGGCCGCGGGAACAGCCGCGTCCAAAAATACCCGCCTGAAGGCCGGGGCGCCAAGTTCGTCCAGCGGAAAAAGGCCACAAAAACGGGTGGGCTATAGCCTTGGGGGGTGGGGCTGGCCAACTTCGTCCGCCGGACTCGGAATAGCGCGTGACTTTACGAGGCACCTCCGTGTGCCAAAAATAGGCCGCGTCCACAGCCGCGCCCAAAAATACCCACACGAAGGCCGGGGCGCCAAGTTCGTCCAGCGGAAAAAGGCCACAAAAACGGGTGGGCTATAGCCTTGGGGGGTGGGGCTGGCCAACTTCGTCCGCCGGACTCGGAATGGCGCGAGACTTTGCGAGGCGCCTCCGTGTTCCAAAAATAGGCCACGGGCACAACCGCGGCCAAAATTACCCGCCCGAAGGCCTGGGCGCCAAAATCTTCCTGCGGAAAAAGGCCAAAAAAACGGGTGGGCTATAGCCCTGCGGGGTAGGGCTCGCCAACTTCGTCCGCCGGACTCGGAATCGCGCGAGACTTTGCGAGGCGCCTCCGTGTGCCAAAAATAGGCCGCGGGCACAACCGCGCCCAAAAATACCCGCCCGAAGGCTGGGGCGCCAAGTTCGTCCATCGGAAAAAGGCCACAAAAACGGGTGGGCTATTGCCTTGGGGGGTTGAGCTGGCCAACTTCGTCCGCCGGACTCGGAATGACGCGAGACTTTGCGAGGTGCCTCCGTGTGCCAAAAATAGGCCGCGCACACAGCCGTACCCAAAAATACCCGCCCGAAGGCCGGGGCGCCAAGTTCGTCCAGCGGAAAAAGGCCACAAAAACGGGTGGGCTATAGCCTTGGGGGGTGGGGCTGGCCAACTTCGTCCGCCGGACTCGGAATGGCGCGAGACTTGGCGAGGTGCTTCCGTGTGCCAAAAATAGGTCGCGGGCACAGCCGCGCCCAAAAATACCAGCCCGAAGGCCGGGGCGCCAAGTTCGTCCAGCGGAAAAAGGCCACAAAAACGGGTGGGCTATAGCCTTGGGGGGTGGGGCTGGCCAACTTCGTCCGCGGACTCGGAATGGCGCGAGACTTTGCGAGGCGCCTCCGTGTGCCAAAAATAGGCCAAAGGGCACAGCCGAGCCCAAAATACCCGCCCAAAGGCCGGGGCGCCAAGTTCGTCCAGCGGAAAAAGGCCACAAAAACGGGTGGGCTATAGCCTTGGGGGGTGGGGCTGGCCAACTTCGTCCGCCGGACTCGGAATGGCGCGAGACTTTGCGAGGCGTCTCCGTGTGCCAAAAATAGGCCGCGGCCACAGCCACGCCCCAAAATACCCGCCCAAAGGCCGGGGCGCCAAGTTCGTCCAGCGGAAAAAGGCCACAAAAACGGGTGGGCTATAGCCTTGGGGGGTGGGGCTGGCCAACTTCGTCCGCCGGACTCGGAATGGCGCGAGACTTTGCGAGGCGCCTCCGTGTGCCAAAAATAGGCCGCGGCCACAGCCACGCCCAAAAAACCCGCCCGAAGGCCGGGGCGCCAAGTTCATCCAGCGGAAAATGGCCACAAAAATGGGTGGGCTATAGCCTTGGGGGGTGGGGCTGGCCAACTTCGTCCGCCGGACTCGGAATGGCCGGAGACTTTGCGAGGCGCCTCCGTGTGCCAAAAATAGGCCGCGGGCACAGCCACGCCCAAATATACCCGCCCGAAGGCCGGGGCGCCAAGTTCGTCCAGCGGAAAAAGGCCACAAAAACGGGTGGGCTATAGCCTTGGGGGGTGGGGCTGGCCAACTTCGTCCGCCAGACTCGGAATGGCGCGAGACTTTGTGAGGTACCTCCGTGTGCCAAAAATAGGCCGCGGGCACAGTCGCGCCCAAAAATACCCGCCCGAATGCCGGGGCGCCAAGTTCGTCCGGCGGAAAAAGGCCACAAAAACGGGTGGGCTATAGCCTTGGGGGATGGGGCTGGCCAACTTCGTCCGCCGGACTCGAAATGGCGCGAGACTTTGCGAGGCGCCTCCGTATGCCAAAACTAGGTCACGTACACAGCCGCACCAAAAAATACCCGCCCGAAGGCCGGGGCGCCAAGTTCGTCCCGCGGAAAAAGGCCACAAAAACGGGTGGGCTATAGCCTTGGGGGGTGGGGCTGGCCAACTTCGTCCGCCGGACTCGGAGTGGCGCGAGACTTTGCGAGGTGCTTCCGTGTGCCAAAAATAGGTCGCGGGCACAGCCGCGCCCAAAAATACCAGCCCGAAGGCCGGGGCGCCAAGTTCGTCCAGCGGAAAAAGGCCACAAAAACGGGTGGGCTATAGCCTTGGGGGGTGGGGCTGGCCAACTTCGTCCGCCGGACTCGGAATGGCGCGAGACTTTGCGAGGTGCCTCCGTGTGCCAAATATAGGCCGCGGGCACAGCCGAGCCCAAAAATACCTGCCCAAAGGCCGGGGCGCCAAGTTCGTCCAGCGGAAAAAGGCCACAAAAACGGGTGGGCTATAGCCTTGGGGGGTGGGGCTGGCCAACTTCGTCCGCCGGACTCGGAATGGCGCGAGACTTTGCGTGGCGCCTCCGTGTGCCAAAAATAGGCCGCGGCCACAGCCACGCCCAAAAAACCCGCCCGAAGGCCGGGGCGCCACGTTCATACAGCGGAAAATGGCCACAAAAACGGGTGGGCTATAGCCTTGGGGGGTGGGGCTGGCCAACTTCGTCCGCCGGACTCGGAATGGCCCGAGACTTTGCGAGGCACCTCCGTGTGCCAAAAATAGGCCGCGGGCACAGCCACGCCCAAATATACCCGCCCGAAGGCCGGGGCGCCAAGTTCGTCCAGCGGTAAAAGGCCACAAAAACGGGTGGGCTATAGCCTTGGGGGGTGGGGCTGGCCAACTTAGTCCGCCGGACTCGGAATGGCGCGAGACTTTGCGAGGCGCCTCCGTATGCCAAAACTAGGTCACGTACACAGCCGCACCAAAAAATACCCGCCCGAAGGCCGGGGCGCCAAGTTCGTCCAGCGGAAAAAGGCCACAAAAACGGGTGGGCTATAGCCTTGGGGGGTGGGGCTGGCCAACTTCGTCCGCCGGACTCGGAATGGCGCGAGGCTTTGCGAGGCGCCTCTGTGTGCCAAAAATAGGCCGCGGGCACAGCCGAGCCCAAAAATACCCGCCCAAAGGCCGGGGCGCCAAGTTCGTCCAGCGGAAAAAGGCCACAAAAACGGGTGGGCTATAGCCTTGGGGGGTGGGGCTGGCCAACTTCGTCCGCCGGACTCGGAATGGCGCGAGACTTTGCGAGGCGCCTCCGTGTGCCAAAAATAGGCCGCGGCCACAGCCACGCCCAAAAAACCCGCCCGAAGGCCGGGGCGCCACGTTCATACAGCGGAAAATGGCCACAAAAACGGGTGGGCTATAGCCTTGGGGGGTGGGGCTGGCCAACTTCGTCCGCCGGACTCGGAATGGCCCGAGACTTTGCGAGGCACCTCCGTGTGCCAAAAATAGGCCGCGGGCACAGCCACGCCCAAATATACCCGCCCGAAGGCCGGGGCGCCAAGTTCGTCCAGCGGAAAAAGGCCACAAAAACGGGTGGGCTATAGCCTTGGGGGGTGGGGCTGGCCAACATCGTCCGCCAGACTCGGAATGGCGCGAGACTTTGTGAGGTACCTCCGTGTGCCAAAAATAGGCCGCGGGCACAGCCGCGCCCAAAAATACCCGCCCGAATGCCGGGGCGCCAAGTTCGTCCGGCGGAAAAAGGCCACAAAAACGGGTGGGCTATAGCCTTGGGGGATGGGGCTGGCCAACTTCGTCCGCCGGACTCGAAATGGCGCGAGACTTTGCGAGGCGCCTCCGTATGCCAAAACTAGGTCACGTACACAGCCGCACCAAAAAATACCCGCCCGAAGGCCGGTGCGCCAAGTTCGTCCAGCGGAAAAAGGCCACAAAAACGGGTGGGCTATAGCCTTGGGGGGTGGGGCTGGCCAACTTCGTCCGCCGGACTCGGAATGGCGCGAGGCTTTGCGAGGCGCCTCTGTGTGCCAAAAATAGGCCGCGGACACAGCCGAGCCCAAAAATACCCGCCCAAAGGCCGGGGCGCCAAGTTCATCCAGCGGAAAAAGGCCACAAAAACGGGTGGGCTATAGCCTTGGGGGGTGGGGCTGGCCAACTTCGTCCGCCGGACTCGGAATGGCCCGAGACTTTACGAGGTGCCTCTGTGTGCCAAAAATAGGCCGCGGGCACAGCCGAGCCCAAAAATACCCGCCCAAAGGCCGGGGCGCCAAGTTCGTCCAGCGGAAAAAGGCCACAAAAACGGGTGGGCTATAGCCTTGGGGGGTGGGGCTGGCCAACTTCGTCCGCCGGACTCGGAATGGCGCGAGACTTTGCGAGGCGCCTCCGTGTGCCAAAAATAGGCCGCGGCCACAGCCACGCCCAAAAAACCCGCCCGAAGGCCGGGGCGCCAAGTTCATCCAGCGGAAAATGGCCACAAAAACGGGTGGGCTATAGCCTTGGGGGGTGGGGCTGGCCAACTTCGTCCGCCGGACTCGGAATGGCCCGAGACTTTGCGAGGCGCCTCCGTGTGCCAAAAATAGGCCGCGGGCACAGCCACGCCCAAATATACCCGCCCGAAGGCCGGGGCGCCAAGTTCATCCAGCGGAAAAAGGCCACAAAAACGGGTGGGCTATAGCGTTGGGGGGTGGGGCTGGCCAACTTCGTCCGCCAGACTCGGAATGGCGCGAGACTTTGTGAGGTACCTCCGTGTGCCAAAAATAGGCCGCGGGCACAGCCGCGCCCAAAAATACCTGCCCGAATGCCGGGGCGCCAAGTTCGTCCGGCGGAAAAAGGCCACAAAAACGGGTGGGCTATAGCCTTGGGGGATGGGGCTGGCCAAATTCGTCCGCCGGACTCGAAATGGCGCGAGCCTTTGCGAGGCGCCTCCGTATGCTAAAACTAGGCCACGTACACAGCCGCACCAAAAAATACCCGCCCGAAGGCCGGGGCGCCAAGTTCGTCCAGCGGAAAAAGGCCACAAAAACGGGTGGGCTATAGCCTTGGGGGGTGGGGCTGGCCAACTTCGTCCGCCGGACTCGGAATGGCGCGAGGCTTTGCGAGGCGCCTCAGTGTGCCAAAAATAGGCCGCGGGCACAGCCGAGCCCAAAATACCCCGCCCAAGGGCCGGGGCGCCAAGTTCGACCAGCGGAAAAAGGCCACAAAAACGGGTGGGCTATAGCCTTGGGGGTGGGGCTGGCCAACCGTCCGCCCGGACTCGGAATGGCGCGAGACTTTGCGAGGCGCCTCCGTGTGCCAAAAATAGGCCGCGGCCACAGCCACGCCCTAAAAACCCGACCGAAGGCCGGGGCGCCAAGTTCATCCAGCGGAAAAAGGCCACAAAAACGGGTGGGCTATAGCCTTGGGGGGTGGGGCTGGCCAACTTCGTCCGCCGGACTCGGAATGGCCCGAGACTTTACGAGGTGCCTCCGTGTGCCAAAAATAGGCCACGGGCACAGCCACGCCCAAATATACCCGCCCGAAGGCCGGGGCGCCAAGTTCGTCCAGCGGAAAAAGGCCACAAAAACGGGTGGGCTATAGCCTTGGGGGGTGGGGCTGGCCAACGTCGTCCGCCGGACTCGGAATGGCGCGAGACTTTGCGAGGCGCCTCCGTGTGCCAAAAAAATAGGTCAAGACTTTACGCACAGCCGCGCCCAAAAAACCCGCCCGAAGGCCGGGGCGTCAAGTTCGTCCAGCGGAAAAAGGCCATAAAAACGGGTGGGCTATAGCCTTGGGGGGTGGGGCTGGCCAACTTCGTCCGCCGGTCTCGGAATGGCCCGAGACTTTGCGAGGCGCCTCCGTGTGCCAAAAATAGACCGCGGGCACAGCCGCGCCCAAATATACCCCGGCCCGAAGCCCGGGCGCTGTTCGTCCCAGCGGAAAAAGGCCACAAAAACGGGTGGGCTATAGCCTTGGGGGGTGGGGCTGGCCAACTTCGTCCGCCGGACTCGGAATGGCCCGAGAGTTTGCGAGGCGTCTCCGTGTGCCAAAAATAGGCCGCGGGCACAGCCGCGCCCAAATATACCCTCGCCCGATGGCCGGGGCGCCAAGTTCGTCCAGCGGAAGAAGGCCACAAAAACGGGTGGGCTATAGCCTTGGGGGGTGGGGCTGGCCAACTTCGTGCGCCGGACTCGGAATGGCGCGAGAATTTGCGAGGCACCTCCGTGTGCCAAAACTAGGCCGCGGGCACAGCCGCACCCAAAAATACCCGCCCGAAAGCCGGGGCGCCAAGTTCGTCCAGCGGAAAAAGGCCACAAAAACGGGTGGGCTATAGCCTTGGGGGATGGGGCAGGCCAACTTCGTCCGCCGGACTCGGAATGGCGCGAGACTTTGCGAGGCGCCTCCGTATGCCAAAACTAGGCCGCGGGCACAGCCGCGCCCAAAAATACCCGCACAAAGGCCGGGGCGCCAAGTTCGTCCAGCGGAAAATGGCCACAAAAACGGGTGGGCTATAGCCTTGGGGGGTGGGACAGGCCAACTTCGTCCGCCGGACTCGGAATGGTGCGAGACTTTGCGAGGCGCCTCTGTGTACCAAAAATAGGCCGCGGGCACTGCCGCACCCACAAATACCCGCCCGAAGGCCGGGGCGCCAAGTTCGTCCAGCGGAAAAAGGCCACAAAAACGGGTGGGCTATAGCCTTGGGGGGTGGGGCTGGCCAACATCGTCCGCCGGACTCGGAATGGCGCGAGACTTTGCGAGGCGCCTCCGTGTGCCAAAAATAGGCCGCGGGCACAGCCGCGCCCAAAAAACCCGCCCGAAGGCCGGGGCGTCAAGTTCGTCCAGCGGAAAAAGGCCACAAAAACGGGTGGGCTATAGCCTTGGGGGGTGGGGCTGGCCAACTTCGTCCGCCGGACTCGGAATGGCCCGAGAGTTTGCGAGGCGCCTCCGTGTGCCAAAAATAGGCCATGGGCACAGCCGCGCCAAATATACCCCCGGCCTGAAGGCCGGGCGCCAAGTCTCGTCCAGCGGAAAAAGGCCACAAAAACGGGTGGGCTATAGCCTTGGGGGTGGGGTTGGCCAACCGTCCGCCCGGTCTCGGAATGGCCCGAGTTTTGCGAGGTGCCTCCGTGTGCAAAAATAGACCTTGGGCACAGCCGCGCCCAAATATACCCGGCCCGAAGGCCGGGCGCCAAGTTCGTCCAGCGGAAAAAGGCCACAAAACGGGTGGGCTATAGCCTTGGGGGTGGGGCTGGCCAACTTCGCGCGGACTCGGAATGGCGCGAGAATTTGCGAGGCGCCTCCGTGTGCCAAAAATAGGCTGCGGGCACAGCCGCACCCAAAAATACCCGCCCGAGGCCGGGCGCCAAGTTCGTCCAGCGGAAAAAGGCCACAAAACGGGTGGGCTATAGCCTTGGGGGTGGGGCTGGCCAACTCGTCCGCCGGACTCGGAATGGCGAGACTTTGCGAGGCGCCTCCGTGTGCCAAAAATAGGCCGCGGGCACAGCCGCGCCCAAAAAACCCGCCCGAAGGCCGGGGCGCCAAGTTCGTCCAGCGGAAAAAGGCCACAAAAACGGGTGGGCTATAGCCTTGGGGGGTGGGGCTGGCCAACTTCGTCCGCCGGACTCGGAATGGCCCGAGAGTTTGCGAGGCGCCTCCGTGTGCCAAAAATAGGCCGTGGGCACAGCCGCGCCCAAATATACCCCCGCCCGAAGGCCGGGGCGCCAAGTTCGTCCAGCGGAAAAAGGCCACAAAAACGGGTGGGCTACTTGGGGGGTGGGGCTGGCCAACTTCGTGCGCCGGACTCAGAATGGTGCGAGAATTTACGAGGCGCCTCCGTGTGCCAAAAATAGGCCGCGGGCACAGCCACGCCCAAAAAACCCGCCCGAAGGCCGGGGCGCCAAGTTCGTCCAGCGGAAAAAGGCCACAAAAACGGGTGGGCTATAGCCTTGGGGGGTGGGGCTGGCCAACTTCGTCCGCCGGTCTCGGAATGGCCCGAGACTTTGCAAGGCGCCTCCGTGTGCCAAAAATAGGCCGCGGGCACAGCCGCGCCCAAATATACCCCGGCCCGAAGGCCGGGGCGCCAAGTTCGTCCAGCGGAAAAAGGCCACAAAAACGGGTGGGCTATAGCCTTGGGGGGTGGGGCTGGCCAACTTCGTGCGCCGGACTCGGAATGGCGCGAGAATTTAGCGAGGCGCCTCCGTGTGCCAAAAATAGGCCGCGGGCACAGCCGCTCCCAAAAATACACGCCCAAAGGCCGGGGCGCCAAGTTCGTCCAGCGGAAAAAGGCCACAAAAACGGGTGGGCTATAGCCTTGGGGGTGGGGCTGGCCAACTTCGTCCGCCGGACTCGGAATGGCGCGAGACTTTGCGAGGCGCCTCCGTATGCCAAAACTAGGCCGCGGGCCCAGCCGCGCCCAAAAATACCCGCACAAAGGCCGGGGCGCCAAGTTCGTCCAGCGGAAAAAGGCCACAAAAACGGGTGGGCTATAGCCTTGGGGGGTGGGGCTGGCCAACTTCATCCGCCGGACTCGGAATGGCGCGAGACTGTGCGAGGCGCCTCCGTGTGCCAAAAATAGGCCGCGGACACAGCCGCGCCCAAAAATACCCGCCCGAAGGCCGGGGCGCCAAGTTCGTCCAGCGGAAAAAGGCCACAAAAACGGGTGGGCTATAGCCTTGGGGGGTGGGGCTGGCCAACTTCGTCCGCCGGACTCGGAATGGCGCGAGACTTTGCAAGGAGCCTCCGTGTGCCAAAAATAGGCCATGGGCACAGCCGCGCCCAAATATAACCGCCCGAAGGCCGGGGCGCCAAGTTCGTCCAGCGGAAAAAGGCCACAAAAACGGGTGGGCTATATAGCCTTGGGGGGTGGGGCTGCCCAACTTCGTCCGCCGGACTCGGAATGGCGCGAGACTTTGCGAGGGGCCTCCGTGTGCCAAAACGAGGCCGCGGGCACAGCCGCGTCCAAAAATAACCGCCCGAAGGCCGGGGCGCCAAGTTCGTCCAGCGGAAAAAGGCCACAAAAATGGGTGGGCTATAGCCTTGGGGGGTGGGGCTGGCCCACTTCGTCCGCCGGACTCGGAATGGCGCGAGAATTTGCGAGGTGTCTCCGTGTGCCAAAAATAGGCCGCAGGCACAGCCGCGCCCAAAAATAACCGCCCAAAGGCCGGGTCGCCATGTTCGTCCAGCGGAAAACGGCCACAAAAACGGGTGGGCTATATAGCCTTGGGGGGTGGGGCTGGCCAACTTCGTCCGCCGGACTCGGAATGGCGCGAGACTTTGCGAGGAGCCTCCGTATGCCAAAAATAGGCCGCGGGCATAGCCGCGCCCAAATATAACCACCCGAAGACCGGGGCGCCAAGTTCGTCCAGCGGAAAAAGGCCACAAAAACGGGTGGGCCATATAGCCTTGGGGGGTGGGGCTGCCCAACTTCGTCCGCCGGACTCGGAATGGGGCGAGACTTTGCGAGGGGCCTCCGTACACCAAAAATAGGCCGCGGGCACAGCCGCACCCAAAAATAACTGCCCGAAGGCCGGGGCACCAAGTTCGTCCAGCGGAAAAAGGCCACAAAAACGGGTGGGCTATAGCCTTGGGTGGTGGGGCTGGCCAACTTCGTCCGCCGGACTCGGAATGACGCGAGACTTTATGAGGGGCCTCCGTGCGCCAAAAATAGGCCGCGGGCACAGCTTCGTCCAAAAATAACCGCCCTAAGGGCGGGGCGCCAAGTTCGTCCAGCCGAAAAAGGCCACAAAAACAGGTGGGCTATAGCCTTGGGGGGTGGGGCTGGCCAACTTCGTCCGCCGGACTCGGAATGGCACGAGACTTTGCGAGGGGCCTCCGTGCGCCAAAAATAGGCCGCGGGCACAGGCGCGCCCAAAAATAACTGCTCGAAGGCCGGGGCGCCAAGTTCGTCCAGCGGAAAAAGGCCACAAAAAAGGGTGGGCTATAGCCTTGGGGGGTGGGGCTGGCCAACTTCGTCCGCCGGACTCGGAATGGCACGAGACTTTGCGAGGGGCCTCCATACGCCAAAAATAGGCCGCGGACACAGCCGCGCCCAAAAATAACCACCCGAAGGCCGGGGCGCCAAGTTCGTCCAGCGGAAAAAGGCCACAAAAACGGGTGGGCTATAGCCTTGGGGGGTGGGGCTGGCCAACTTCGTCCGCCGGACTCGGAATGGCACGAGACTTTGCGAGGGGCCTCCGTGTGCCAAAAATAGGCCGTGAGCACAGCGGCGCCCAAAAATAACCACCCGAAGGCCGGGGCGCCAAATTCGTCCAGCGGAAAAAGGCCACAAAAACGGGTGGGCTATAGCCTTGGGGGGTGGGGCTGGCCAACTTCGTCCGCCGGACTCGGAATGGCACGAGACTTTGTGAGGGGCCTCCGTGTACCAAAAATAGGCCACGGAAACAGCCGCGCCCAAAAATAACCGCCCGAAGGCCGGGGCGCCAAGTTCGTTCTGGGGAAAAAGGCCACAAAAACGGGTGGGCTTTAGCCTTGGGGGGTGGGGCTGGCCAACTTCGTCCGCCGGACTCGGAATGGCGCGAAACTTTACGAGGGGCCTCCTTGTGCCAAAAATAGGCCGCGGGCACAGCGGCGCCCAAAAATAACCGCCCGAAGGCCGGGGCGCCAAATTCGTCCAGCGGAAAAAGGCCACAAAAACGGGTGGGCTATAGCCTTGGGTGGTGGGGCTGGCCAACTTTGTCCGCCGGACTCGGAATGACGCGAGACTTTACGAGGGGCGTCCGTACGCCAAACATAGGCCGCGGGCACAGCGGCGCCCAAAAATAACCGCCCGAAGGCCGGGGCGCCAAATTCGTCCAGCGGAAAAAGGCCACAAAAACGGGTGGGCTATAGCCTTGGGGGGTGGGGCTGGCCAACTTCGTCCGCCGGACTCGGAATGGCACGAGTCTTTGCGAGGGGCCTCCGTGACGCTGGGCCAGGCCGCGGGCACAGCCGCGCCCAAAAATAACCGCCCGAAGGCCGGGGCGCCAAGTTCGTCCAGCGGAAAAAGGCCACAAAAACGGGTGGGCTATAGCCTTGGGGGGTGGGGCTGGCCAACTTCGTCCGCCGGACTCGGAATGGCTCGAGACTTTGCGAGGGGCCTCCGTGCGCCAAAAATAGGCCGCGGGCACAGCCGCGCCCAAAAATAACCGCACGAAGGCCGGGGCGCCAAGTTCGTCCAGCGGAAAAAGGCAACAAAAACAGTTGGGCTATAGCCTTGGGGGGTGGGGCTGGCCAACTTCGTCAACCGGATTCGGAATGGCGCGAGACTTTGTGAGGGTCCTCCATGTGCCAAAAATAGGTCGCGGGCACAGCGGCGCCCAAAAATAACCGCCCGAAGGCCGGGGCGACAAGTTCGTCCAGCGGAAAAAGGCCACAAAAACGGGTGGGCTATAGCCTTGGGGGGTGGGGCTGGCCAACTTCGTCCGCCGGTCTCGGAATGGCGCGAGACTTTGCGAGGGGCCTCCGTGTGCCAAACATAGGCCGCGGGCACAGCGGCGCCCAAAAATAACCGCCCGAAGGCCGGGGAGCCAAGTTCGTTCAGCGGAAAACGGCCACAAAAACGGGTGGGCTATAGCCTTGGGGGGTGGGGCTGGCCAACTTCGTCCGCCGGACTCGGAATGGCGCGAAACTTTACGAGGGGCCTCCTTGTGCCAAAATTAGGCCGCGGGCACAGCCGCGCACAAAAATAACCCCCGAAGGCCGGGCCGCCAAGTTCGTCCAGAGGAAAAAGGCCACAAAAACGGGTGGGCTATAGCCTTGGGGGGTGGGGCTGGCCAACTTCGTCCGCCGGACTCGGAGTGGCGCGAGACTTTACGAGGCACCTCCGTGTGCGAAAAATAGGCAGCGGGCACAGCCGCGCCCAAAAATAACCGCCCGAAGGCCGGGGAGCCAAGTTCGTCCAGCGGAAAAAGGCCACAAAAACGGGTGGGCTATAGCCTTGGGGGGTGGGGCTGGCCAACTTCGTCCGCCGGACTCGGAATGGGACGAGACTATGTGAGGGGCCTCCGTGTGCCAAAAATAGTCCGCGGGCACAGCCGCACCCAAAAATAACCGCCCGAAGGCCGGGGCGCAAGTTCGTCTAGCGGAAAAAGGCCACAAAAACGGGTGGGCTATAGCCTTGGGGGGTGGGGCTGGCCAACTTCGTCCGCCGGACTCGGAATGGCGCGAGACATTGCGAGGGGCCTCCGTGTGCCAAGAATAGGCCGCAGGCACAGTCACGCCCAAAAATAACCGCCCGAAGGCCGGGGCGCCAAGTTCGTCCAGCGGAAAAAGGCCACAAAAACGGGTGGGCTATAGCCTTGGGGGGTGGGGCTGGCCAACTTCGTCCGCCGGACTCGGAATGGCGCGAGACTTTGCGAGGGGCCTCCGTGTGCCAAACATAGGCCGCGGGCACAGCGGCGCCCAAAAATAACCGCCCGATGGCCGGGGAGCCAAGTTCGTCCAGCGGAAAAAGGCCACAAAAACGGGTGGGCTATAGCCTTGAGGGGTGGGGCTGGCCAACTTCGTCCGCCGGACTCGAAATTGTGCAAGACTTTGCGAGGGGCCTCCGTGTGCCAAAACTAAGCCACAGCCACAGCCGCGTCCAAAAATAACCGCCCGAAGGCCGTGGCGCCAAGTTCGTCCAGCGGAAAAAGGCCACAAAAACGGGTGGGCTATAGCCTTGGGGGGTGGGGCTGGCCAACATCGTCCGCCGGACTCGGAATGGCACGAGACTTTGCGAGGGGTCTTCGTGTGCCAAAAATAGGCCGCGGGCACAGCGGCGCCCAAAAATAACAGCCCGAAGGCCGGGGAGCCAAGTTCGTCCAGCGAAAAAAGGCCACAAAAATGGGTGGGCTATAGCCTTGGGGGGTGGGGCTGGCCACCTTCGTCCGCCGGACTCGAAATTGTGTAAGACTTTGCGAGGGGCCTCCGTGTGCCAAAACTAAGCCACAGGCACAGCCGCGCCTAAAAATAACCGCCCGAAGGCCATGGCGCCATGTTCGTCCAGCGGAAAAAGGCCACAAAAACGGGTGGGCTATAGCCTTGGGGTGTGGGGCTGGCCAACTTCGTCCGCCCGACTCGGAATGGCGCGAGACTTTGCGAGGGGCCTCCGTGTGCCTAAAATAGGCCGCGGGCACAGCCGCGCCCAAAAATAACCGCCCGAAGGCCGGGGCGCCAAGTTCGTTCGGCGGAAAAAGGCCACAAAAACGGGTGGGCTATAGCCTTGGGGGGTGGGGCTGGCCAACTTCGTCCGCCGGACTCGGAATGGAGCGAGAATTTGCGAGGGGCCTCCGTGTGCCAAAAATAGGCCGCGGGCGCAGCCGTACCCAAAAATAACAGCCCGAAGGCCGTGGCGCCAAGTTCGTCCAGCGGAAAAAGGCCACAAAAACGGGTGGGCTATAGCCTTGGGGGTTGCGGCTGACCAACTTCGTCCGCCGGACTCGGAATGGCGCGAGCCTTTGCGAGGGCCCTCCGTGTGCCAAAAATAGGCCGCGGGCACAGCCGCGCCCAAAATTAACCCCCCGAAGGCCGGGGCGCCAAGTTCGTCCAGTGGAAAAAGGCCACAAAAAGGGGTGGGCTATAGCCTTGGGGTGTGGGGCTGGCCAACTTCGTCTGCCGGACTCGGAATGGCGCGAGATTTTACGAGGGGCCTCCGTGCCCCAAACATAGGCCGCGGGCACAGCCACGCCCAAAAATAACCGCTCGAAGGCCGGGGCGCCAAGTTCGTCCAGCGGAAAAAGGCCACAAAAACGGGTGGGCTATAGCCTTGGGGTGTGGGGCTGGCCACCTTCGTCCACCGGACTCGGAATGGCGCGAGACTTTTCGATGGCCTCCGTGTGCCAAAAATAGGCCGCGGGCACAGCGGCGCCAAAAAATAATCGCCTGAAAGCCGGGGAGCCGAGTTCGTCCAGCGGAAAAAGGCCACAAAAACGGGTGGGCTATAGCCTTGGAGGGTGGGGCTGGCCAACTTCGTCCGCCGGACTCGGAATTGGGCAAGACTTTGCGAGGGGCCTCCGTGTGCCAAAACTAAGCCACAGGCACAGCTGCACCCAAAAATAACCCCCCGAAGACCGGGGCGCCAAGTTCGTCCAGCGGAAAAAGGCCACAAAAACGGGTGGGCTATAGCCTTGGGGGGTGGGGCTGGCCAACTTCATCCGCCGGACTCGGAATGGAGCGAGAATTTGCGAGGGGCCTCCGTGTACCAAAAATAGGCCGCGGGCACAGCCGCGCCCAAAAATACAGGCCCGAAGGCCGGGGCGCCAAGTTCGTCTAGCGGAAAAAGGCCACAAAAACGGGTGGGCTATAGCCTTGGGGGGTGGGGCTGGCCAACTTCGTCCGCCGGACTCGGAATGGCGCGAGACTTTGCGAGGCGCCTCCGTGTGCCCAAAATAGTCTGCGGGCACAGCCTCGCCCAAAATACCCGCCCGAAGGCCGGGGCGCCAAGTTCGTCCAGCGGAAAAAGGCCACAAAAACGGGTGGGCTATAGCCTTGGGGGGTGGGGCTGGCCAACTTCGTCCGCCGGACTCGGAATGGCGCGAGACTTTGCGAGGGGCCTCCGTGTGCCAAAAATACCCCGCGGGCAAAGCCGTGCCCAAAAATAACCGCCCGAAGGCCGGGGCGCCAAGTTCGTCCAGCGGAAAAAGGCCACAAAAACGGGTGGGCTGTAGCCTTGGGGGGTGGGGCTGGCCAACTTCGTCCGCCGGACTCGGAATGGCGCGAGACTTTGCGAGGGGCCTCCGTGTGCCAAAAATAGGCCGCGGGCACAGCGGCGCCCAAAAATAACCGCCCGAAGGCCGGGGACCCAAGTTCGTCCAGCGGAAAAAGGCCACAAAAACGGGTGGGCTATAGCCTTGGGGGGTGGGGCTGGCCAACTTCGTCCGTCGGACTCGGAATTGGGCAAGACTTTGCGAGGGGCCTCCGTGCGCCAAAACTAAGCCACAGGCACAGCCGCACCCAAAAATAACCCCCCGAAGACCGGGGCGCCAAGTTCGTCCAGCGGAAAAAGGCCACAAAAATGGGTGGGCTATAGCCTTGGCGGGTGGGACTGGCCAACTTCGTCCGCCGGACTCGGAATTGTGCAGGACTTTGCGAGGGGGATCCGTGCGTCAAAACTAAGCCACAGGCACAGGCGCACCCAAAAATAACCCCCCGAAGACCGGGGCGCCAAGTTCGTCCAGTGGAAAAAGGCCACAAAAACGGGTGGGCTATAGCCTTGGGGGGTGGGGCTGGCCAACTTCGTCCGCCGGACTCGGAATGGCGCCAGACTTTACGAGGCGCCTCCGTGTGCCAAAAATAGGCCGCGGGCACAGCCGCGCCAAAAACTACCCGCCCGAAGGCCGGGGCGCCAAGTTCGCCCAGCGGAAAAAGGCCACAAAAACGGGTGGGCTATAGCCTTGGGGGGTGGGGCTGGCCAACTTCGTCCGCCGGACTCGGAATGGTGCAAGACTTTGCGAGGCACCTCCATGTTCCAAAAATAGGTCGCGGGCACAGCCGCGCCCAAAAATACCCACCCGAAGGCCGGGGCGCCAAGTTCGTCTAGCGGAAAAAGGCCACAAAAACGGGTGGGCTATAGCCTTGGGGGGTGGGGCTGGCCAACTTCGTCCGCCGGACTCGGAATGGCGCGAGACTTTGCGAGGCGCCTCCGTGTGCCCAAAATAGGCTGCGGGCACAGGCTCACCCAAAACTACCTGCCCGAAGGCCGGGGTGCCAAGTTCGTCCAGCGGAAAAAGGCCACAAAAACGGGTGGGCTATAGCCTTGGGGGTGGGGCTGGCCAACTTCGTCCGCCGGACTCGGAATGGAGCGAGACTTTGCGAGGCGCCTCCGTGTGCCAAAAATAGGATGCAGGCACAGCCACGCCCAAAAATACCCGCCCGAAGGCCGGGACGCCAAGTTCGTCCAGCGGAAAAAGGCCACAAAAACGGGTGGGCTATAGCCTTGGGGGGTGGGGCTGGCAAACTTCGTCCGCCGGACTGGGAATGGCTCGAGACTTTGCGAGGCGCCTCCGTGTGCCAAAAATAGGCCGCGGCCACAGCCGCGCCCAAAAATACCAGCCCGAAGGCCGGGGCGCCAAGTTCGTCCAGCGGAAAAAGGCCACAAAAACGGGTGGGCTATAGCCTTGGGGGGTGGGCTGTAGCCTTGGGGGGTGGGGCTGGCCAACGTTGTCCGCCGGACTCGGAATGGCGCGAGACTTTGCGAGGCACCTCCGTGTGCCAAAAATAGGCCGCCGGCACAGCCGCTCCCAAAAATACAGGCCCGAAGGCTGGGGCGCCACGTTCGTCCAGCGGAAAAGGCCACAAAACGGGTGGGCTATAGCCTTGGGGGTGGGGCTGGCCAACTTCGTCCGCTCGGACTCGAATAGCGAGACTTTGCGAGGTGCCTCCGTGTGCCAAAAATAGGCCACGGGCACAGCCGCGCCTAAAATACCCGCCCGAAGGCCGGGCGCCAAGTTCGTCCAGCGGAAAAGGCCACAAAACGGGTGGGCTATAGCCTTGGGGGTGGGGCTGGCCACCTTCGTCCGACGTACTCGGAATGGCGCGGGACTTTCCGAGGCGCCTCCGTGTGCTGGGCCAGGCCGCGCCCACAGCCGCGCCCAAAATACCAGCCCGAAGGCCGGGCGCCAAGTTCGTCCCAGCGGAAAAGGCCACAAAACGGGTGGGCTATAGCCTTGGGTGGTAGGGCTGGCCAACTTCGTCCGCCGGACTCGGAATGGCGCGAGACTTTGCGAGGTGCCTCCGTGTGCCAAAAATAGGACGCGGGCACAGCCGCGCCCAAAAATACCCGCCCGAAGGCCGGGGCGCCAAGTTCGTCCAGTGGAAAAAGGCCACAAAAACAGGTGGGCTATAGCGTTGGGGGGTGGGGCTGGCCAACTTTGTCCGCCGGACTCGGAATGGCGCGAGACTTTGCGAGATGCCTCCGTGTGCCAAAAATGGGCCGCGGACAAAGCCACGCCAAAAAATACCCGCCCGAAGGCCGGGGCGCCAAGTTCGTCCAGCGGAAAAAGGCCACAAAAACGGGTGGGCTATAGCCTTGGGGGGTGGGGCTGGCCAACTTCGTCCGCCGGACTCGGAATGGCGCGAGACTTTGCGAGGCGCCTCCGTGTGCCAAAAACAGGCCGCGAGCACAGCCGCGCCCAAAAATACCAGCCCGAAGGCCGGGGCGCCCAGTTCGTCCAGCGGAAAAAGGCCACAAAAAAGGGTGGGCTATAGCCTTGGGGGGTGGGGCTGGCCAACTTTGTCCGCCGTACTCGCAATGGCGCGAGACTTTGAGAGGCGCCTCCGTGTGCCAAACATAGGCCGCGGGCACAGCCGCGCCAAAAAATACCCCCGCCCGAAGGCCGGGGCGCCAAGTTCGTCCAGCGGAAAAAGGCCACAAAAACGGGTGGGCTATAGCCTTGGGGGGTGGGGCTGGCCAACTTCGTCCGCCGGACTCGGAATGGCGCGAGACTTTGCGAGGCACCTCCGTGTGCCCAAAATAGGCTGCGGGCACAGGCTCACCCAAAAATACCCGCCCGAAGGCCGGGGCGCCAAGTTCGGCCCAGCGGAAAAAGGCCACAAAACGGGTGGGCTATAGCCTTGGGGGTGGGGCTGGCCAACTTCGTCCCCCGGACTCGGAATTGCGCGAGACTTTGCGAGGCACCTACGTGTGCCAAAAAAATAGGCCGCGGGCACAGCCGCGCCAAAAAATACCCGCATCAAGGCCGGGCGCCAAGTTCGCCCAGTGGAAAAAGGCCACAAAAACGGGTGGTGTATTGCCTGGGGGGGTGGGGCTGGCCAACTTCGTCCGCCGGACTCGGAATGGCGCGAGACTTTGCGAGGTGCCTCCGTGTGCCAAAAATAGGCCGTGGGCACAGCCGCCAAAAAAAACCCCCCCGAAGGCCGGGCGCCAAGTTCTTCGAGCGCAAAATGGACACAAAAGGGTGTGGGATATAGCGTTGGGGTGGGGCTGGCCAACTTCGTCCGGGCGGACTCGAATGGCGCGAGACTTTGCGAGGCACCTCCGTGTGCCAAAAATAGGCCGCGATTACAGCCGCACCTAAAATACCCACCCGAAGGCCGGGGCGCCAAGTTCGTCCAGCGGAAAAAGGCCACAAAAACGGGTGGGCTACAGCCTTGGGGGGTGGGGCTGGCCAACTTCGTCCGGCGGACTCGGAATGGTACGAGACTTTGCGAGGCACCTCCGTGTGCTCAAAATAGGCCGCGGGCAAAGCCGCGCCCAAAAATACCCGCCCGAAGGCCTGGACGCCAAGTTCGTCCAGCGGAAAAAGGCCACAAAAACGGGTGGGCTATAGCCTTGGGGGGTGGGGCTGGCCACCTTCGTCCGCCGGACTCGGAATGGTGCGAGACTTTGCGAGGCACCTCCGTGTGCTCATAATATGACGGTTGCATAGCCGAGCCCAAAAATACGCTCCCGAATGCTATGACGCAAAGTTCGTCCAGCGGAAAAAGGCCACAAAAACGGGTGGGCTATAGCCTTGGGGGTGGGGCTGGCCCTCTTCGTCCCCAGGACTCGGAATGGCGCGAGACTTTGCGAGGCACCTCCGTGTGCCAAAAATAGGCCGCGGTTACAGCCGCACCCAAAAATACCCACCCGAAGGCCGGGGCGCCAAGTTCGTCCAGCGGAAAAAGGCCACAAAAACGGGTGGGCTACAGCCTTAGGGGCTGGCGCTGGCCAACTGGTCCCGCGGACTCGGAATGGCGCGAGACTTTGCGAGGCGCCTCCGTGTACCAAAAATAGGCCGCGCCCACAGCCGCGCCCAAAAATACCAGCCCGAAGGCCGGGGCGCCAAGTTCGTCCAGCGGAAAAAGGCCACAAAAACGGGTGGGCTACAGCCTTGGGGGGTGGGGCTGGCCAACTTCGTCCGCCGGACTCGGAATGGTGCGAGACTTTGCGAGGCACCTCCGTGTGCTCAAAATAGGCCGCGGGCAAAGCCGCGCCCAAAAATACCCGCCCGAAGGCCAGGACGCCAAGTTCGTCCAGCGGAAAAAGGCCACAAAAACGGGTGGGCTATAGCCTTGGGGGGTGGGGCTGGCCACCTTCGTCCGCCGGACTCGGAATGGCGCGAGACTTTGCGAGGCGCCTCCGTGTGCCAAAAATTGGCCGCGCCCACAGCCGCGCCCAAAAATACCAGCCCGAAGGCCGGGGCGCCAAGTTTGTCCAGCGGAAAAAGGCCACAAAAACGGGTGGGCTATAGCCTTGGGGGGTGGGGCTGGCCAACTTCGTCCGCCGGACTCGGAATGGCGGGAGACTTTGCGAGGTGCCTCCGTGTGCCAAAAATAGGACGCTGGCACAGCCGCACCCAAAAATACCCGCCCGAAGGCGGGGGCGCCAAGTTCGTCCAGTCGAAAAAGGCCACAAAAACAGGTGGGCTATAGCGTTGGGGGGTGGGGCTGGCCAACTTCGTCCGCCGGACTCGGAATGGCGCGAGACTTTGCGAGGCGCCTCCGTGTGCCAAAAATAGGCCGCGAGCACAGCCGCGCCCAAAAATACCAGCCCGAAGGCCGGGGCGCCAAGTTCGTCCAGCGGAAAAAGGCCACAAAAACGGGTGGGCTATAGCCTTGGGGGGTGGGGCTGGCCAACTTTGTCCGCCGGACTCGCAATGGCGCAAGACTTTGAGAGGCGCCTCCGTGTGCCAAACATAGGCCGCGGGCACAGCCGCGCCCAAAAATACAGGCCCGAAGGCCGGGGCGCCAAGTTCGTCCAGTGGAAAAAGGCCACAAAAACGGGTGGGCTATAACCTTGGGGGGTGGGGCTGGCCAACTTCGTCCGCCGGACTCGGAATGGCGCGAGACTTTGCGAGGCACCTCCGTGTGCCAAAAATAGGCCGCGGTTACAGCCGCACCCAAAAATACCCACCCGAAGGCCGGGGCGCCAAGTTCGTCCAGCGGAAAAAGGCCACAAAAACGGGTGGGCTACAGCCTTGGGGGGTGGGGCTGGCCAACTTCGTCCGGCGGACTCGGAATGGTACGAGACTTTGCGAGGCACCTCCGTGTGCTCAAAATAGGCCGCGGGCAAAGCCGCGCCCAAAAATACCCGCCCGAAGGCCAGGACGCCAAGTTCGTCCAGCGGAAAAAGGCCACAAAAACGGGTGGGCTATAGCCTTGGGGGGTGGGGCTGGCCACCTTCGTCCGCCGGACTCGGAATGGTGCGAGACTTTGCGAGGCACCTCCGTGTGCTCAAAATAGGCCGCGGGCAAAGCCGCGCCCAAAAATACCCGCCCGAAGGCCAGGACGCCAAGTTCGTCCAGCGGAAAAAGGCCACAAAAACGGGTGGGCTATAGCCTTGGGGGGTGGGGCTGGCCAACTTCGTCCGCCGGACTCGGAATGGCGCGAGACTTTGCGAGGCACCTCCGTGTGCCAAAAATAGGCCGCGGTTACAGCCGCACCCAAAAATACCCACCCGAAGGCCGGGGCGCCAAGTTCGTCCAGCGGAAAAAGGCCACAAAAACGGGTGGGCTACAGCCTTGGGGGGTGGGGCTGGCCAACTTCGTCCGCCGGACTCGGAATGGCGCGAGACTTTGCGAGGCGCCTCCGTGTACCAAAAATAGGCCGCGCCCACAGCCGCGCCCAAAAATACCAGCCCGAAGGCCGGGGCGCCAAGTTCGTCCAGCGGAAAAAGGCCACAAACACGGGTGGGCTACAGCCTTGGGGGGTGGGGCTGGCCAACTCGTCCGCCGGACTCGGAATGGTGCGAGACTTTGCGAGGCACCTCCGTGTGCTCAAAAAATAGGCCGCGGGCAAAGCCGCGCCAAAAAATACCCGCCGAAGGCCAGGACGCCCAAGTTCGTCCAGCGGTAAAAGGCCACAAAAACGGGTGGGCGATAGGCTTGGGGGTGGGGCTGGCCACCTTCGTCCGCCGGACTCGGAATGGCGCGAGACTTTGCGAGGCGCCTCCGTGTGCAAAAATTGGCCGCGCCACAGCCGCGCCAAAATACCAGCCCGAAGGCCGGGCGCCAAGTTTGTCCAGCGGAAAAAGGCCACAAAACGGGTGGGCTATAGCCTTTGGGGGTGGGGCTGGCCAACTTCGTCCCGCGGACTCGGAATGGCGGTAGACATTGCGAGGTGCCTCCGTGTGCCAAAAAATAGCCGCTGGCACAGCCGCACCCAAAAATACCCGCCCGAAGGCTGGGGCGCAAAGTTCGTCCAGTCGAAAAAGGCCACAAAAACAGGTGGCCTATAGCCTTGGGGGGTGGGGCTGGCCACCTTCGTCCGCCGGACTCGGAATGGCGCGAGACTTTGCGAGGCGCCTCCGTGTGCCAAAAATAGGCCGCGAGCACAGCCGCGCCCAAAAATACCAGCCCGAAGGCCGGGGCGCCAAGTTCGTCCAGCGGAAAAAGGCCACAAAAACGGGTGGGCTATAGCCTTGGGGGGTGGGGCTGGCCAACTTTGTCCGCCGGACTCGCAATGGCGCAAGACTTTGAGAGGCGCCTCCGTGTGCCAAACATAGGCCGCGGGCACAGCCGCGCCCAAAAATACAGGCCCGAAGGCCGGGGCGCCAAGTTCGTCCAGTGGAAAAAGGCCACAAAAACGGGTGGGCTATAACCTTGGGGGGTGGGGCTGGCCAACTTTGTCCGCCGGACTCGCAATGGCGCAAGACTTTGAGAGGCGCCTCCGTGTGCCAAACATAGGCCGCGGGCACAGCCGCGCCCAAAAATACCGGCCCGAAGGCCGGGGCGCCAAGTTCGTCCAGCGGAAAAAGGCCACAAAAACGGGTGGGCTATAGCCTTGGGGGGTGGGGCTGGCCAACTTCGTCCGCCGGCTCGGAATGGCGCGAGACTTTACGAGGTGCCTCCGTATGCCAAAAATAGGCGGCGGGCACAGCCGCGCCCAAAAATACCCGCCCGAAGGCCGGGGCGCCAAGTTCGTCCAGCGAAAAAAGGCCACAAAAACGGGTGGGCTATAGCCTTGGGGGTTGGGGCTGGCCAACTTCGTCCGCCGGACTCGGAATGGCGCGAACCTTTGTGAGGTGCCTCCGTGTGCCAAAAATAGGCCGCGGGCACAGCAGCGCCCAAAAATACCCGCCCGAAGGCCGGGGCGCCAAGTTCGTCCAGCGGAAAAAGGCCACAAAAACGGGTGGGCTATAGCCTTGGGGGGTGGGGCTGGCCAACTTCGTCCGCCGGACTCGGAATGGCGCGACACTTTGCGAGGCACCTCCGTGTGCCAAAAATAGGCCGCGGGCACAGCCGCACCCAAAAATACCCACCCGAAGGCCGGGGCGCCAAGTTCGTCCAGCGGAAAAAGGCCACAAAAACGGGTGGGCTACAGCCTTCGGGGGTGGGGCTGGCCAACTTCGTCCGCCGGACTCGGAATGGCGCGAGACTTTGCGAGGCACCTCCGTGTACCAAAAATAGGCCGCGCCCACAGCCGCGCCCAAAAATACCAGCCCGAAGGCCGGGGCGCCAAGTTCGTCCAGCGGAAAAAGGCCACAAAAACGGGTGGGCTATAGCCTTGGGGGGTGGGGCTGGCCACTTTCGTCCGCCGGAATCGGAATGGCGCGAGACTTTGCGAGGCGCCTCCGTGTGCCAAAAATAGGCCGCGCCCACAGCCGTGCCCAAAAATACCAGCCCGAAGGCCGGGGCGCCAAGTTCGTCCAGCGGAAAAAGGCCACAAAAACGGGTGGGCTATAGCCTTGGGGGGTGGGGCTGGCCAACTTCGTCCGCTGGACTCGGAATGGCGCGAGACTTTGCGAGGCGCTTTTTTGTGCCAAAAATAGGCGGCGGGCACAGCCGCGCCCAAAAATACCTGCCCAAAGGCCGGGGCGCCAAGTTCGTCCAGCGGAAAAAGGCCACAAAAACGGGTGGGTTATAGCCTTGGGGGGCGGGGCTGGCCAACTTCGTCCGCCGGACTCGGAATGGCGCGAGACTTTGTGAGGTGCCTCCGTGTGCCAAAAATAGGCCGCGGGCACAGCGGCGCCCAAAAATACCCGCCCGAAGGCCGGGACGACAAGTTCGTCCAGCGGAAAAAGGCCACAAAAACGGGTGGGCTATAGCCTTGGGGGGTGGGGCTGGCCAACTTCGTCCGCCGGACTCGGAATGGCGCGAGACTTTGCGAGGCGCGTCCGTGTGCCAAAAATAGGCCGCGGGCACAGTCGCACCCAAAAATAACCGCCCGAAGGCCGGGGCGCCAAGTTCGTCCTGCGGAAAAAGGCCACAAAAACGGGTGGGCTATAGCCTTGGGGGGTGGGGCTGGCCAACTTCGTCCGCCGGACTCGGAATGGCGCGAGACTTTGCGAGGTGCCTCCGTGTGCCAAAAATAGGCCGTGGGCACAGCCGCGCCCAAAAATACCCGCCCGAAGGCCGGGGCGCCAAGTTCGTCCAGCGGAAAAAGGCCACAAAAACGGGTGGGCTATAGCCTTGGGGGGTGGGGCTGGCCAACTTTGTCCGGCGGACTCGGAATGGCGCGAGACTTTGCGAGGCACCTCCGTGTGCCAAAAATTGGCCGCGGGCACAGCCGCACCCAAAAATACCCACCCGAAGGCCGGGGCGCCAAGTTCGTCCAGCGGAAAAAGGCCACAAAAACGGGAGGGCTACAGCCTTGGGGGGTGGGGCTGGCCAACTTCGTCCGCCGGACTCGGAATGGCGCGAGACTTTGCGAGGCGCCTCCGTGTGCCAAAAATAGGCCGCGCCCACAGCCGCGCCCAACAACACCCCCCCCAACCCCGGGGACCCAACTTCGTCCAGCGGAAAAAGGCCACAAAAACGGGTGGGCTATAGCCTTGGGGGGTGGGGCTGGCCGACTTCGTCCGCCGGACTCGGAATAGCGCGACACTTTGCGAGGCACCTCCGTGTGCCAAAAATAGGCCGCGGGCACAGCCGCGCCCAAAAATACCCGCCCGAATGCCGGGGCGCCAAGTTCGTCCAGCGGAAAAATGCCACAAAAACGGGTGGGCTATAGCCTTGGGGGGTGGGGCTGGCCCACTTCGTCCGCCGGACTCGGAATGGCGCGAGAATTTGCGAGGTGCGTCCGTGTGCCAAAAATAGGCCGCGGGCACAGAGGCGCCCAAAAATACCCGCCCGAAGGCCGGGACGCCAAGTTCGTCCAGCAGAAAAAGGCCACAAAAACGGGTGGGCTATAGCCTTGGGGGGTGGGGCTGGCCGACTTCGTCCGCCGGACTCGGAATGGCGCGAGACTTTGCGAGGTGCCTCCGTGTGCCAAAAATAGGCCGCGGGCACAGCCGCGCCCAAAAATACCCGCCCGAAGGCCGGGGCGCCAAGTTCGTCCAGCGGTAAAAGGCCACAAAAACGGGTGGGCTGTAGCCTTGGGGGGTGGGGCTGGCCAACTTCGTCCGCCGGACTCGGAATGGCGCGAGAGTTTGCGAGGCGCCTCTGTGTGCCAAAAATAGGCCGGGGGCACAGCCGCACCCAAAAATACCCGCCCGAAGGCCGGGGCGCCAAGTTCGTCCAGCGGAAAAAGGCCACAAAAACGGGTGGGCTATAGCCTTGGGGGGTGGGGCTGGCCAACTTCGTCCGCCGGACTCGGAATGGCGGGAGACTTTGCGAGGCACCTCCGTGTGCCAAAAATAGGCCGCGGGCACAGCCGCGCCCAAAAATACCCGCCCGAAGGCCGGGGCGCCAAGTTTGTCCAGCGGAAAAAGGCAACAAAAACAGGTGGGCTATAGCCTTGGGGGGTACGGCTGGCCAACTTCGTCCGCTGGACTAGGAATGGCGCGACACTTTGCGAGGCGTCTCCGTGTATCAAAAATAGGCTGCGGGCACAGCCGCCCCCAAAAATAGCCGCCCGAAGGCCGGGGTACCATGTTCGTCCAGCGGAAAAAGGCCACAAAAACGGGTGGGCTATAGCCTTCGGGGGTGGGGCTGGCCACCTTCGTCCGCCGGACTCGGAATGGCGCGAGACTTTGCGAGGCGACTGTTTGTGCCAAAATAGGCGGCGGGCGCAGCCGCACCCAAAAATACCCGCCCGAAGGCCGGGGCGCCAAGTTCGTCCAGCGGAAAAAGGCCACAAAAACGGGTGGGCTATAGCCTTGGGGGGTGGGGCTGGCCAACTTCGTCCGCCGGACTCGGAATGGCGCGAGACTTTGCGAGGCGCCTCCGTGTGCCAAAAATAGGCCGCGGGCACAGTCGCACCCAAAAATAACCGCCCGAAGGCCGGGGCGCCAAGTTCGTCCTGCGGAAAAAGGCCACAAAAACGGGTGGGCTATAGCCTTGGGGGGTGGGGCTGTCCAACTTCGTCCGCCGGACTCGGAATGGCGCGAGACTTTGCGAGGTGCCTCCGTGTGCCAAAAATAGGCCGTGGGCACAGCCGCGCCCAAAAATACCCGCCCGAAGGCCGGGGCGCCAAGTTCGTCCAGCGGAAAAAGGCCACAAAAACGGGTGGGCTATAGCCTTGGGGGGTGGGGCTGGCCAACTTTGTCCGGCGGACTCGGAATGGCGCGAGACTTTGCGAGGCACCTCCGTGTGCCAAAAATTGGCCGCGGGCACAGCCGCACCCAAAAATACCCACCCGAAGGCCGGGGCGCCAAGTTCGTCCAGCGAAAAAGGCCACAAAACGGGAGGGCTGACCTTGGGGGTGGGGCTGGCCAACTTCGTCCGCCGGACTCGGAATGGCGCGAGACTTTGCGGCGCCTCCGTGTGCCAAAAATAGGCCGCGCCCACAGCCGCGCCAAAAATACCAGCCCGAAGGCCGGGCGCCAAGTTCGTCCAGCGGAAAAGGCCACAAAAACGGGTGGGCTATAGCCTTGGGGGGTGGGGCTGGCCACCTTCGTCCGCCGGACTCGGAATGGCGCGAGACTTTGCGAGGCTCCTCCGTGTGCCAAAAATAGGCCGCGCCCACAGCCGCACCCAAAAATACCAGCCCGAAGGCCGGGGCGCCAAGTCTGTCCCAGCGGAAAAAGGCCACAAAATGGGTGGGCTATAGCCTTGGGGGTGGGGCTGGCCAACTTCGTCCGCCGGACTCGGAATGGCGCGAGACTTTGCGAGGCGCTTTTGTGCCAAAATAGGCGGCGGGCACAGCCGCCTAAAATACCCCGCCCGAAGGCCAGCGCCAAGTTCGCCCAGCGAAAAAGGCCACAAAAACGGGTGGGCTATAGCCTTGGGGATGGGGCTGGCCAACTGTCCGCTGGACTCGGAATGGCGCGAAACTTTGCGAGGCGCTATATTGTGCCAAAAATAGGCGGCGGGCACAGCCGCGCCCAAAAATACCAGCCCGAAGGCCGGGGCGCCAAGTTCGTCCAGCGAACAAAGACCACAAAACGGGTGGGCTATAGCCTTGGGGGGTGGGGCTGGCCAACTTTGTCCGGCGGACTCGGAATGGCGCGAGACTTTGCGAGGCACCTCCGTGTGCCAAAAATTGGCCGCGGGCACAGCCGCACCCAAAAATACCCACCCGAAGGCCGGGGCGCCAAGTTCGTCCAGCGGAAAAAGGCCACAAAAACGGGAGGGCTACAGCCTTGGGGGGTGGGGCTGGCCAACTTCGTCCGCCGGACTCGGAATGGCGCGAGACTTTGCGAGGCGCCTCCGTGTGCCAAAAATAGGCCGCGCCCACAGCCGCGCCCAAAAATACCAGCCCGAAGGCCGGGGCGCCAAGTTCGTCCAGCGGAAAAAGGCCACAAAAACGGGTGGGCTATAGCCTTGGGGGGTGGGGCTGGCCACCTTCGTCCGCCGGACTCGGAATGGCGCGAGACTTTGCGAGGCGCCTCCGTGTGCCAAAAATAGGCCGCGCCCACAGCCGCACCCAAAAATACCAGCCCGAAGGCCGGGGCGCCAAGTTCGTCCAGCGGAAAAAGGCCACAAAAATGGGTGGGCTATAGCCTTGGGGGGTGGGGCTGGCCAACTTCGTCCGCCGGACTCGGAATGGCGCGAGACTTTGCGAGGCGCTTTTTTGTGCCAAAAATAGGCGGCGGGCACAGCCGCGCCCAAAAATACCCGCCCGAAGGCCGGGGCGCCAAGTTCGTCCAGCGAAAAAAGGCCACAAAAACGGGTGGGCTATAGCCTTGGGGGATGGGGCTGGCCAACTTCGTCCGCCGGACTCGGAATGGCGCGAAACTTTGTGAGGTGCCTCCGTGTGCCAAAAATAGGCCGCGGGCGCAGCGGCGCCCAAAAATACCCGCCCGAAGGCCGGGACGCCAAGTTCGTCCAGCGGAAAAAGGCCACAAAAACGGGTGGGCTATAGCCTTGGGGGGTGGGGCTGGCCAACTTCGTCCGCCGGACTCGGAATGGCGCGAGACTTTGCGAGGCGCGTCCGTGTGCCAAAAATAGGCCGCGGGCACAGTCGCACCCAAAAATAACCGCCCGAAGGCCGGGGCGCCAAGTTCGTCCAGCGGTAAAAGCCCACAAAAACGGGTGGGCTATAGCCTTCGGGGGTGGGGCCGGCCAACTTCATCCGCCGGACTCGGAATGGCGCGGGACTCTGCGAGGCGCCTCCTTTTGCCAAAAATAGTCCGCGGACACAGCCACGCCCAAAAATACCTGCCCGAAGGTCGGGGCGCCAAGTTCGTCGTGCGGTAAAAGGCCACAAAAACGGGTGGGCTACAGCCTTGGGTGGTGGGGCTGGCCAACTTCGTCCGCCGGACTCGTAATGGCGCAAGACTTTGCATAGCTCCTCCGTGTGCCAAAAATAGGCCGCGGGCACATCCGTGCCCAAACATACCCGCCCGAAGTCCGGGGTGCCAAGTTCGTCCAGCGGTAAAAGACCACAAAAACGGGTGGGCTATAGCCTTGGGGGGTGGGGCTGGCCAACTTCGTCCGTCGGACTCGGAATGGCGCTAGACTTTGCGAGGCGCCTCCGTGTGCCAAAATAGGCCGCGGGCACAGCCGCGCCCAAAAATACCCGCCCGAAGGCCGGGGCGCCAAGTTCGTCCAGCGGAAAAAGGCCACAAAAACGGGCGGGCTATAGCCTTGGGGGGTTGGGCTGGCCCACTTCGTCCGCCGGACTCGGAATGGCGCGAGACTTTGCGAGGCGCCTCCGTGTGCCAAAAATAGGCCGCGGGCACAGCCGCGCTAAAAAATACCCGCCCGAAGGCCGGGGCGCCAAGTTCGTCCAGCGGTAAAAGGCCACAAAAACGGGTGGGCTATAGCCTTGGGGGGTGGGGCTGGCCAACTTCGTCCGCCGGACTCGGAATGGCGCGAGACTATGCGAGGCGCCTCCGTGTGCTGGGGGGCCAGGCCATGGGGCACAGCCGCACCTAAAAATAACCGCCCGAAGGCCGGGCGCCAAGTTCGGCCCAGCGGTAAAAGGCCACAAAAACGGGTGGGCTATAGCCTTGGGGGGTGGGGCTGGCCAACTTCGTCCGCCGGACTCGGAATGGCGCGAGACATTGCGACGCGCCTCCGTGTGCCAAAAATAGGCCGCGGGCACAGCCGCACCCAATAATACACGACCGAAGGCCGGGGCGCCAAGTTCGTCCAGCGGAAAAAGACCACAAAAACGGGTGGGCTATAGCCTTGGGGGGTGGGGCTGGCCCACTTCGTCCGCCGGACTCGGAATGGCGCGAGACTTTGCGAGGTGCGTCCGTGTGCCAAAAATAGGCCGCGGGCACAGAGGCGCCCAAAAATACCCGCCCGAAGGCCGGGACGCCAAGTTCGTCCAGCAGAAAAAGGCCACAAAAACGGGTGGGCTATAGCCTTGGGGGGTGGGGCTGGCCGACTTCGTCCGCCGGACTCGGAATGGCGCGAGACTTTGCGAGGTGCCTCCGTGTGCCAAAAATAGGCCGCGGGCACAGCCGCGCCCAAAAATACCCGCCCGAAGGCCGGGGCGCCAAGTTCGTCCAGCGGTAAAAGGCCACAAAAACGGGTGGGCTGTAGCCTTGGGGGGTGGGGCTGGCCTACTTCGTCCGCCGGACTCGGAATGGCGCGAGAGTTTGCGAGGCGCCTCTGTGTGCCAAAAATAGGCCGGGGGCACAGCCGCACCCAAAAATAACCGCCCGAAGGCCGGGGCGCCAAGTTCGTCCAGCGGTAAAAGGCCACAAAAGCGGGTGGGCTATAGCCTTGGGGGGTGGGGCTGGCCAACTTTGTCCGCCGGACTCGGAATGGCGCGAGACTTTGCGAGGTGCCTCCGTGTGCCAAAAATAGGCCGCGGGCTCAGCCGCACCCAATAATACCCGCCCGAAGGCCGGGGCGCCAAGTTCGTCCAGCGGAAAAAGGCCACAAAAACGGGTGGGCTATAGCCTTGCAGGGTGGGGCTGGGCCACTTCGTCCGCCGGACTCGGAACGGCGCGAGACTTTGCGAGGCGCCCGTGTGCTGTGGGGATAGGCCAGCGGGCACAGCCGCACCCAAAAATAACCGCCCGAAGGCCGGGCGCCAAGTTCGTCCAGCGGAAAAGGCCACAAAACGGGTGGGCTATAGCCTTGGGGGGTGGGGCTGGCCAACTTCGTCCGCCGGACTCGGAATGGCGCAAGACTTTGCGAGGCGCCTCCGTGTGCCAAAAATAGGCCGCGCGCACAGCCGCGCCCAAAAATACCAGCCCGAAGGCCGGGGCGCCAAGTTCGTCCAGCGGAAAAAGGCCACAAAAACGGGTGGGCTATAGCCTTGGGGGGTGGGGCTGGCCGACTTCGTCCGCCGGACTCGGAATGGCGCGAGACATTGCGAGGCGCCTCCGTGTGCCAAAAATAGGCCGCGGGCACAGCGGCGCCCAAAAATACCCACCCGAAGGCCGGGGTGCCAAGTTCGTCCAGCGGAAAAAGGCCACAAAAACGGGTGGGCTATAGCATTGGGGGGTGGGGCTGGCCAACTTCGTCCGCTGGACTCGGAAGTGCGCGAGACTTTGCGAGGCGCCTCCATGTGCCAAAAATAGGCCGCGGGCACAGCCACGACCAAAAATACCCACCCGAAGGCCGGGGCGCCAAGTTCGTCCAGCGGAAAAAGGCCACAAAAACGGGTGGGCTATAGCCTTGGGGGGTGGGGCTGGCCTACTTCGTCCGCCGGACTCGGAATAGCGCGATACTTTGCGAGGCGCCTCCGTGTGCCAAAAATAGGCCGCGGGCACAGCCGCGCCCAAAAATACCCGCCCGAATGCCGGGGCGCCAAGTTCGTCCAGCGGAAAAATGCCACAAAAACGGGTGGGCTATAGCCTTGGGGGTTGGGCCGCCTACTGGGTCGCCGGGACTCGGAATGGCGCGAGACTTTGCGAGGCGCCTCCGTGTGCCAAAAATAGGCCGCGGGCACAGCCGCGCCCAAAAAACCTGCCCAAGGCCGGGCGCCAAGTTCGTCCAGCGGAAAAAGGCCACAAAAACGGGTGGGCTATAGCCTTGGGGGGTGGGGCTGGCCAACTTCGTCCGCCGGACTCGGAATGGCGGGAGACTTTGCGAGGCACCTCCGTGTGCCAAAAATAGGCCGCGGGCACAGCCACGCCCAAAAATACCCGCCCGAAGGCCGGGGCGCCAAGTTTGTCCAGCGGAAAAAGGCAACAAAAACAGGTGGGCTATAGCCTTGGGGGGTAGGGCTGGCCAACTTCGTCCGCTGGACTCGGAATGGCGCGACACTTTGCGAGGCATCTCCGTGTATCAAAAATAGGCTGCGGGCACAGCCGCCCCCAAAAATAGCCGCCCGAAGGCCGGGGCACCATGTTCGTCCAGCGGAAAAAGGCCACAAAAACGGGTGGGCTATAGCCTTCGGGGGTGGGGCTGGCCACCTTCGTCCGCCGGACTCGGAATGGCGCGAGACTTTGCGAGGCGACTGTTTGTGCCAAAATAGGCGGCGGGCGCAGCCGCACCCAAAAATACCCGCCCGAAGGCCGGGGCGCCAAGTTCGTCCAGCGGAAAAAGGCCACAAAAACGGGTGGGCTATAGCCTTGGGGGGTGGGGCCGGCCCACTTCGTCCGCCGGACTCGGAATGGCGCGAGACTTTGCGAGGTGCCTCTGTGTGCCAAAAATAGTCCGCGGGCACAGCCTTGCCCCAAAATACCCGCCCGAAGGCCGGGGCGCCAAGTTCGTCCAGCGGAAAAAGGCCACAAAAACGGGTGGGCTATAGCCTTGGGGGGTGGGGCTGGCCGACTTCGTCCGCCGGATTCGGAATGGCGCGAGACTTTGCGAGGTGCCTCCGTGTGCCAAAAATAGGCCGCGGGCTCAGCCGCACCCAATAATACCCGCCCGAAGGCCGGGGCGCCAAGTTCGTCCAGCGGAAAAAGGCCACAAAAACGGGTGGGCTATAGCCTTGCAGGGTGGGTCTGGGCCACTTCGTCCGCCGGACTCGGAATGGCGCGAGACTTTGCGAGGCGCCTCCGTGTGCCAAAAATAGGCCGCGGGCACAGCCGCACCCAAAAATAACCGCCCGAAGGCCGGGGCGCCAAGTTCGTCCAGCGGTAAAAGGCCACAAAAACGGGTGGGCTATAGCCTTGGGGGGTGGGGCTGGCCAACTTCGTCCGCCGGACTCGGAATGGCGCAAGACTTTGCGAGGCGCCTCCGTGTGCCAAAAATAGGCCGCGCGCACAGCCGCGCCCAAAAATACCAGCCCGAAGGCCGGGGCGCCAAGTTCGTCCAGCGGAAAAAGGCCACAAAAACGGGTGGGCTATAGCCTTGGTGGGTGGGGCTGGCCAACTTCGTCCGCCGGACTCGGAATGGCGCGAGACATTGCGAGGCGACTCTGTGTGCCAAAAATAGGTCATGGCACAGCGGCGCCAAAAATACCCGCCCGAAGGCCGGGGCGCCAAGTTCTTCCTGCGGATAAAGGCAACAAAAACGGGTGGGCTATTGGCTTGGGGGTTTGGGCTGGCCAAGTTCGTCCGAAGTACTCGGAATGGCGCGAGACTTTGCGAGGCGCCTCGGTGTGCCAAAAATAGGTCACGGGCACAGCCGCGCCAAAATACCCCGCCCGAAGGCCGGGCGCGCCAAGTTCGTCCCAGCGGAAAAAGGCCACAAAACGGGTGGGCTATAGCCTTGGGGGTGGGGCTGGCCAACTTCGTCCGCCGGACTCGAATGGCGCGAGACTTTGCGAGGCACCTCCGTGTGCCAAAAGGGCCGCGGGCACAGCCGTGCCCAAAAATACCCGCCCGAAGGCCGGGGCCCCAAGTTCGTCCAGCGGAAAAAGGCCACAAAAGTGAGTGGGCTATAGCGGTGGGGGGTGGGGCTGGCCAACTACGTCAGCCGGACTCGGAATGGCACGAGACTGTGCGAGGCGGCTCCGTGTGCCAAAAATAGGCCAGCGGTCTCAGCCGCGCCAAAAATACCCGCCCAAGGCCGGGCGCCAAGTTCGTCCAGCGGAAAAAGGCCACAAAACGGGTGGGCTATAGCCTTGGGGGTGGGGCTGGCCAACTCGTCCGCCGCGGACTCGGAATGGCGCGAGACTTTGTCAGGTGCCTCTGTGTGCCAAAAATAGGCCGCGACCACAGGCGCGCCCAAAAATACCCGCCCGAAGGCCGGGGCGCCAAGTCTGGCCCAGCGGAAAAAGGCCACAAAACGGGTGGGCTATAGCCTTGGGGGGTGGGGCTGGCCCTCTTCGTCCGCCGGACGCGGAAAGGCGCGAGACTTGGCGAGGCCCCTCTGTGTGCCAAAAATAGTAGGGCGGGCACAGCCGCCTAAAAATACCCGCCCCGAAGGCCGGGCGCCAAGTTCGGCCAGCGGAAAAGGCCACAAAACGGGTGGGCTATAGCCTTGGGGGGTGGGGCTGGCCAACTTCGTCCGCCGGACTCGGAATGGCGCGAGACTTTGCGAGGCGCCTCCATGTGCCAAAAACATACCGTGGGCACAGCCGCGCCCAAAATTACCCGCCCGAATGCCGGGGCGCGAAGTTCGTCCAGCGGTAAAAGGCCACAAAAACGGGTGGGCTATAGCCTTGGGGGGTGGGGCTGGCCAACTTCGTCCGCCGGACTCGGAATGGCGCGAGACTTTGCGAGGCGCCTCCGTGTGCCAAAAATAGGCCGCGGGCACAGCCGCGCCCAAAAATACCCACCCGAAGGCCGGGGCGCCAAGTTCGTCCAGCGGAAAAAGGCCACAAAAACGGGTGGGCTATAGCCTTGGGGGGTGGGGCTGGCCAACTTCGTCCGCCGGACTCGGAATGGCGCGAGACTTTGCGAGGCGCCTCTGTGTGCCACAAATAGGCCACGGGCACAGCCGCGCCCAAAAATACCCACCCGAAGGCCGGGGCGCCAAGTTCGTCCAGCGGAAAAAGGCCACAAAAACGGGTGGGCTATAGCCTTGGGGGGTGGGGCTGGCCAACATCGTCCGCCGGACTCGGAATGGCGCGAGACTTTGTGAGGCGCCTCCGTGTGCCAAAAATAGGCCGCGGACACAGCCGTGCCCAAAAATACCCACCCGAAGGCCGGGGAGCCAAGGTCGTCCAGCGGAAAAAGGCCACAAAAATGGGTGGGCTATAGCCTTGGGGGGTGGGGCTGGCCAACTTCGTCCGCCGGACTCGGAATGGCGCGAGACTTTGCGAGGCGCCTCCGGATGCCAAAAATAGGCCGCGGGCACAGCCGCGCCCAAAAATACCCGCCCGAAGGCCGGGGCGCCAAGTTCGTCCAGCGGTAAAAGGCCACAAAAACGGGTGGGCTATAGCCTTGGGGGGTGGGGCTGGCCAACTTCGTCCGCCGGACTCGGAATGGCGCGATACTTTGCGAGGCACCTCCGTGTGCCAAAAATAGGCCGCGGGCATTGCCGCGCCCAAAAATACCCGCCCGAAGGCTGGGGCGCCTAGTTCGTCCAGCGGAAAAAGGCCACAAAAACGGGTGGGCTATAGCCTTGGGGGGTGGGGCTGGCCAACATCGTCCGCCGGACTCGGAATGGCGCGAGACTTTGCGAGGCGCCTCCGTGTGCTGTGGCCAATAGCCGCGGGCACAGCCGCACCCCTAAAAATACCCACCCGAAGGCCGGGGGCCAAGTTCAGTCCAGCGGAAAAAGGCCACAAAAACGGGTGGGCTATAGCCTTGGGGGGTTGGGCTGGCCAACTTCGTCTGCCGGACTCGGAATGGCGCGAGACTTTGCGAGGCGCCTCCGTGTGCCAAAAATAGGCAGCGGGCACAACCGCGTCCAAAAATACCCACCCGAAGGCCGGGGCGCCAAGTTCGTCCAGCGGAAAAAGGCCACAAAAACGGGTGGGCTATAGCCTTGGGGGGTGGGGCTGGCCAACTTCGTCCGCCGGACTCGGAATGGCGCGAGACTTTACGAGGCACCTCCGTGTGCCAAAAATAGGCCGCGGGCACTGCCGTGTCCAAAAATACCCACCCGAAGGCCGGGGCGCCAAGTTCGTCCAGCGGAAAAAGGCCACAAAAACGGGTGGGCTATAGCCTTGGGGGGTGGGGCTGGCCGACTTCGTCCGCCGGACTCGGAATGGCGCGAGACTTTGCGAGGCGCCTCCGTGTGCCAAAAATAGGCCACGGGCACAGCCGCACCCAAAAATACCGGCCCGAAGGCCGGGCCGCCAAGTTCGTCCAGCGGAAAAAGGCCACAAAAACGGGTGAGCTATAGCCTTGGGGGGTGGGGCTGGCCAACTTTGTCCGCCGGACTCGGAATGGCGCGAGACTTTGCGAGGCGCCTCCGTGTGCCAAAAATAGGCCGCGGGCACAGCCGCCGGCAAAAAAATAACCGCCCGAAGGCCGGCGCCCAAGTTCATCTGCGGGAAAAAGGCCACAAAAACGGGTGGGCTAAGCCTTGGGGGGTGGGGCTGGCCAACTTCGCCCGCCGGACTGGAATGGCGCGAGACTTTGCGAGGCGCTCCGTGTGTGCAAAATAGGCCGCGGGCACAGCCGCGCCAAAAATACCCGCCCGAAGGCCGGGCGCCAAGTTCGTCCAGCGGAAAAAAGGCCACAAAACGGGTGGGCTATAGCCTTGGGGGTGGGGCTGGCCAACTTCCGTCCGCGGACTCGGAATGGCGCGAGACATTGCGGGCGCCTCCGTGTGCCAAAAATAGGCATGGGCACAGCCGCGCCCAAAAATACCCGCCCGAAGGCCGGGCGCCAAGTTCGTCCAGCGGAAAAAGGCCACAAAAACGGGTGGGCTATAGCCTTGGGGGTGGGGCTGGCCAACTTCGTCCGCCGGACTCGGAATGGCGCGAGACTTTGCGAGGGCGACTCCGTGTGCCAAAAATAGGCCGTGGCACAGCTGCGCCAAAAATACCCGCCCGAAGGCCGGGGCGCCAAGTTCGTCCAGCGGAAAAAGGCCACAAAAACGGGTGGGCTATAGCCTTGGGGGGTGGGGCTGGCCAACTTCGCCCGCCGGACTCGGAATGGCGCGAGACTTTGTAAGGCGTCTCCGTGTGCCAAAAATAGGCTGCGGGCACAGCCGCGCCCAAAAATACCCGCCCAAAGGCCGGGGCGCCAAGTTCGTCTAGCGGAATAAGGCCACAAAAACAAGTGGGCTTTAGCCTTGGGGGGTGGGGCTGGCCCACTTCGTCCGCCGGACTTGGAATGGCGCGAGACTTTGCGAGGCACCTCCGTGTGCCAAAAATAGGCCGCGGGCACAGCCGCGCCCAAAAATACCCGCCCGAAGGCCGGGGCGCCAAGTTCGTCCAGCGGAAAAAGGCCACAAAAACGGGTGGGCTATAGCCTTGGGCGGTGGGGCTGGCCAACTTCGTCCGCCGGACTCGGAATGGCGCGAGACTTTGCGAGTCACCTCCGCGTGCCCAAAATAGGCCGTGGG
This sequence comes from Citrus cavaleriei, assembly GCA_030448935.1. Classification (NCBI taxonomy): domain Eukaryota; kingdom Viridiplantae; phylum Streptophyta; class Magnoliopsida; order Sapindales; family Rutaceae; genus Citrus; species Citrus cavaleriei. Next base: position 111,141 of record JAUJEM010000351.1, on the reverse strand, counting down.
CACAGCCGCGCCCAAAAATACCTGCCCGAAGGCCGGGACGCCAAGTTCGTCCAGCGGAAAAAGGCCACAAAAACGGGTGGGCTATAGCCTTGGGGGGTGGGGCTGGCCAACTTCGTCCGCCGGACTCGGAATGGCGCGAGACTTTGCGAGGCGCCTCTGTGCGCCAAAAATAGGCTGCGGGCACAGCCGCGACCATAAATACCCGCCCGAAGGCCGGGGCGCCAAGTTCGTCCAGCGGAAAAAGGCCACAAAAACGGGTGGGCTATAGCCTTGGGGGGTGGGGCTGGCCAACTTCGTCCGCCGGACTCGGAATGGCGCGAGACTTTGCGAGGCGTTCCGTGTGCCAAAAATAGGCCGCGGGCACAGCCGCGCCCAAAAATACCCGCCCGAAGGCCGGGCCGCCAAGTTCGTCCAGCGGAAAAAGGCCACAAAAACGGGTGGGCTATAGCCTTGGGGGGTGGGGCTGGCCAACTTCAGCCGCCGGACTCCGAATGGCGCGAGACTTTGCGAGGCGCCTCCGTGCGCCAAAAATAAGCTGCGGGGACAGCCGCGCCCAAAAATACCCGCCCGAAGGCCTGGGCGCCAAGTTCGTCCCAGTGGAAAAAGGCCACAAAAACGGGTGGGCTATAGCCTTGCGGGGTGGGGCTGGCCAACTTCGTCCGCCGGACTCGGAATGGCGCGAGACTTTGGAGGCGCCTCCGTGTGCAAAAATAGGCCATGGGCACAGCCGCGCCAAAAATTCCCCGCCCGACGGCCGGGGCGCCATGTTCTTCCAGGGAAAAATGGCCACAAAACCGGGGGGGCTTTAGACTTGGGGGGTGGGGCTGGCCAACTTCGTCCGCCGGACTGGGAATGGCGCGAGACTTTGCGAGGCGCCTCCGTGTGCCAAAATTAGGCCGCGGGCCCAGCCGCGCCCAAAAATCCCCGCCCGAAGGCCGGGGCGCCAAGTTCGTCTAGCGGAAAAAGGCCACATAAACGGGTGGGCGATAGCCTTGGCGGGTGGGGCTGGCCAACTTCGTCCGCCGGACTCGGAATGGCGCGAGATTTTGCGAGGCGCCTCCATGTGCCAAAAAAGGCCGCGGGCACAGCCGCGCCCAAAAATACCCGCCCGAAGGCCGGGGCGCCAAGTTCGGCCCAGCGGAAAAAGGCCACAAAAACGGGTGGGCTATAGCCTTGGGGGTGGGGCTGGCCCAACTTCGTCCGCCGGACTCGGAATGGCGCGAGACATTGCGTGGCACCTCCGTGTGCCAAAAATAGGCCGCGGGGACAGCAGCGAAAAAAAATACCAGACCAAATGCCGGGGCGACAAGTTCGTCCACCGGAAAAAGGCCACAAAATCGGGTGGGCTATAGCCTTGGTGGGTGTTGCTTGCCAACTTCGTCCGCCGGACTCGGAATGGCGCGAGACTCTGCGAGGCGCCTCCATTTTCCAAAATAATAGGCAGGCCGCATGCACAGCCGCGCCTAAAAATACCCGCCCGAAGGCCGGGCGCCACGTTCGTCCAGCGGAAAAAGGCCACAAAACGGGGTGGGCTATAGCCTTGGGGGTGGGGCTGGCCAACTTCGTCCGCCGGACTCGGAATGGCGCGAGACTTTGCGAGGCGCCTCCGTGTGCCAAAAATAGGCCGCGGGCACAGCCGCGCCCAAAAATACCCGCCCGAAGGCCGGGGCGCAAATTTCGACCAGCGGAAAAAGGCCACAAAAACGGGTGGGCTATAGCCTTGGGGGGTGGGGCTGGCCAACTTCGTCCGCCGGACTCGGAATGGCGCGAGACTTTGCGAGGCACCTCCGTGTGCCATAGATAGGCCGCGGGCACAGCCGCGCCAAAAATACCCGCCCGAAGGCCGGGGCGCCAAGTTCGTCCAGCGGAAAAAGGCCACAAAAACGGGTGGGCTATAGCCTTGGGGGGTGGGGCTGGCCAACTTCATCCGCCGGACTCGGAATGGCGCGAGACTTTAGCGAGGCGCCTCCGTGTGCCAAAATAGGGCCGCGGGCACAGCCGCGCCCCAAAAAATACCCGCCCGACGGCCGGGCGCCAAGTTCGTCCAGCGGAAAAAGGCCACAAAAACGGGTGGGCTATAGCCTTGGGGGTGGGGCTGGCCAACTTTCGTCCGCCGGACTCGGAATGGCGCGAGACTTTGCGAGGCACCTCCGTGTGCCAAAATAGGCCGCGGCACAGCCGCGCCTAAAATACCCGCCCGAAGGCCGGGCGCCAAGTTCGTCCCAGCGGAAAAAGGCCACAAAACGGGTGGGCTATAGCCTTGGGTGTGGGGCTGGCCAACTTCATCCGACGGGCGCGGAATGGCGCGAGACTTTGCGAGGAGCCTCCGTGTGCCAAAAAATAGGCCGCGGGCACAGCCGCGCCCAAAAATACCCGCCCGAAGGCCGGGCGCCAAGTTCGTCCAGCGGAAAAGGCCACAAAACGGGTGGGCTATAGCCTTGGGGGTGGCGCTGGCCCACTTCGTCCGCCGGACTCGGCATGGCACGAGACTTTGCGAGGCACCTCCGTGTGCCAAAATAAGGCCGCGGGCACAGCCGCGCCCAAAATTACCCGCCCGATGGCCGGGGCGCCAAGTTCGTCCAGCGGAAAAAGGCCACAAACACGGGTGGGCTTTAGCCTTGGGGGGTGGGGCTGGCCAACTTCGTCCGCCGGACTCGGAATGGCGCGAGACTTTGCGAGGCACCTCCGTGTGCCAAAAATAGGCCGCGGCACGGCCGCGCGCATATTTACCCGCCCGGAGGCCGGGGCGCCAAGTTCGTCCAGCGGAAAAAGGCCACAAAAACGGGTGGGCTTTAGCCTTGGGGGGTGGGGCTGGCCAACTTCGTCCGCCGGACTCGGAATGGCGCGAGACTTTGCGAGGCGCCTCCGTGTGCCAAAATAGGCCGCGGGCACAGCCGCGCCAAAAAATACCCGCCCAAAGGCCGGGGCGCCAAGTTCGTCCAGCGGAAAAAGGCCACAAAAACGGGTGGGCTATTGCCTTGGGGGGTGGGGCTGGCCCACTTCCGCCGCCGGCACCGGGAATGGCGCGAGACTTTGCGAGGCGCCTCCGTGTGCCAAAAATAGGCCACGGGCACAGCCGCGCCCAAAAATACCCGCCCGAAGGCCGGGGCGCCAAGTTCGGCCCAGCGGAAAAAGGCCACAAAAACGGGTGGGCTATAGCCTTGGGGGTGGGGCTGGCCAACTTCGTCCGCCGGACTGGAATGGCGCGAGACTTTGCGAGGCGCCTCCATGTGCCAAAAATAGGTCATGGGCACAGCCGCGCCAAAAATACCCGCCCGAAGGCCGGGCGCCAAGTTCGTCCAGTGGAAAAAGGCCACAAAAACGAGTGTGCTATAGCCTAGGGGGGTGGGGCTGGCCAACTTCGTCCGCCGGACTCGGAATGGCGCTAGACTTTGCGAGGAGGCTCCGTTTGACAAAAATAGGCCATGACACAGCCGCGCCTAAAAATACCCGCCCGAAGGCCGGGCGCCAAGTTCGTCCAGCTGTAAATGGCCACAAATACGGGTGGGCTATAGCCTTGGGGGGTGGGGCTGGGCAACTTCGTCCGCCGGACTCGGAATGGCGCGAGACTTTGCGAGGCGCCTCCGCTGTGCCAAAATAGGCCGCGGGCACAGCCGCGCCCAAAAATACCCGCCCAAGGCCGGGCGCCAAGTTCGGCCCAGCGGAAAAAGGCCACAAAAACGGGTGGGCTATAGCCTTGGGGGTGGGGCTGGCCAACTTCGTCCGCCGGACTCGGAATGGCGCGAGACTTTGCGAGGCACCTCCGTTTGCAAAAAATTGCTGTGTGCACAGACGCGCCCAAAAATACCCACCCGAAGGCCGGGCGCCAAGTTCGTCCAGCGGAAAAAGGCCACAAAACGGGTGGGCTATAGCCTTGGGGGTGGGGCTGGCCATCTTCGTCCGCCGTACTAGGTTTGGCGCGAGACTTTGCGAGGCACCTCTGTGTGTGCCAAAAATAGGCCGCGGGCACAGCCGCGCCCAAAAATACCAGCCCGAAGGCCGGGCGCCAAGTTCGTCCAGCGGAAAAAGGCCACAAAAACGGGTGGGCTATAGCCTTGGGGGTGGGGCTGGCCAACTTCGTCGTCCGCCGGACTCGGAATGGCGCGAGACTTTGCGAGGCACCTCCGTGTGCCAAAAAAAGGGCCAAAGGGCACAGCCGCGCCCAAAATACCCGCCCAAGGCCGGGCGCCAAGTTCGTCCAGCGGAAAAGGCCACAAAAACGGGTGGGCTATAGCCTTGGGGGGTGGGGCTGGCCAACTTCGTCCGCCGGACTCGGAATGGCGCGAAACTTTGCGAGGGGCCTCCGTGTGCCAAAAATAGGCCGCGGGCACAGCCGCGCCCAAAAATAACCGCCCGAAGGCCGGGGCGCCGAGTTCGTCCTGCGGAAAAAGGCCACAAAAACGGGTGGGCTATAGCCTTGGGGGGTGGGGCTGGCCAACTTCGTCCGCAGGACTTGGAATGGCGCGAGACTTTACGAGGCACCTCCGTGTGCAAAAATAGGCAGCACGCACAGCTGTCCGCAAAAATAACCGCCCGAAGGCCGGGGCGCCAAGTTCGTCCAGCGGAAAAAGGCCACAAAAACGGGTGGGCTATAGCCTTGGGGGGTGGGGCTGGCCAACTTCGTCCGCCGGACTCGGAATGGCGCGAGACTTTGCGAGGCGCCTCCGTGTGCCAAAAAATAGGCCGTGGGCAAAGCCGCTCCGAAAAATACCCGCCCGAAGGCCGGGTCGCCAAGTTCGTCCCAGCGGAAAAAGGCCACAAAACGGGTGGGCTATAGCCTTGGGGGGGGCTGGCCAACTTCGGACGCCGGACTCGGAATGGCGCGAGACTTTGCTGGCGCCTCTGTGTGCCAAAACTAGGCCGCGGGCACAGCCGCGCCCAAAAATAACCGCCCGAAGGCCGGGCGCCAAGTTCTGTCCAGCGGAAAAAGGCCACAAAACGGGTGGGCTATAGCCTTGGGGGTGGGGCTGGCCAACTTCGTCCGCCGGACTCGGAATGGCGCGAGACTTTGCGAGGCGCCTCCGTGTGCCAAAAACTAGGCAGCGGGCACAGCCGCCCCAAAAATACCCGCCCGAAGGCCTGGGCGCCAAGTTTGTCCAGCGGAAAAAGGCCACAAAACGGGTGGGCTATAGCCTTGGGGGTGGGGCTACTCGGAATGGCCGAGACTTTGCGAGGCGCCTCCGTGTGGCTAGGCCGCCACAGCCGCGTCCCGCCCCAGCGCCAAGTTCGGCCCAGCGGAAAAAGGCCACAAAAACGGGTGGGCTATAGCCTTGGGGGTGGGGCTGGCCAACTTCGTCCGCCGGACTCGGAATGGCGCGAGACTTTGCGAGGCGCCTCCGTGCTGTGCCAAAAATAGGCCGCGGGCACAGCCGCGCCAAAAATACCCGCCCGAAGGCCGGGCGCCAAGTTCGTCCCAGCGGAAAAAGGCCACAAAAACGGGTGGGCTATAGCCGTGGGGGGTGGGGCTGGCCAACTTCGTCCGCCGGACTCGGAATGGGGCGAGACTTAGCGAGGCGGCTCCATGTGCCAAAAAATAGGCCGCGGGCACAGCCGCGCCCAAAAATACCCGCCCGGCCCGGGCGCCAAGTTCGTCCAGCGGAAAAAGGCCACAAAACGGGTGGGCTATAGCCTTGGGGGTGGGGCTGGCCAACTTCGTCCGCCGGACTCGGAATGGCGCGAGACTTTGCGAGGCGCCTCCGTGTGCCAAAATAGGCAGCGGCACAGCCGCGCCCAAAAATACCCGCCCGAAGGCCGGGCGCCAAGTTCGCCCAGCGGAAAAAAGGCCACAAAACGGGTGGGCTATAGCCTTGGGGGTGGGGCTGGCCAACTTCGTCCGCCGGGACTCGGAATGGCGCGAGACTTTGCGAGGCGCCTCCGTGTGCCAAAAATAGGCCGCGGCACAGCAGCGCCCAAAAATACCCGCCCGAAGGCCGGGCCCCAAGTTCCGCCCGCGGGAAAAGGCCACAAAAACGGGTGCGCTATAGCCTTAGGGGGTGGGGCTGGCCAACTTCGTCCGCCGGACTCGGAATGGCGACGGACTGTGCGAGTCGCCTCCGTGTGCTAAAAATAGGCCGCGGGCACAGCCGCGCCTAAAAAATACCAGCCCGAAGGCCGGGGCGCCAAGTTCGTCCAGCGGAAAAAGGCCACAAAAACGGGTGGGCTATAGCCTTGGGGGGTGGGGCTGGCCAACTTCGTCCGCCGGACTCGGAATGGCGCGAGACTTTGCGAGGCGCCTCCGTGTGCCAAAAATAGGCCGCGGGCACAGCCGCGCCCAAAATACCCGCCCGAAGGCCGGGGCGCCAAGTTCGTCCAGCGGAAAAAGGCCACAAAAACGGGTGGGCTATAGCCTTGGGGGGTGGGGCTGGCCAACTTCGTCCGCCGGACTCGGAATGGCGCGAGACTTGCGAGGCGCCTGGGGCTGGCACAGCCGCGCCTTACCCCCCGAAGGCCGGGCGCCAAGTTCGTCCAGCGGAAAAAGGCCACAAAACGGGTGGGCTATAGCCTTGGGGGTGGGGCTGGCCAACTTCGTCCGCCGGACTCGGAATGGCGCGAGACTTTGCAGGCGCCTCCGTGTGCCAAAAGAGGCCGCAGGCACCGCCGCCCCCAAATATACCCGACCGATGGCCGGTTCGCCAACTTCGTCCATCGGAAAAAGGCGCCAAACTCGGGTGGTCTTTAGCCTTGGGGGGTGGGGCTGGCCAACTTCGTCCGCCGGACTTGGAATGGCGCGAGACTTTGCGAGGCGCTCCGTGTGTGCCAAAATAGGCCGCGGGCACAGCCGCGCCCAAAAATACCCGCCCGAAGGCCGGGCGCCAAGTTCGTCCAGCGGAAAAAGGCCACAAAAACGGGTGGGCTATAGCCTTGGGGGTGGGGCTGGCCAACTTCCGTCCGGAATGGCGAGACTTTCATCCCCCGTGTGCTGAAAATGGCGCGAGCGGAAAAAGGGCACAAAAACGGGTGGGCTATAGCCTTGGGGGGTGGGGCTGGCCAACTTCGTCCGCCGGACTCGGAATGGCGCGAGACTTTGCGAGGCGCCTCCGTGTGCCAAAAATAGGCCGCGGCCACAGCCGCGCCCAAAAATACCCGCCCTAAGGCCGGGGCGCCAAGTTCGTCCAGCGGAAAAAGGGCACAAAAACGGGTGGGCTGTAGCCTTGGTGGGTGGGGCTGGCCAACTTCGTCCGCCAGACTCGGAATGGCGCGAGACTTTGCGAGGCACCTCCGTGTGCCAAAAATAGGCCACGGGGAGAGCCGCGCCCAAAAATACCCGCCCGAAGGCCGGGGCGCCCAGTTCGTCCAGCGGAAAAAGGCCACAAAAACGGGTGGGCTATAGCCTTGGTGGGTGGGGCTGGCCAACTTCGTCCGCCGGACTCGGAATGGCACGGGACTTTGCGAGGCGCCTCCGTGTGCCAAAAATAGGCCGCGGGCACAGCCGCGCCCGAAAATACCCGCCCGAAGGCCGCGGCGCCAAGTTCGTCCAGCGGAAAAAGGCCACTAAAACGGGTGGGCTATAGCCTTGGGGGGTGGTGCTGGCCAACTTTGTCCGCCGGACTCGGAATGGCGTGAGAGACTTCACTGGCGAGGCGCTTCCAAAAATAGGCCGCGGCACAGCCAGCCCAAAAATACCCGCCCGAAGGCCGGGGCGCCAAGTTCGTCCAGCGAAAAAGGCCACAAAAACGGGTGGGCTATAGCCTTGGGGGGTGGGGCTGGCCAACTTCGTCCGCCGGACTCGGAATGGCGCGAGACTTTGCGAGGCGCCTCCGTGTGCCAAAAATAGGCCGCGGGCACAGCCGCGCCCAAAAATACCCGCCCGAAGGCCGGGGCGCCAAGTTCGTCCAGCGGAAAAAGGCCACACAAACGGGTGGGCTATAGCCTTGGGGGGTGGGGCTGGCCAACTTCGTCCGCCGGACTCGGAATGGCGCGAGACTTTGCGAGGCGCCCCCGTGTGCCAAAACTCGGCCGCGGGCACAGCCGCGCCCAAAAATACCCGCCCGAAGGCCGGGGCGCCAAGTTCGTCCAGCGGAAAAAGGCCACAAAAACGGGTGGGCTATAGCCTTGGGGGGGGGGGCTGGCCAACTTCGTCCGCCGGACTCGGAATGGCGCGAGACTTTGCGAGGCGCCTCCGTGTGCCAAAAATAGGCCGCGGGCACAGCCGCGCCCAAAAATACCCGCCCGAAGGCCGGGCGCCAAGTTCGTCCAGTGTAAAAAGGCCACAAAAACGGGTGGGCTATAGCCTTAGGGGGTGGGGCTGCCCAACTTCGTCCGCCGGACTCGGAATGGCGCGAGACTCGACGAGGCCCCTCCGTGTGCCACACATTGGCCGCGGGCACCGCCGCCCCCCCAAATACCCCCCCGACGCGCGGGGCGCCAAGTTCGTCCAGCGGAAAAAGGCCACAAAAACGGGTGGGCTATAGCCTTGGGGGGTGGGGCTGGCCAACTTCGTCCGCCGGACTCGGAATGGCGCGAGACTTTGCGAGGCGCCTCCGTGTGCCAAAAATAGGCCGCGGCCACAGCCGCGCCAAAAATACCCGCCCCGAAGGCGGGGCGCCCAGTTCGTCCAGCGGAAAAAGGCCACAAAACGGGTGGGCTATAGCCTTGGGGGTGGGGCTGGCCAACCGCTGTCTCGGAATGGGCGCCAAGTTCGGCGCCCAGCGGAAAAGGCACGGGCACAGCCAAAAAATACGGGTGGGCTATAGACTTGGCTAGGCTGGGGCCGGCCAACTTCGTCCGCCGGACTCGGAATGGCGCGAGACTTTGCGAGGCGCCTCCGTGTGTTAAAATAGGCACAGGCACAGCCGCGCCAAAAATACCCGCCCCGAAGGCCGGGCGCCAAGTTCGTCCAGCGGAAAAGGCCACAAAAACGGTGGGCTATAGCCTTGGGGGTGGGGCTGGCCAACTTCTCGTCCGCCGGACTCGGAATGGCGCGAGACTTTGCGAGGCGCCTCCGTGTGCAAAAAATAGGCCGCGGGCACAGCCGCGCCCAAAAATACCCGCCCGAAGGCCGGGCGCCAAGTTCGGCCCAGCGGAAAAGGCCACAAAAACGGGTGGGCTATAGCCTTGGGGGTGGGGGCTGGCCAACTGCGTCCGCCGGACGCGGAATGGCGCGAGACTTTGCGAGGCGCCTCCGTGTGCAAGGCCAAAGGCACAGCCGCGCCCAAAAATACCCGGGCAGAGGCCGGGCGCCAAAAATTCCCAGCCCGAAGGCAAAAACGGGTGGGCTATAGCCTTGGGGGTGGGGCTGGCCAGCGGAAAAATGGCCACAAAAACGGGTGGGCTATAGCCTTGGGGGTGGGGCACAGCCGCCAAAATTCCCGGCCGGGGCGCCAAGTTCGTCCAGCGGAAAAAGGCCACAAAACGGTGTGGCTATAGCCTTGGGGGTGGGGCTGGCCAACTGTCCGCCGGACTCGGAATGGCGCGAGACTTTGCGAGGCGCCTCCGTGTGCCAAAAATAGGCCGCGGCACAGCCACTCCCAAAAATACCCGCCCAAAGGCCGGGCGCCAAGTTCTGGCCCAGCGGAAAAAGGCCACAAAAACGGTGGGCTATAGCCTTGGGGGTGGGGCTGGCCAACTTCGTCCGCCTGGACTCGGAATGGCGCGAGACTTTGCGAGGCGCCTCCGTGTGCCAAAAAATAGGCCATGCGGGCACAGCCGCGCCAAAAATACCCGCCCAAGGCCGGGCGCCAAGTTCGTCCAGCGGAAAAAGGCCACAAAAACGGGTGGGCTATAGCCTTGGGGGTGGGGCTGGCCAACTCTCGTCCGCCGGACTCGGAAGGGCGCGAGATTTTGCGAGGCGCCTCCGTGTGCCAAAAATAGGCCGCGGGCACAGCCGCGCCAAAAAATACCCGCCCGAGGGCCGGGGCGCCAAGGTCGTCCAGCAGAAAAAAGCCACAAGAATGGGTGGGCTATAGCCTTGGGGGTGGGGCTGGCCAACTTCTGTCCGCCGGACTCGGAATGGCGCGAGACTTTGCGAGGCGCCTCCGTGTGCAAAAATAGGCCGCGGGCACAGCCGCGCCCAAAAATACCCGCCCGAAGGCCGGGCGCCAAGTTCGTCCCAGCGGAAAAAGGCCACAAAACGGGTGGGCTATAGCCTTGGGGGTGGGGCTGGCCAACTGTCCGCTGGACTCGGAATGGCGCGAGACTTTGCGAGCAGCCTCCGTGTGCCAAAAATAGGACGCGGGCACAGCCGCGCCCAAAAATACCCGCCCAAAGGCCGGGCGCCAAGTTGTCCAGCGGAAAGCGGAAAAACGGCCACAAAAACGGGTGGGCTAACTAGCCTTGGGGGTGGGGCTGAGGCGCCCAAAAATAGGCCGGGCCGCCCTAAAAATACCCGCCCGAAGGCCGGGCGCCATGGCGGAAAATGGCAACAAAAACGGGTGGGCTATAGCCTTGGGGGGTGGGGCTGGCCAACTTCGTCCGCCGGACTCGGAATGGCGCGAGACTTTGCGAGGCGCCTCCGTGTGCCAAAAATAGGCCACAGGCACAGCCGCGCCCAAAAATACCCGCCCGAAGGCCGGGGCGCCAAGTTCGTCCAGCGGAAAAAGGCCACAAAAACGGGTGGGCTATAGCCTTGGGGGGTGGGGCTGGCCAACTTCGTCCGCCGGGCTCGGAATAGCGCGAGAATTTGAGGCGCCTCCGTGTGCCAAAAATAGGCCGCGGGCGCAGCCGCGCCCAAAAATACCCGCCCGAAGGCCGGGCGCCAAGTTCGTCCAGCGGAAAAAGGCCACAAAAACGGGTGGGCTATAGCCTTGGGGGGTGGGGCTGGCCAACTTCGTCCGCCGGACTCGGAATGGCGCGAGACTTTGCGAGGCGCCTCCGTGTGCCAAAACTAGGCCGCGGGCAGAGGCGCGCCCAAAAATACCCGCCCGAAGGGCGGGGTGCCAAGTTCGTCCAGCGGAAAAAGGCCACAAAAACGGGTGGGCTATAGCCTTGGGGGGTGGGGCTGGCCAACTTCATCCGGGGCGCCAAGTTCGTCCAGCGGAAAAAGGCCACAAAAACGGGTGGGCTATAGACTTGGGGGGTGGGGCCGGCCAACTTCGGCGCGAGACTTTGCGAGGCGCCTCCGTGTGCCAAAAATAGGCCGGGCACAGCCGCTCCTCCCAAAATACCCCGCCCGAAGGCCGGGCGCCAAGTTCGCCCAGCGGAAAAAGGCCACAAAAACGGGTGGGCTATAGCCTTGGGGGTGGGGCTGGCCAACTGTCCGCCGGACTCGGAATGGCGCGAGACTTTGCGAGGCGCCTCCGTGTGCCAAGATAGGCCGCGGGCACAGCCGCGCCAAAAATACCCGCCCGAAGGCCGGGCGCCAAGTTCGTCCAGCGGAAAAAGGCCACAAAAACGGGTGGGCTATAGCCTTGGGGTGGGGCTGGCCAACTTCATCCGGGCGGAATGGCGCGAGACTTTGCGAGGCGCGTCCAGCGGAAAAGGCCACAAAAAGCGGGTGGGCTAAAAATACCGCCCGAAGGCCGGGGCGCCAAGTTCGGCGGAAAAAGGCCACAAAACGGGTGGGCTATAGCCTTGGGGGTGGGGCTGGCCAACTCGTCCCGCCGGACTGGAATGGCGCGAGACTTTGCGAGGCGCCTCCGTGTGCCAAAAATAGGCCGCGGGCACAGCCACTCCCAAAAATACCCGCCCAAGGCCGGGCGCCAAGTTCGTCCAGCGGAAAAAGGCCACAAAACGGGTGGGCTATAGCCTTGGGGGTGGGCTGGCCAACTCGTCCGCCGGACTCGGAATGGCGCGAGACTTTGCTGGCGCCTCCGTGTGCCAAAATAGGCCGCGGGCACAGCCGCGCCCAAAAATACCCCGCCCCGAAGGCCGGGCGCCAAGTTCGTCCAGCGGAAAAAGGCCACAAAAACGGGTGGGCTATAGCCTTGGGGGTGGGGCTGGCCAACTTTCGTCCGCCGGACTCGGAATGGCGCGAGACTTTCCGAGGCGCCGCGTGCTCAAAATAGGCCGCGGGCACAGCCGCGCCTAAAAATACCCACCCAAGGCCGGGCGCCAAGTTCGGCCCAGCGGAAAAAGGCCACCAAAACGGGGGGGCTATAGCCTTGGGGGGAGGGGCTGGCCAAATTCGTACGCCGGACTCGGAAATGCGTGAGACTTTTCGAGGCACCTACCTGTGCCAAAAATATGCCACGGGCACAGCCGCGCCCAAAAATAACCGCCCAAGGCCGGGCGCCAAGTTCGTCCAGCGGAAAAGGCCACAAAAACGGGTGGGCTATAGCCTTGGGGGGTGGGGCTGGCCAACTTCGTCCGCCGGACTCGGAATGGCGCGAGACTTTGCGAGGCGCCTCCGTGTGCCAAAAATAGGCCGCGGGCACAGCCGCGCCCAAAAATACCCGCCCGAAGGCCGGGGCGCCAAGTTCGTCCAGCGGAAAAGGCCACAAAAACGGGTGGGCAAAAGCCGTGGGGGGGGGGGCTGGCCAACTTCGTCCGCCGGACTCGGAATGGCGCGAGACTTTGCGAGGCGCCTCCGTGTGCCAAAATAGGCCGCGGGCACAGCCGCGCCCAAAAATACCCGCCCGAAGGCCGGGGCGCCAAGTTCGTCCAGCGGAAAAAGGCCACAAAAACGGGTGGGCTATAGCCTTGGGGGGTGGGGCTGGCCAACTTCGTCCGCCGGACTCGGAATGGCGCGAGACTTTATGAGGCACCTCCGTGTGCCAAAAATAGGCCGCGGGCACAGCCGCGCCCAAAAATACCCGCCCGAAGGCCGGGGCGCCAAGTTCGTCCAGCGGAAAAAGGCCACAAAAACGGGTGGGTTATAGCCTTGGGGGGTGGGACTGGCCAACTTCGTCTGCCGGACTCGGAATGGTACGAGACTTTGCGAGGCACCTCCGTGCACCAAAAATAGGCCGCGGGCACAGCCGCGGCCAAAAATACCCGCCCGAAGGCCGGGGCGCCAAGTTCGTCCAGCGGAAAAAGGCCACAAAAACGGGTGGGCTATAGCCTTGGGGGGTGGGGCTGGCCAACTTCGTCCGCCGGACTCGTACTGGCGCGAGACTTTGCGAGGCACCTCCGTGTGCCAAAAATAGGCCGCGGGCACAGCGGCTCCCAAAAATACCAGCCCGATGGCCGGGGCGCCAAGTTCGTCCAGCGGAAGAAGGCCACAAAAACGGGTGGGCTATAGCCTTGGGGGGTGGGGCTGGCCAACTTCGTCCGCCGGACTCGGAATGGCGCGAGACTTTGCGAGGCGCCTCCGTGTGCCAAAAATAGGCCGCGGGCACAGCCGCGCCCAAAAATACCCGCCCGAAGGCCGGGGCGCCAAGTTCGTCCAGCGGAAAAAGGCCACAAAACGGGTGGGCTATAGCCTTGGGGGGTGGGGCTGGCCAACTTCGTCCGCCGGACTCGGAATGGCGCGAGACTTTGCGAGGCACCTCCGTGTGCCAAAAATAGGCCGCGGGCATAGTGCTCCCAAAAATACCAGCCCGAAGGCCGGGGCGCCAAGTTCGTCCAGCGGAAAAAGGCCACAAAAACGGGTGGGCTATAGCCTTGGGGGGAGGGGCTGGCCAACTTCGTCCGCCGGACTCGGAATGGCGCGAGACTTTACGAGGCGCCTCCGTGTGCCAAAAATAGGCCGCGGGCACAGCCGCGCCCAAAAATACCTGCCCGAAGGCCGGGGCGCCAAGTTCGTCCAGCGGAAAAAGGCCACAAAAACGGGTGGGTTATAGCCTTGGGGGTGTGGGCTGGCCAACTTCGTCCGCCGGACTCGGAATGGCGCGAGACTTTGCGAGGCACCTCCGTGCACCAAAAATAGGCGCGGACACAGCCGCGCCAAAAATACCCGCCCAAGGCCGGGCGCCAAGTTCGGCCCAGCGGAAAAAGGCCACAAAACGGGTGNGCTATAGCCTTGGGGGGTGGGGCTGGCCGACTTCGTCCGCCAGACTCGGAATGGTGCGAGACTTTACGAGGCACCTTCGTGTGCCAAAAATAGGCCGCGGGCACAGCCGTACCCAAAAATACCCGCCCGAAGGCCGGGGCTCCAAGTTCGTCTAGCGGGAAAAGGCCACAAAAACGGGTGTGCTATAGCCTTGGGGGGTGGGGCTGGCCAACTTCGTCCGCCGGACTGGGAATGGCGCGAGACTTTGCGAGGTGCCTCCGTGTGCCAAAAATAGGCCATGGCACAGCCGCCCCCAAAATACCCGCCCAAGGCCGGGCGCCAAGTTCGGCCAGCGGAAAATGGCCCCAAACACGGATGGGCTATAGCCTTGGGGGGTGGGGCTGGCCAACTTCGTCCGCCGGACTCGGAATGGCGCGAGACTTTGCGAGGCGCCTCCGTGTGCCAAAAATAGGCCGCGGGCACAGCCGCGCCCAAAAATACCAGCCCGAAGAACGGGGCGCCAAGTTCGTCCAGCGGAAAAAGGCCACAAAAACGGGTGGGCTATAGCCTTGGGGGGTGGGCCTGGCCAACATCGTCCGCCGGACTCGGAATGGCGCGAGACTTTGCGAGGCGCCTCCGTGTGCCAAAAATAGGCCGCGGGCACAGCCGCGCCCAAAAATACCCGCCCGAAGGCCGGGGCGCCAAGTTCGTCCAGCGGAAAAAGGCCACAAAAATGGGTGGGCTATAGCCTTGGGGGGTGGGGCTGGCCAACTTCGTCCGCCGGACTCGGACTGGCGCGAGACTTTGCGAGGCACCTCCGTGTGCCAAAAATAGGCCGCGGGCACAGCGGCTCCCAAAAATACCAGCCCGATGGCCGGGGCGCCAAGTTCGTCCAGCGGAAGAAGGCCACAAAAACGGGTGGGCTATAGCCTTGGGGGGTGGGGCTGGCCAACTTCGTCGGCCGGACTCGGAATGGAACGAGACTTTGAGAGGCGCCGCCGTGTGCCAAAAATAGGCCGCGGGCACAGCCGCGCCCAAAATTACCCGCCCGATGGCCGGGGCGCCAAGTTCGTCCAGCGGAAAAAGGCCACAAAAACGGGTGGGTTATAGCCTTGGGGGGTGGGGCTGGCCAACTTCGTCTGCCGGACTCGGAATGGTACGAGACTTTGCGAGGCACCTCCGTGCACCAAAAATAGGCCGCGGCCACAGCCGTAGCCAAAAATACCCGCCCGAAGGCCGGGGCGCCAAGTTCGTCCAGCGGAAAAAGGCCACAAAAACGGGTGGGCTATAGCCTTGGGGGGTGGGGCTGGCCGACTTCGTCCGCCAGACTCGGAATGGTGCGAGACTTTACGAGGCGCCTTCGTGTGCCAAAAATAAGCCGCGGGCACAGCCGTACCCAAAAATACCCGCCCGAAGGCCGGGGCTCCAAGTTCGTCTAGCGGGAAAAGGCCACAAAAACGGGTGGGCTATAGCCTTGGGGGGTGGGGCTGGCCAACTTCGTCCGCCGGACTGGGAATGGCGCGAGACTTTACGAGGTGCCTCCGTGTGCCAAAAATAGGCCGCGGGCACAGCCGCGCCCACAAATACTCGCCCGAAAGCCGGGGCGCCAAGTTCGTCCAGCGGAAAAAGGCCACAAAAACGGATGGGCTATAGCCTTGGGGGGTGGGGCTGGCCAACTTCGTCCGCCGGACTCGGAATGGCGCGAGACTTTGCGAGGCGCCTCCGTGTGCCAAAAATAGGCCGCGGGCACAACCGCGCCCAAAAATACCAGCCCGAAGAACGGGGCGCCAAGTTCGTCCAGCGGAAAAAGGCCACAAAAACGGGTGGGCTATAGCCTTGGGGGGTGGGCCTGGCCAACATCGTCCGCCGGACTCGGAATGGCGCGAGACTTTGCGAGGCGCCTCCGTGTGCCAAAAATAGGCCGCGGGCACAGCCGCGCCCAAAAATACCCGCCCGAAGGCCGGGGCGCCAAGTTCGGCCTTCGGAAAAAGGCCACAAAAACGGGTGGGCTATAGCCTTGGGGGGTGGGGCTGGCCAACTTCGTCCGCCGGACTCGGAATGGCGCGAGACTTTGCGAGGCGCCTCCGTGTACCAAAAATAGGCCGCCGGCACAGCTGCGCCCAAAAATACCCGCCCGAAGGCCGGGGCGCCAAGTTCGTCCAGCGGGAAAAGGCCACAAAAACGGGTGGGTTATAGCCTTGGGGGGTGGGGCTGGGCAACTTCGTCCGCCGGACTCGGATTGGTGCGAGACTTTGCGAGGCACCTCCGTGCGCCAAAAATAGGCCGCGGGCACAGCCGCGCCCAAAATTACCCGCCCGAAGGCCGGGGCACCAAGTTCGTCCCAGCGGAAAAGGCCACAAAACGGGTGGGCTATAGCCTTGGGGGTGGGGCTTGCCAACTTCGTCGCCGGACTCGAAATGGCGCGAGACTTTGCGAGGCACCTCCGTGTGCCAAAAATAGGCAGGGGCACAGCCGCGCCCAAAATTACCCCGCCCGAAGGCCGGGGCACCAAGTTCGTCCAGCGGAAAAAGGCCACAAAAACGGGTGGGCTATAGCCTTGGGGGGTGGGGCTGGCCAACTTCGTCCGCCGGACTCGGAATGGCACGAGACTTTGCGAGGCACCTCCGTGTGCCAAAAATAGGCCGCGGGCACAGCCGCGCCCAAAAAGACCCGCCCGAAGGCCGGGGCGCCAAGTTCGTCCAGCGGAAAAAGGCCACAAAAACGGGTAGGCTATAGCCTTGGGGGGTGGGGCTGGCCAACTTCGTCCGCCGGACTCGGACTGGCGCGAGACTTTGCGAGGCACCTCCGTGTGCCAAAAATAGGCCGCGGGCACAGCGGCTCCCAAAAATACCAGCCCGATGGCCGGGGCGCCAAGTTCGTCCAGCGGAAGAAGGCCACAAAAACAGGTGGGCTATAGCCTTGGGGGGTGGGGCTGGCCCACTTCGTCCGCCGGACTCGGAATGGCGCGAGACTTTGCGAGACACCTCCGTGTGCCAAAAATAGGCCGCGGGCACAGCCGCGCACAAAAATACCCACCCGAAGGCCGGGGCGCCAAGTTCGTCCAGCGGAAAAAGGCCACAAAAACGGGTGGGCTATAGCCTTGGGGGGTGGGGCTGGCCAACTTCGTCCGCCGGACTCGGAATGGCGCGAGACTTTGCGAGTCGCCTCTGTGTGCCAAAACTAGGCCGCGGGCACAGCCACGCCCGAAAATACCCCCCCGAAGGCCGGGGCGCCAAGTTCGTCCAGCGGAAAAAGGCCACAAAAACGGGTGGGCTATAGCCTTGGGGGGTGGGGCTGGCCAACTTCGTCCGCCGGACTCGGAATAGCGCGAGACTTTGCGAGGCACCTCCGTGTGCCAAAAATAGGCCTTGGGCACAACCGCGCCCATAAATACCCGCCCGAAGGCCGGGGCGCCAAGTTCGTCCGGCGGAAAAAGGCCACAAAAACGGGTGGGCTGTAGCCTTGGGGGGTGGGGCTGGCCAACTTCGTCCGCCGGACTCGGAATGGCGCGAGACTTTGCGAGGCGCCTCCATGTTCCAAAAATATGCCGCGGGCACAGCCGCGCCCAAAAATAACGGCCCGAAGGCCGGGGCGCCAAGTTCGTCCAGCGGAAAAAGGCCACAAAAACGGGTGGGCTATAGCCTTGGGGGGTGGGGCTGGCCAACTTCGTCCGCCGGACTCGGAATAGCGTGAGACTTTGCGAGGCGCCTCCATGTGCCAAAAATAGGCCGCGGGCAGAGCCGCGCCCAAAAATACCTGCCCGAAGGCCGGGGCGCCAAGTTCGTCCAGCGGAAAAAGGCCACAAAAACGGGTGGGCTATAGCCTTGGGGGGTGGGGCTGGCCAACTTCGTCCGCCGGACTCGGAATGGCGCGAGACTTTGCGAGGCGCCTCCATGTGCCAAAAATAGGCCGCGGGCAGAGCCGCGCCCAAAAATACCTGCCCGAAGGCCGGGGCGCCAAGTTCGTCCAGCGGAAAAAGGCCACAAAAACGGGTGGGCTATAGCCTTGGGGGGTGGGGCTGGCCAACTTCGTCCGCCGGACTCGGAATGGCGCGAGACTTTGCGAGGTGCCTCCGTGTGCCAAAAATAGGCCGCGGGCACAGCTGCGCCTGTAAATACCCGCCCGAAGGCCGGGCGCCAAGTTCGTCCAGCGGAAAATGCCACAAAAACGGGTGGGCTATAGCCTTGGGGGTGGGGCTGGCCAACTTCCGCGGACTCGGAATGGCGCGAGACTTTGCGAGGTGCCTCCGTGTGCCAAAAATAGGCCGCGGCACAGCCGCGCCCAAAATACCCGCCCGAAGGCCGGGCGCCAAGTTCGTCCAGCGGAAAAAGGCCACAAAACGGGTGGGCTATAGCCTTGGGGGTGGGGCTGGCCAACTCGTCCGCCGGACTCGGAATGGCGCGAGACTTTGCGAGGTGCCTCCGTGTGCAAAAAATAGGCCGCGGACAAAGCCGCGCCCAAAAATACCCGACCGAAGGCCGGGGCGCCAAGTTCGTCCAGCGGAAAAAGGCCACAAAAACGGGTGGGCTATAGCCTTGGGGGGTGGGGCTGGCCAACTTCGTCCGCCGGACTCGGAATGGTGCGAGACTTTGCGAGGCTCCCCCGTGTGCCAAAAATAGGCCGCGGGCACTGCCGCGTGCAAAAATACCCGCCGAAGGCCGGGGCGCCAAGTTCGTCCAGCGGAAAGAGGCCACAAAAACGGGTGGGCTATAGCCTTGGGGGGTGGGGCAGGCCAACTTCGTCCGCCGGACTCGGAATGGCGCGAGACTTTGCGAGGCGCCTCCGTGTGCCAAAAATAGGCCGAGGGCACAGCCGCGCCCAAAAATACCTGCCCGAAGGCCGGGGCGCCAAGTTCGTCCAGCGGAAATAGGGCACAAAAACGGGTGGGCTATAGCCTTGGGGGGTGGGGCTGGCCAACTTCGTCCGCCGGACTCGGAATGGCGCGAGACTTTGCGAGGCACCTCCGTGTGCAAAAAATAGGCCGCGGACACAGCCGCGCCAAACAATACCCGCCCGAAGGAGGGGGCGCCAAGTTCGTTCAGCAGAAAAAGGCCACAAAAACGGGTGGGGTATAGCCTGGGGGGGTGGGGCTGGGCAACTCGTCCGCCGGACTCGGACTGGCGCGAGACTTTGTGAGGCGCCTCCGTGTGCCAAAAATAGGCCGCGGGCACAGCCGCGCCCAAAAATTCCAGTCCGAAGGCCGGGGCGCCAAGTTCGTCCAGCGGAAAAAGGCCACAAAAACGGGTGGGCTATAGCCTTGGGGGGTGGGGCGGGCCAACTTCATCTGCCGGACTCGGAATGGCGCGAGACTTTACGAGGTGCCTCCGTGTGCCAAAAATAGGCCGCGGCCGCAGCTGCGTCCAAAAATACCCGCCCAAAGGCCGGGGCGCCAAGTTCGTCCAGCGGAAAAAGGCCACAAAAACGGGTGGGCTATAGCCTTGGGGGGTGGGGCTGGCCAACTTCGTCCGCCGGACTCGGAATGGCGCGAGACTTTGCGAGGCGCCTCCGTGTGCCAAAAATAGGCCCGAGTCCGGTGCGAGACTTTACGAGGCGCCTCCGTGTGCCAAAAATAGGCCGCGTCCGCAGCCGCGTCCAAAAATACCCGCCCGAAGGCCGGGGCGCCAAGTCGTCCCAGCGGAAAAAGGCCACAAAACGGGTTGGGCTATAGCCTTGGGGGTGGGGCTGGCCAACTTCGTCCCCCGGACTCGTAATAGCGCGAGACTTTGCGAGGCCCCTCCGTGTGCTAAAAATAGGCCGCGGGCACAGCCGCGCCCAAAAATACCCGCCCGAAGGCCGGGGCGCCAAGTTCGTCCAGCGGAAAAAGGCCACAAAATGGGTGGGCTATAGCCTTGGGGGGTGGGGCTGGCCAACTTCGTCAGCCGGACTCGGAATGGCGCGAGACTTTGCGAGGCGCCTCCGTGTGCCAAAAATAGGCCGCGGGCACAGCCGCGCCCAAAAATACCCGCCCGAAGGCCGGGGCGCAAAGTTCGTCCAGCGGAAAAAGGCCACAAAAATGGGTGGGCTATAGCCTTGGGGGGTGGGGCTGGCCAACTTCGTCCGCCGGACTCGGAATGGCGCGAGACTTTGCAAGGCGCCTCCGTGTGCCAAAAATAGGCCGCGGCCACAGCCGCGCCCAAAAATACCCGCCCGAAGGCCGGGGCGCCAAGTTCGTCCAGTGGAAAAAGGCCACAAAAACGGGTGGGCTATAGCCTTGGGGGGGTGGGGCTGGCCAACTTCGTCCTCCGGACTCGGAATGGCGCGAGACTTTGCGAGGCGCCTCCGTGTGCCAAAAATAGGCCGCGGGCACAGCCGCGCCCAAAAATACCTGCCCGAAGGCCGGGGCGCCAAGTTCGTCCAGCGGAAAAAGGGCACAAAAACGGGTGGGCTATAGCCTTGGGGGGTGGCGCTGGCCAACTTCGTCCGCCGGACTCGGAATGGCGCGAGACTTTGCGAGGCACCTCCGTGTGCAAAAAATAGGCCGCGGGCACAGCCGCGTCCAAAAATACCCGCCCGAAGGCCGGGGCGCCAAGTTCGTCCAGCGGAAAAAGGCCACAAAAACGGGTGGGGTATAGCCTTGGGGGGTGGGGCTGGCCAACTCTTCCGCCGGACTCGGAATGGCGCGAGACTTTGTGAGGCGCCTCCGTGTGCCAAAAATAGGCCGCGGGCACAGCCGCGCCCAAAAATTCCAGTCCGAAGACCGGGCCGCCAAGTTCGTCCAGCGGAAAAAGGCCACAAAAACGGGTGGGCTATAGCCTTGGGGGGTGGGGCTGGCCAACTTCATCTGCCGGACTCGGAATGGCGCGAGACTTTACGAGGCGCCTCCGTGTGCCAAAAATAGGCCGCGGCCACAGCCGCGTCCAAAAATACCCGCCCGAAGGCCGGGGCGCCAAGTTCGTCCAGCGGAAAAAGGCCACAAAAACGGGTGGGCTATAGCCTTGGGGGGTGGGGCTGGCCAACTTCGTCCGCCGGACTCGGAATGGCGCGAGACTTTGCGAGGCGCCTCCGTGTGCCAAAAATAGGCCCGAGTCCGGTGCGAGACTTTACGAGGCGCCTCCGTGTGCCAAAAATAGGCCGCGTCCGCAGCCGCGTCCAAAAATACCCGCCCGAAGGCCGGGGCGCCAAGTTCGTCCAGCGGAAAAAGGCCACAAAAACGGGTGGGCTATAGCCTTGGGGGGTGGGGCTGGCCAACTTCGTCCGCCGGACTCGGAATGGCGCGAGACTTTGCGAGGCGCCTCCGTGTGCCAAAAATAGGCCGCGGCCACAGCCGCGCCCAAAAATACCCGCCCGAAGGCCGGGGCGCAAAGTTCGTCCAGCGGAAAAAGGCCACAAAAATGGGTGGGCTATAGCCTTGGGGGGTGGGGCTGGCCAACTTCGTCAGCCGGACTCGGAATGGCGCGAGACTTTGCGAGGCGCCTCCGTGTGCCAAAAATAGGCCGCGGGCACAGCCGCGCCCAAAAATACCCGCCCGAAGGCCGGGGCGCAAAGTTCGTCCAGCGGAAAAAGGCCACAAAAATGGGTGGGCTATAGCCTTGGGGGGTGGGGCTGGCCAACTTCGTCCGCCGGACTCGGAATGGCGCGAGACTTTGCAAGGCGCCTCCGTGTGCCAAAAATAGGCCGCGGCCACAGCCGCGCTAAAAATACCCGCCCGAAGGCCGGGCGCCAAGTTCGTCCCAGTGGAAAAAGGCCCCAACAACGGGTGGGCTATAGCCTTGGGGGGTGGGGCTGGCCAACTTCGTCCTCCGGACTCAGAATGGCGCGAGACTTTGCGAGGCACCTCCGTGTGCCAAAAATAGGCCGCGGACACAGCCGCGCCCAAAAATACCCGACCGAAGGCCGGGGCGCCAAGTTCATCCAGCGGAAAAAGGCCACAAAAACGGGTGGGCTATCGCCTTGGGGGATGGGGCTGGCCGACTTCGTCCGCCGGACTTGGACTGGTGGGAGACTTTGCGAGGCGCCTCCGTGTGCCAAAAATAGGCCGCGGCCACAGCCGCGCCCAAAAATACCCGCCCGAAGGCCGCGGCGCCAAGTTCGTCCAGCGGAAAAAGGCCACAAAAACGGGTGGGCTATAGCCTTGGGCAGTGGGGCTGGCCAACTTTCCGCCCGGACTCGGAATGGCGCGAGACTTTGCGAGGCGCCTCCGTGTGCCAAAAATAGGCCCGAGTCCGGCGCGAGACTTTACGATGCGCCTCCGTGTGCCAAAAATAGGGCGCGGCCGCAGCCGCGTCCAAAAATACCCGCCCGAAGGCCGCGGCGCCAAGTTCGTCCAGCGGAAAAAGGCCACAAAAACGGGTGGGCTATTGCCTTGGGGGGTGGGGATGGCCAACTTCGTCCGCCGGACTCGGAATGGCGCGAGACTTTGCGAGGCGCCTCCGTGTGCCAAAAATAGGCTGCGGGCACAGCCGCGCCCAAAAATACCCGCCCGAAGGCCGGGGCGCCAAGTTCGTCCAGCGGAAAAAGGCCACAAAAACGGGTGGGCTATAGCCTTGGGGGGTGGGGCTGGCCCACTGTCCGCCTCGGACTCAGAATGGCGCGAGACTTTGCAGGCGCTTCCGTGTGCGAAAAAAATTGGCCGCTGGCACAGCCGCGCCCAACAATAACCACCCGAAGGCCGGGGCGCCAAGTTCGTCCAGCGGAAAATGGCGGAAAAATGGTGTGTGCTATAGCATTGGGGGGTGGGGCTGGCCAACTTCGTCCGCCGGGCGCGGGATGGCGGGGGACTTTGCGGGGCGCGTCCGGGTGCCAAAAATAGGCCGAGGGCACCGCCGCGCCCAAAAATACCCCCCCGAAGGCCGGGGCGCCAAGTTCGTCCAGCGGAAAAAGGCCACAAAAACGGGTGGGCTATAGCCTTGGGGGGTGGGGCTGGCCAAGTTCGTCCGCCGGACTCGGAATGGCGCGAGACTTTGCGAGCCGCCTCCGTGTGCAAAAAATAGCCCGCGGGCACATCCGCGCCCAAAACTACCAGACCGAAGGTCGGGGCGCCAAGTTCGTCCAGCGGAAAAAGGCCACAAAAACGGGTGGGCTATAGCCTTGGGGGGTGGGGCTGGCCAACATCGTCCGCCGGACTCGGAATGGCGTGAGACTTTGCGAGGCGCCTCCATGTGCCAAAAATAGGCCGCGGGCACAGCCGCGCCCAAAAATACCCGCCCGAAGGCCGGGGCGCCAAGTTCGTCCAGCGGAAAAAGGCCACAAAAACGGGTGGGCTATCGCCTTGGGGGATGGGGCTGGCCGACTTCGTCCGCCGGACTTGGACTGGTGGGAGACTTTGCGAGGCGCCTCCGTGTGCCAAAAATAGGCCGCGGCCACAGCCGCGCCCAAAAATACCCGCCCGAAGGCCGGGGCGCCAAGTTCGTCCAGCGGAAAAAGGCCACAAAAACGGGTGGGCTATAGCCTTGGGGGTGGGGCTGGCCAACTTCGTCCGCCGGACTCGGAATGGCGCGAGATTTTGCGAGGCGCCTCCGTGTGCCAAAAATAGGCCCGAGTCCGGCGCGAGACTTTACGATGCGCCTCCGTGTGCCAAAAATAGGACGCGGCCGCAGCCGCGTCCAAAAATACCCGCCCGAAGGCCGCGGCGCCAAGTTCGTCCAGCGGAAAAAGGCCACAAAAACGGGTGGGCTATTGCCTTGGCGGGTGGGGATGGCCAACTTCGTCCGCCGGACTCGGAATGGCGCGAGACTTTGCGAGGCGCCTCCGTGTGCCAAAAATAGGCTGCGGGCACAGCCGCGCCCAAAAATACCCGCCCGAAGGCCGGGGCGCCAAGTTCGTCCAGCGGAAAAAGGCCACAAAAACGGGTGGGCTATAGCCTTGGGGGTGGGGCTGGCCAACTTCGTCCGCCGGACTCGGAATGGCACGAGACTTTGCGAGGTGCCTCCGTGTGCCAAAAATAGGCCTCGGGCACAGCCGCGCCCAAAAATACCTGCCCGAAGGCCGAGGCGCCAAGTTCGTCCAGCGGAAAAAGTCCACAAAAACGGGTGGGCTACAGCCCTGGGGGGTTGGGCTGGCCATCTTCGTCCGCCGGACTCGGAATGGCGCGAGACTTTGCGAGGCTCTTCCGTGTGCCAAAAATAGGCTGCGGCCACAGCCGCGCCCAAAAATACCCGCCCGAAGGCCGGGGCGCCAAGTTCGTCCAGCGGAAAAAGACCACAAAAACGGGTGGGCTATAGCCTTGGGGGGTGGGGCTGGCCAACTTCGTCTGCCGGACTCGGAATGGCACGAGACTTTACGAGGCGCCTCCGTGTGCCAAAAATAGGCCGCGGCCACAGCCGCGCCCAAAAATACCCGCCCGAAGGCCGGGGCGCCAAGTTCGTCCAGCGGAAAAAGGCCACAAAAACGGGTGGGCTATAGCCTTGGGGGTGGGGCTGGCCAACTTCGTCCGCCGGACTCGGAATGGCGCGAGACTTTGCGAGGCGCCTCCGTGTGCCAAAAATAGGCCCGAGTCCGGCGCGAGACTTTACGATGCGCCTCCGTGTGCCAAAAATAGGCGCGCGCCGCAGCCGCGTCCAAAATACCCCGCCTGGAAGGCCGCGGCGCCAAGTTCGTCCAGCGGAAAAAGGCCACAAAAACGGGTGGGCTATTGCCTTGGCGGGTGGGGCTGGCCAACTTCGTCCGCCGGACTCGGAATGGCGCGAGACTTTGCGAGGCGCCTCCGTGTGCCAAAAATAGGCTGCGGGCACAGCCGCGCCCAAAAATACCCGCCCGAAGGCCGGGGCGCCAAGTTCGTCCAGCGGAAAAAGGCCACAAAAACGGGTGGGCTATAGCCTTGGGGGGTGGGGCTGGCCCACTTCGTCCGCCGGACTCAGAATGGCGCGAGACTTTGCGAGGCGCTTCCGTGTGCGAAAAATTGGCCGCGGGCACAGCCGCGCCCAAAAATACCCACCCGAAGGTCGGGGCGCCAAGTTCGTCCAGCGGAAAATGGCCACAAAAACGGGTGGGCTATAGCTTTGGGGGGTGGGGCTGGCCAACTTCGTCCGCCGGGCTCGGAATTGCGGGAGACTTTGCGAGGCGCCTCCGTGTGCCAAAAATAGGCCGTGGGCACAGCCGCGCCCAAAAATACCCGCCCAAAGGGCGGGGCGCCAAGTTCGTCCAGCGGAAAAAGACCACAAAAACGGGTGGGCCATAGCCTTGGGGGGTGGGGCTGGCCAACTTCGTCCGCCGGACTCGGAATGGCGCGAGACTTTGCGAGGCGCCTCCATGTGCCAAAAATAGGCCGCGGGCACAGCCGCGCCCAAAAATACCCACCCGAAGGCCGGGGCGCCAAGTTCGTCCAGCGGAAAAAGGCCACAAAAACGGGTGGGCTATAGCCTTGGGGGGTGGGGCTGGCCAACTTCGTCCGCCGGACTCGGAATGGCACGAGACTTTGCGAGGTGCCTCCGTGTGCCAAAAATAGGCCTCGGGCACAGCCGCGCCCAAAAATACCTGCCCGAAGGCCGAGGCGCCAAGTTCGTCCAGCGGAAAAAGTCCACAAAAACGGGTGGGCTATAGCCCTGGGGGGTTGGGCTGGCCATCTTCGTCCGCCGGACTCGGAATGGCGCGAGACTTTGCGAGGCTCTTCCGTGTGCCAAAAATAGGCTGCGACCACAGCCGCGCCCAAAAATACCCGCCCGAAGGCCGGGGCGCCAAGTTCGTCCAGCGGAAAAAGACCACAAAAACGGGTGGGCTATAGCCTTGGGGGGTGGGGCTGGCCAACTTCGTCTGCCGGACTCGGAATGGCACGAGACTTTACGAGGCGCCTCCGTGTGCCAAAAATAGGCCGCGGACACAGCCGCGCCCAAAAATACCCGCATGAAGACCGGGGCGCCAAGTTTGTCCAGCGGAAAAAGGCCACAAAAACGGGTGGTCAATAGCCTTGGGGGGTGGGGCTGGCCAACTTCGTCCGCCGGACTAGGAATGGCGGGAGACTTAGCGAGGCGCCTCCGTGTGCCAAAAATAGGCCGCGGGCACAGCCGCGCCCAAAAATACCCGCCCGAAGGCCGGGGCGCCAAGTTCGTCCAGCGGAAAAAGGCCACAAAAACGGGTGGGCTATAGCCTTGGGGGGTGGGGCTGGCCAACTTCGTCCGCCGGACTCGGAATGGCGCGAGACTTTGCGAGGCGCTTCCGTGTGCGAAAAATTGACCGCGGGCACAGCCGCGCCCAAAAATACCCGCCCGAAGGTCGGGGCGCCAAGTTCGTCCAGCGGAAAATGGCCACAAAAACGGGTGGGCTATAGCTTTGGGGGGTGGGGCTGGCCAACTTCGTCCGCCGGACTCGGATGGGCGCGAGACTTTGCGTGGCGCCTCCGTGTGCCAAAAATAGGCCGCGGGCACAGCCGCGCCCAAAAATACCCGCCCGACGGGCGGGGCGCCAAGTTCGTCCAGCGGAAAAAGGCCACAAAAACGGGTGGGCTATAGCCTTGGGGGGTGGGGCTGGCCAACTTCGTCCGCCGGACTCGGAATGGCGCGAGACTTTGCGAGGCGCCTGCGTGTGCCAAAAATAGGCCGCGGGCACAGCCGCGCCCAAAAATACCCGCCCGAAGGCCGGGGCGCCAAGTTCGTCCAGCGGAAAAAGGCCACAAAAACGGGTGGGCTATAGCCTTTGGGGGTGGGGCTGGCCCACTTCGTCCGCCGGACTAAGAATGGCGCGAGACTTTGCGAGGCACTTCCGTGTGCGAAAAATTGGCCGCGGGCACAGCCGCGCCCAAAAATACCCACCCGAAGGTCGGGGCGCCAAGTTCGTCCAGCGGAAAATGGCCACAAAAACGGGTGGGCTATAGCTTTGGGGGGTGGGGCAGGCCAACTTCGTCCGCCGGACTCGGAATGGCGGGAGACTTTGCGAGGCGCCTCCGTGTGCCAAAAATAGGCCGCGGGCACAGCCTCGCCCAAAAATACCCGCCCGAAGGGCGGGGCGCCAAGTTCGTCCAGCGGAAAAAGGCCACAAAAACGGGTGGGCTATAGCCTTGGGGGGTGGGGCTGGCCAACTTCGTCCGCCGGACTCGGAATGGCGCGAGACTTTGCGAGGCGCCTCCGTGTGCCAAAAATAGGCCGCGGGCACAGCCGCGCCCAAAAATACCCGCCCGAAGCCGGGGCGCCAAGTTCGTCCGGCGGAAAAAGGCCACAAAAACGGGTGGGCTATAGCCTTTGGGGGTGGGGCTGGCCCACTTCGTCCGCCGGACTCAGAATGGCGCGAGACTTTGCGAGGTGCTTCCGTGTGCGAAAAATTGGCCGCGGGCACAGCCGCGCCCAAAAATACCCACCCGAAGGTCGGGGCGCCAAGTTCGTCCAGCGGAAAATGGCCACAAAAACGGGTGGGCTATAGCTTTGGGGGGTGGGGCTGGCCAACTTCGTCCGCCGGACTCGGAATGGCGGGAGACTTTGCGAGGCGCCTCCGTGTGCCAAAAATAGGCCGCGGGCACAGCCGCGCCCAAAAATACCCGCCCGAAGGCCGGGGCGCCAAGTTCGTCCAGCGGAAAAAGGCCACAAAAACGGGTGGGCTATAGCCTTGGGGGGTGGGGCTGGACAACTTCGTCCGCCGGACTCGGAATGGCGCGAGACTTTGCGAGGCGCCTCCGTGTGCCAAAAATAGGCCGCGGGCACAGCCGCGCCCAAAAATACCCGCCCGAAGGCCGGGGCGCCAAGTTCGTCCAGCGGAAAAAGACCACAAAAACGGGTGGGCTATAGCCTTGGGGGGTGGGGCTGGCCAACTTCGTCCGCCGGACTCGGAATGGCACGAGACTTTGCGAGGCACCTCCGTGTGCCAAAAATAGGCCTCGGGCACAGCCGCGCCCAAAAATACCTGCCCGAAGGCCGAGGCGCCAAGTTCGTCCAGCGGAAAAAGTCCACAAAAACGGGTGGGCTATAGCAGTGGTGGGTGGGCTGGCCATCTTCGTCCGGACTCGGAATGGCGCGAGACTTTGCGAGGCTCTTCCGTGTGCCAAAAATAGGCTGCGGCCACAGCCGCGCCCAAAAATACCCGCCCGAAGGCCGGGGCGCCAAGTTCGTCCAGCAGAAAAAGTCCACAAAAACAGGTGGGCTATAGCCTTGGGGGGTTGGGCTGGCCAACTTCGTCCGCCGGACTCGGAATAGCGCGAGACTTTGTGAGGCGCCTCCGTGTGCCAAAAATAGGCCGCAGGCACAGCCTCGCCCAAAAATAGCCGCCCGAAGGCCGGGGCGCCAAGTTCGTCCAGCGGAAAAAGGCCACAAAAACGGGTGGGCTATAGCCTTTGGGGGTGGGGCTGGCCCACTTCGTCCGCCGGACTCAGAATGGCGCGAGACTTTGCGAGGCGCTTCCGTGTGCGAAAAATTGGCCGCGGGCACAGCCGCGCCCAAAAATACCCACCCGAAGGTCGGGGCGCCAAGTTCGTCCAGCGGAAAATGGCCACAAAAACGGGTGGGCTATAGCTTTGGGGGGTGGGGCTGGCCAACTTCGTCCGCCGGACTCGGAATGGCGGGAGACTTTGCGAGGCGCCTCCGTGTGCCAAAAATTGGCCGCGGGCACAGCCTCGCCCAAAAATACCCGCCCGAAGGGCGGGGCGCCAA
Source organism: Citrus cavaleriei (assembly GCA_030448935.1). Classification (NCBI taxonomy): domain Eukaryota; kingdom Viridiplantae; phylum Streptophyta; class Magnoliopsida; order Sapindales; family Rutaceae; genus Citrus; species Citrus cavaleriei. The sequence continues at coordinate 82,827 of JAUJEM010000351.1, read as the reverse complement.
GTTCGTCCAGCGGAAAAAGACCACAAAAACGGGTGGGCTATAGCCTTGGGGGGTGGGGCTGGCCAACTTCGTCCGCCGGACTCGGAATGGCGCGAGACTTTGCGAGGCGCCTCCGTGTGCCAAAAATAGGCCGCGGGCATATCCGCGCGCATAAATTCCGGCCGGAAGGCCGGTGCGCCAAGTTCGTCCAGCGGAAAAAGGCCACAAAAACGGGTGGGCTATAGCCTTTGGGGGTGGGGCTGGCCCACTTCGTCCGCCGGACTCAGAATGGCGCGAGACTTTGCGAGGTCCTTCCGTGTGCGAAAAATTGGCCGCGGGCACAGCCGCGCCCAAAAATACCCGCCCGAAGGTCGGGCGCCAAGTTCGGCCCAGCGGAAAATGGCCACAAAACGGGTGGGCTATAGCTTTGGGGGTGGGGCTGGCCAACTTCGTCCGCCGGACTCGGAATGTCGGGAGGCGAGTCGAGGCGCCTACGAGTGCCACAAATAGGACGCGGGCACAGGGGCGCCCAAAAATACCCGCCCGAGGGGCGGCGCCAAGTTCGTCCAAAGCGGAAAAGACCACAAAAACGGGTGGGCTATAGCCTTGGGGGTGGGGCTGGCCTACTTCGTCCGCTGGACTCGGAATGGCGGGAGACTTTGCGAGGCGCCTCCGTGTGCCAAAAATTGGCCGCGGGCACAGCCGCGCCCAAAAATACCTGCCCGAAGGCCGGGCGCCAAGTTCGTCCAGCGAAAAAGACCACAAAACGGGTGGGCTATAGCCTTGGGGGTGGGGCTGGACAACTCGTCCGCGCCGGACTCGGAATGGCGCGAGACTTTGCGAGGCGCCTCCGTGTGCCAAAAATAGGCCGCGGGCACAGCCGCGCCAAAAATACCCGCCCGAAGGGCGGGCGCCAAGTCTCGTCCAGCGGAAAAGACCCCAAAACCGGGTGGGCTATAGCCTTGGGGGTGGGGCTGGCCAACTTCGTCCGCCGGACTCGGAATGGCGCGAGACTTTGCGAGGCACCTCCGTGTGCCAAAAAATAGGCATGGCACAGCCGCGCCCAAAAATACCCGCCCGAAGGCCGGGCGCCAAGTTCGTCCAGCGGAAAAAGGCCACAAAACGGGTGGGCTATAGCCTTGGGGGTGGGGCTGGCCAACTTCGTCCGCCGGACTCGGAATGGCACGAGACTTTACGAGGCGCCTCCGTGTGCCAAAAAAATAGGCCTCGGGCACAGCCGCGCCAAAAATACCTGCCCGAAGGCCGAGGCGCCAAGTTCGTCCAGCGGAAAAAGTCCACAAAAACGGGTGGGCTATAGCCCTGGGGTTGGGCTGGCCATCTTCGTCCGCGGGAGTCGGAATGGCGCGAGACTTTGCGAGGCTCTTCCGTGTGCAAAAATAGGCTGCGGCCACAGCCGCTCCCAAAAATAACCGCCCGAAGGCCGGGCGCCAAGTTCGTCCAGCTGAAAAAGTCCACAAAAACAGGTGGGCTATAGCCTTGGGGGTTGGTTCTGGCCAACTTCGTCCGCCGGACTCGGAATAGCCCGAGACTTTGTGAGGCGCCTCCGTGTGCCAAAAATAGGCCGCAGGCACAGCCTCGCCCAAAAATAGCCGCCCGAAGGCCGGGGCGCCAAGTTCGTCCAGCGGAAAAAGACCACAAAAACGGGTGGGCTATAGCCTTGGGGGGTGGGGCTGGCCAACTTCGTCAGCCGGACTCGGAATGGCGGGAGACTTTGCGAGGCGCCTCCGTGTGCCAAAAATAGGCCGCGGACACAGCCGCGCCCAAAAAGTCCCGCACGAAGGCCGGGGCGCCAAGTTTGTCCAGCGGAAAAAGGCCACAAAAACGGGTGGTCTATAGCCTTGGGGGGTGGGGCTGGCCAACTTCGTCCGCTGGACTCGGAATGGCGCGAGACTTTGCGAGGCGCCTCCGTGTGCCAAAAATAGGCCGCGGGCACAGCCGCGCCCAAAAATACCCGCCCGAAGGCCGCGCGCCAAGTTCGTCCAGCGGAAAAAGGCCACAAAAACGGGTGGGCTATAGCCTTGGGGGGTGGGGCTGGCCCACTTCGTCCGCCGGACTCAGAATGGGGCGAGACTTTGCGAGGCGCTTCCGTGTGCCAAAAATAGGCCGCGGGCACAGCCGCGCCCAAAAATACCCGCCCGAAGGCCGGGGCGCCAAGTACTCCCAGCGGAAAAAGGCCACAAAAACGGGTGGGCTATAGCCTTGGGGGGTGGGGCTGGCCAACTTCGTCCGCCGGACTCGGAATGGCGCGAGACTTTGCGAGGCGCCTCCGTGTGCCAAAAATAGGCCGCGGGCACAGCCGCGCCCAAAAATACCCGCCCGAAGGCCGGGGCGCCAAGTTCGTCCAGCGGAAAAAGGCCACAAAAACGGGTGGGCTATAGCCTTTGGGGGTGGGGCTGGCCCACTTCGTCCGCCGGACTCAGAATGGCGCGAGACTTTGCGAGGTCCTTCCGTGTGCGAAAAATTGGCCGCGGGCACAGCCGCGCCCAAAAATACCCACCCGAAGGTCGGGGCGCCAAGTTCGTCCAGCGGAAAATGGCCACAAAAACGGGTGGGCTATAGCTTTGGGGGGTGGGGCTGGCCAACTTCGTCCGCCGGACTCGGAATGTCGGGAGACTTTGCGAGGCGCCTCCGTGTGCCAAAAATAGGCCGCGGGCACAGCCGCGCCCAAAAATACCCGCCCGAAGGGCGGGGCGCCAAGTTCGTCCAGCGGAAAAAGACCACAAAAACGGGTGGGCTATAGCCTTGGGGGGTGGGGCTGGCCAACTTCGTCCGCCGGACTCGGAATGGCGGGAGGCTTTGCGAGGCGCCTCCGTGTGCCAAAAATAGGCCGCGGGCACAGCCGCGCCCAAAAATACCTGCCCGAAGGCCGGGGCGCCAAGTTCGTCCAGCGAAAAAAGACCACAAAAACGGGTGGGCTATAGCCTTGGGGGGTGGGGCTGGACAACTTCGTCCGCCGGACTCGGAATGGCGCGAGACTTTGCGAGGCGCCTCCGTGTGCCAAAAATAGGCCGCGGGCACAGCCGCGCCCAAAAATACCCGCCCGAAGGGCGGGGCGCCAAGTTCGTCCAGCGGAAAAAGGCCACAAAAACGGGTGGGCTATAGCCTTGGGGGGTGGGGCTGGCCAACTTCGTCCGCAGGACTCGGACTGGCGATCGACGTTGCGAGGCGCGTCCGTGTGCCAAAACTAGGCCGCGGGCACAGCCGCGCCAAAAACCCCCCGCCCGAAGGCCGGCGCGCCATGTTCGTCCAGCGGAAAAAGGCCACAAAAACGGGTGGGCTATAGCCTTGGGGGGTGGGGCTGGCCAACTTCGTCCGCCGGACTCGGAATGGCACGAGACTTTACGAGGCGCCTCCGTGTGCCAAAAATAGGCCTCGGGCACAGCCGCGCCCAAAAATACCTGCCCGAAGGCCGAGGCGCCAAGTTCGTCCAGCGGAAAAAGTCCACAAAAACGGGTGGGCTATAGCCCTGGGGGGTTGGGCTGGCCATCTTCGTCCGCCGGACTCGGAATGGCGCGAGACTTTGCGAGGCTCTTCCGTGTGCCAAAAATAGGCTGCGGCCACAGCCGCTCCCAAAAATACCCGCCCGAAGGCCGGGGCGCCAAGTTCGTCCAGCAGAAAAAGTCCACAAAAACAGGTGGGCTATAGCCTTGGGGGGTTGGGCTGGCCAACTTCGTCCGCCGGACTCGGAATAGCGCGAGACTTTGTGAGGCGCCTCCGTGTGCCAAAAATAGGCCGCAGGCACAGCCTCGCCCAAAAATAGCCGCCCGAAGGCCGGGGCGCCAAGTTCGTCCAGCGGAAAAAGACCACAAAAACGGGTGGGCTATAGCCTTGGGGGGTGGGGCTGGCCAACTTCGTCTGCCGGACTCGGAATGGCATGAGACTTTGCGAGGCGCCTCCGTGTGCCAAAAATAGGCCGCGGACACAGCCGCGCCCAAAAATACCCGCACGAAGGCCGGGGCGCCAAGTTTGTCCAGCGGAAAAAGGCCACAAAAACGGGTGGTCTATAGCCTTGGGGGGTGGGGCTGGCCAACTTCGTCCGCAGGACTCGGAATGGCGCGAGACTTTGCGAGGCGCCTCCGTGTGCCAAAAATAGGCCGCGGGCACAGCCGCGCCCAAAAATACCCGCCCGAAGGCCGGGGCGCCAAGTTCGTCCAGCGGAAAAAGGCCACAAAAACGGGTGGGCTATAGCCTTGGGGGGTGGGGCTGGCCCACTTCGTCCGCCGGACTCAGAATGGGGCGAGACTTTGCGAGGCGCTTCCGTGTGCCAAAAATAGGCCGCGGGCACAGCCGCGCCCAAAAATACCCGCCCGAAGGCCGGGGCGCCAAGTTCGTCCAGCGGAAAAAGGCCACAAACCCGGGGGGGCTATAGCCTTGGGGGGTGGGGCTGGCCAACTTCGTCCGCCGGACTCGGAATGGCGCGAGACTTTGCGAGGCGCCTCCGTGTGCCAAAAATAGGCCTCGGGTACAGCCGCGCCCAAAAATACCTGCCCGAAGGCCGAGGCGCCAAGTTCGTCCAGCAGAAAAAGTCCACAAAAACTGGTGGGCTATAGCCACAGGGGTTGGGCTGGCCATCTTCGTCCGCCGGACTCGGAATGGCGCGAGACTTTGCGAGGCTCTTCCGTGTGCCAAAAATAGGCTGCGGCCACAGCCGCTCCCAAAAATACCCGCCCGAAGGCCGGGGCGCCAAGTGCGTCCAGCAGAAAAAGTCCACAAAAACAGGTGGGCTATAGCCTTGGGGGGTTGGGCTGGCCAACTTCGTCCGCCGGACTCGGAATAGCGCGAGACTTTGTGAGGCGCCTCCGTGTGCCAAAAATAGGCCGCAGGCACAGCCTCGCCCAAAAATAGCCGCCCGAAGGCCGGGGCGCCAAGTTCGTCCAGCGGAAAAAGACCACAAAAACGGGTGGGCTATAGCCTTGGGGGGTGGGGCTGGCCAACTTCGTCTGCCGGACTCGGAATGGCATGAGACTTTGCGAGGCGCCTCCGTGTGCCAAAAATAGGCCGCGGACACAGCCGCGCCCAAAAATACCCGCACGAAGGCCGGGGCGCCAAGTTTGTCCAGCGGAAAAAGGCCACAAAAACGGGTGGTCTATAGCCTTGGGGGGTGGGGCTGGCCAACTTCGTCCGCTGGACTCGGAATGCCGCGAGACTTTGCGAGGCGACTCCGTGTGCCAAAAATAGGCCGCGGGCACAGCTGCGCCCAAAAATACCCGCCCGAAGGCCGGGGCGCCAAGTTCGTCCAGCGGAAAAAGGCCACAAAAACGGGTGGGCTATAGCCTTGGGGGGTGGGGCTGGCCAACTTCGTCTGCCGGGCTCGGAATGGCATGAGACTTTGCGAGGCGCCTCCGTGTGCCAAAAATAGGCCGCGGACACAGCCGCGCCCAAAAATACCCGCACGAAGGCCGGGGCGCCAAGTTCGTCCAGCGGAAAAAGGCCACAAAACGGGTGGGCTGTAGCCTTGGGGGGTGGGGCTGGCCAACTTCGTCCGCCGGACTCGGAATGGTGCGAGACTTTGCAAGTCTCCTCCGTGTACTAAAAATAGGCTGCGGGCACAGCCGCGCCCAAAAATACCCCCCCGAAGGCCGGGGCGCCAAGTTCGTCCAGCGGAAAAAGGCCACAAAAACGGGTGGGCTATAGCCTTGGGGGGTGGGGCTGGCCCACTTCGTCCGCCGGACTCAGAATGGGGCGAGACTTTGCGAGGCGCTTCCGTGTGCCAAAAATAGGCCGCGGGCACAGCCGCGCCCAAAAATACCCGCCCGAAGGCCGGGGCGCCAAGTTCGTCCAGCGGAAAAAGGCCACAAAAACGGGTGGGCTATAGCCTTGGGGGGTGGGGCTGGCCAACTTCGTCCGCCGAACTCGGAATGGCACGAGACTTTGCGAGGCGCCTCCATGTGCCAAAAATAGGCCTCGGATACAGCCGCGCCCAAAAATACCTGCCCGAAGGCCGAGGCGCCAAGTTCGTCCAGCGGAAAAAGTCCACAAAAACGGGTGGGCTATAGCCCTGGGGGGTTGGGCTGGCCATCTTCGTCCGCCGGACTCGGAATGGCGCGAGACTTTGCGAGGCTCTTCCGTGTGCCAAAAATAGGCTGCGGCCACAGCCGCTCCCAAAAATACCCGCCCGAAGGCCGGGGCGCCAAGTTCGTCCAGCAGAAAAAGTCCACAAAAACAGGTGGGCTATAGCCTTGGGGGGTTGGGCTGGCCAACTTCGTCCGCCGGACTCGGAATAGCGCGAGACTTTGTGAGGCGCCTCCGTGTGCCAAAAATAGGCCGCAGGCACAGCCTCGCCCAAAAATAGCCGCCCGAAGGCCGGGGCGCCAAGTTCGTCCAGCGGAAAAAGACCACAAAAACGGGTGGGCTATAGCCTTGGGGGGTGGGGCTGGCCAACTTCGTCTGCCGGACTCGGAATGGCATGAGACTTTGCGAGGCGCCTCCGTGTGCCAAAAATAGGCCGCAGACACAGCCGCGCCCAAAAATACCCGCACGAAGGCCGGGGCGCCAAGTTTGTCCAGCGGAAAAAGGCCACAAAAACGGGTGGTCTATAGCCTTGGGGGGTGGGGCTGGCCAACTTCGTCCGCTGGACTCGGAATGCCGCGAGACTTTGCGAGGCGCCTCCGTGTGCCAAAAATAGGCAGCGGGCACAGCCGCGCCCAAAAATACCCGCCCGAAGGCCGGGGCGCCAAGTTCGTCCAGCGGAAAAAGGCCACAAAAACGGGTGGGCTATAGCCTTGGGGGGTGGGGCTGGCCCACTTCGTCCGCCGGACTCAGAATGGGGCGAGACTTTGCCAGGCGCTTCCGTGTGCGAAAAATTGGCCGCGGGCACAGCCGCGCCCAAAAATACCCACCCGAAGGTCGGGGCGCCAAGTTCGTCCAGCGGAAAATGGCCACAAAAACGGGTGGGCTATAGCTTTGGGGGGTGGGGCTGGCCAACTTCGTCCGCCGGACTCGGAATGGCGGGAGACTTTGCGAGGCGCCTCCGTGTGCCAAAAATAGGCCGCGGGCACAGCCGCGCCCAAAAATACCCGCCCGAAGGGCGGGGCGCCAAGTTCGTCCAGCGGAAAAAGGCCACAAAAACGGGTGGGCTATAGCCTTGGGGAGTGGGGCTGGCCAACTTCGTCCGCCGGACTCGGAATGGCGCGAGACTTTGCGAGGCGCCTCCGTGTGCCAAAAATAGGCCGCGGGCACAGCCGCGCCCAAAAATACCCGCCCGAAGGCCGGGGCGCCAAGTTCGTCCAGCGGAAAAAGGCCACAAAAACGGGTGGGCTATAGCCTTGGGGGGTGGGGCTGGCCAACTTCGTCCGCCGGACTCGGAATGGCGTGAGACTTTGCGAGGCGCCTCCGTGTGCCAAAAATAGGCTGTGGCCATGGCCGCGCCCAAAAATACCCGCCCGAAGGCCGGGGAGCCAAGTTCGTCCAGCGGAAAAAGGCCACAAAAACGGGTGGGCTATAGCCTTGGGGGGTGGGGCTGGCCAACTTCGTCCGCCGGACACGGATGGGCGCGTGACTTTGCACGGCGCCTCCGTGTGCAAAAATTAGGCCGCGGCCACAGCCGCGCCCAAAAATACCCGCCCGAAGGGCGGGGCGCCAAGTTCGTCCAGCGGAAAAAGGCCACAAAAACGGGTGGGCTATAGCCTTGGGGGGTGGGGCTGGCCAACTTCGTCCGCCGGACTCGGAATGGCGCGAGACTGTGCGAGGCGCCTCCGTGTGCCAAAAAGGGCCATGGGCACAGCCGCGCCAAAATACCCGCCCGAAGGCCGGGCGCCAAGTTCGTCCAGCGGAAAAAGGCCACAAAAACGGGTGGGCTATAGCCTTGGGGGGTGGGGCTGGCCAACTTCGTCCGCCGGACTCGGAATGGCGCGAGACTTTGCGAGGCGCCTCCGTGTGCCAAAAATAGGCTGCGGCCATGGCCGCGCCCAAAAATACCCGCCCGAAGGCCGGGGAGCCAAGTTCGTCCAGCGGAAAAAGGCCACAAAAACAGGTGGGCTATAGCCTTGGGGGGTGGGGCTGGCCAACTTCGTCCGCCGGACTCAGAATGGCGCGAGACTTTGCAAGGCGCCTCCGTGTGCCAAAAATAGGCTGCGGGCACATCCGCACCGAAAAAAATACCCACCCGAAGGCCGGGGCGCCAAGTTCTTCCAGCGGAAAAAGGACACAAAAACGGGTGGGCTATAGCCTTGGGGGGTGGGGCTGGCCCACTTCGTCCGCCGGACTCAGAATGGCGCGAGACTTTGCAAGGCGCTTCCGTGTACGAAAAATTGCCCGCGGGCACAGCCGCGCCCAAAAATAGCCGCCCGAAGGCCGGGGCGCCAAGTTCGTCCAGCAGAAAAAGTCCACAAAAACAGGTGGGCTATAGCCTTGGGGGGTTGGGCTGGCCAACTTCGTCCGCCGGACTCGGAATGGCACGAGACTTTGCGAGGCGCCTCCGTGTGCCAAAAATAGGCCGCGGACACAGCCGCGCCCAAAAATACCCGCACGAAGGCCGGGGCGCCAAGTTCGTCCAGCGGAAAAAGGCCACAAAAACGGGTGGGCTATAGCCTTGGGGGGTGGGGCTGGCCAACTTCGTCCGCCGGACTAGGAATGGCGGGAGACTTAGTGAGGCGCCTCCGTGTGCCAAAAATAGGCCGCGGGCACAGCCGCGCCCAAAAATACCCGCCCGAAGGCCGGGGCGCCAAGTTCGTCCAGCGGAAAAAGGCCACAAAAACGGGTGGGCTATAGCCTTGGGGGGTGGGGCTGGCCAACTTCGTCCGCCGGACTCAGAATGGCGCGAGACTTTGCAAGGCGCCTCCGTGTGCCAAAAATAGGCTGTGGGCACAGCCGCGCCCAAAAATACCCGCCCGAAGGGCGGGGCGCCAAGTTCGTCCAGCGGAAAAAGACCACAAAAACGGGTGGGCTATAGCCTTGGGGGGTGGGGCTGGCCAACTTCGTCCGCCGGACTCGGAATGGCGCGAGACTTTGCGAGGCGCCTCCGTGTGCCAAAAATAGGCCGCGGGCACAGCCGCGCCCAAAAATACCCGCCCGAAGGCCGGGGCGCCAAGTTCGTCCAGCGGAAAAAGGCCACAAAAACGGGTGGGCTATAGCCTTGGGGGGTGGGGCTGGCCAACATCGTCCGCCGGACTCGGAATGGCGCGAGACTTTGCGAGGCGCCTCCGTGTGCCAAAAATAGGCTGCGGCCATGGCCGCGCCCAAAAATACCCGCCCGAAGGCCGGGGAGCCAAGTTCGTCCAGCGGAAAAAGGCCACAAAAACCGGTGGGCTATAGCCTTGGGGGGTGGGGCTGGCCAACTTCGTCCGCCGGACTCAGAATGGCGCGAGACTTTGCAAGGCGCCTCCGTGTGCCAAAAATAGGCTGCGGGCACATCCGCACCGAAAAAAATACCCACCCGAAGGCCGGGGCGCCAAGTTCTTCCAGCGGAAAAAGGCCACAAAAACGGGTGGGCTATAGCCTTGGGGGGTGGGGCTGGCCCACTACGTCCGCCGGACTCAGAATGGCGCGAGACTTTGCAAGGCGCTTCCGTGTACGAAAAATAGCCCGCGGGCACAGCCGCGCCAAAAATAGCCGCCCAAGGCCGGGCGCCAAGTTCGTCCAGCTGAAAAAAGTCCACAAAAACAGGTGGGCTATAGCCTTGGGGGTTGGGCTGGCCAACTACGTCCGCCGGACTCTGAATGGCACGAGACTTAGCGAGGCGCCTCCGTGTGCCAAAAAGAGGCCGCGGACACAGCCGCGCCCAAAATACCCGGCACGAAGGCCGGGCGCCAAGTTCGTCCAGCGGAAAAAGGCCACAAAAACGGGTGGGCTATAGCCTTGGGGTGGGGCTGGCCAACTTCGTCAGCCGGACTAGGAATGGCGGGAGACGTTGCGTGGCGCCTCCGTGTGCCAAAAATAGGCCGCGGGCACAGCCGCGCCCAAAATACCCCCCCGAAGGCCGGGGCGCCAAGTTCGTCCAGCGGAAATAGGCCAAGAGTACGGTAGGGATATAGTGTTGGGGGGTGGGGCTTTCCAACTTCGTCCGCCGGACTCGGAATGGCGCGAGACTTTGCGAGGCGCCTCCGTGTGCCAAAAATAGGCCGCGGGCACAGCCGCGCCCAAAAATAGCCGCCCGAAGGCCGGGGCGCCAAGTTTGTCCAGCGGAAAAAGGCCACAAAAACGGGTGGGCTATTGCCTTGGGGGGTGGGGCTGGCCAACGTCGTCCGCCGGACTCGGAATGGCGCGAGACTTTGCGAGGCGCCTCCGTGTGCCAAAAATAGGCCGCGGGCACAGCCGCGCCCAAAAATACCCGCCCGAAGGCCGGGGCGCCAAGTTCGTCCAGCGGAAAAAGTCCACAAAAACGGGTGGGCTATAGCCCTGGGGGTTTGGGCTGGCCATCTTCGTCCGCCGGACTCGGAATGGCGCGAGAATTTGCGAGGCTCTTCCGTGTGCCAAAAATAGGCTGCGGCCACAGCCGCGCCCAAAAATACCTGCCCGAAGGCCGGGGCGCCAAATTCGTCCAGCAGAAAAAGTCCACAAAAACAGGTGGGCTATAGCCTTGGGGGGTTGGGCTGGCCAACTTCGTCCGCCGGACTCGGAATAGCGCGAGACTTTGTGAGGCGCCTCCGTGTGCCAAAAATAGGCCGCAGGCACAGCCTCGCCCAAAAATAGCCGCCCGAAGGCCGGGGCGTCAAGTTCGTCCAGCGGAAAAAGGCCACAAAAACGGGTGGGCTATAGCCTTGGGGGGTGGGGCTGGCCAACTTCGTCCGCCGGACTCGGAATGGCACGAGACTTTGCGAGGCGCCTCTGTGTGCCAAAAATAGGCCTCGGGCACAGCCGCGCCCAAAAATACCTGCCCGAAGGCCGGGGCGCCAAGTTCGTCCAGCGGAAAAAGTCCACAAAAACGGGTGGGCTATAGCCTTGGGGGGTGGGGCTGGCCAACTTCGTCCGCCGGACTCGGAATGGCGCGAGACTTTGCGAGGCGCCTCCGTGTACCAAAAATAGGCCACAGCAGCCGTGCCCAAAAATACCCACCCGAAGGCCGGGGCGCCAAGTTCGTCCAGCGGAAAAAGGCCACAAAAACGGGTGGGCTATAGCGTTGGGGGGTGGGGCTGGCCAACTTCGTCCGCCGGACTCGGAATGGCGCGAGACTTTGCGAGGCGCCTCCGTGTGCCAAAAATAGGCCGCGGGCACAGCCGCGCCCAAAAATAGCCGCCCGAAGGCCGGGGCGCCAAGTTTGTCCAGCGGAAAAAGGCCACAAAAACGGGTGGGCTATTGCCTTGGGGGGTGGGGCTGGCCAACGTCGTCCGCCGGACTCGGAATGGCGCGAGACTTTGCGAGGCACCTCCGTGTGCCAAAAATAGGCCGCGGGCAAAGCCGTGCCCAAAAATAACCGCCCGAAGGCCGGGGCGCCAAGGTCGTCCAGCGGAAAAAGGCCACAAAAACGGGTGGGCTATAGCCTAGGGGGGTGGGGCTGGCCAACTTCGTCCGCTGGACTCGGAATGGCGCGAGACTTTGCGAGGTGCCTCCGTGTGCCAAAAATAGGCCGCGGGTACAGCCGCGCCCAAAAATACCCGCCCGAAGGCCGGGGCGCCAAGTTCATCCAGCGGAAAAAGGCCACAAAAACGGGTGGGCTATAGCCTTGGGGGGTGGGGCTGGCCAACTTCGTCCGCCGGACTAGGAATGGCGGGAGACTTAGTGAGGCGCCTCCGTGTGCCAAAAATAGGCCGCGGGCACAGCCTCGCCCAAAAATACCCGCCCGAAGGCCGGGGCGCCAAGTTCGTCCAGCGGAAAAAGGCCACAAAAACGGGTGGGCTATAGCCTTGGGGGGTGGGGCTGGCCAACTTCGTCCGCCGGACTCGGAATGGCACGAGACTTTGCGAGGCGCCTCCGTGTGCCAAAAATAGGCCTCGGGCACAGCCGTGACCAAAAATACCTGCCCGAAGGCCGGGGCGCCAAGTTCGTCCAGCGGAAAAAGTCCACAAAAACGGGTGGGCTATAGCCCTGGGGGTTTGGGCTGGCCATCTTCGTCCGCCGGACTCGGAATGGCGCGAGACTTTGCGAGGCTCTTCCGTGTGCCAAAAATAGGCTGCGGCCACAGCCGCGCCCAAAAATACCTGCCCGAAGGCCGGGGCGCCAAATTCGTCCAGCAGAAAAAGTCCACAAAAACAGGTGGGCTATAGCCTTGGGGGGTTGGGCTGGCCAACTTCGTCCGCCGGACTCGGAATAGCGCGAGACTTTGTGAGGCGCCTCCGTGTGCCAAAAATAGGCCGCAGGCACAGCCTCGCCCAAAAATAGCCGCCCGAAGGCCGGGGCGCCTAGTTCGTCCAGCGGAAAAAGGCCACAAAAACGGGTGGGCTATAGCCTTGGGGGGTGGGGCTGGCCAACTTCGTCCGCCGGACTCGGAATGGCACGAGACTTTGCGAGGCGCCTCCGTGTGCCAAAAATAGGCCTCGGGCACAGCCGCGCCCAAAAATACCTGCCCGAAGGCCGGGGCACCAAGTTCGTCCAGCGGAAAAAGTCCACAAAAACGGGTGGGCTATAGCCCTGGGGGGTTGGGCTGGCCATCTTCGTCCGCCGGACTCGGAATGGCACGAGACTTTGCGAGGCGCCTCCGTGTGCCAAAAATAGGCCGCAGGCACAGCCGCGCCCAAAAATAGCCACCAGAAGGCCGGGCGCCAAGTTCGGCCCAGCGGAAAAAGGCCACAAAAACGGGTGGGCTATAGCCTTGGGGGTTGGGCTGGCCAACTTCGTCCGCCGGACTCGGAATGGCGCGAGACTTTGCGAGGCACCTCCGTGTGCCAAAAATAGGCCGCGGGCACAGCCGCGCCCAAAAATACCCGCCCGAAGGCCGGGGCGCCAAATTCGTCCAGCGGAAAAAGTCCACAAAAACGGGTGGGCTATAGCCTTGGGGGGTTGGGCTGGCCAACTTCGTCCGCCGGACTCGGAATGGCGCGAGACTTTTCGAGGTGCCTCCGTGTGCCAAAAATAGGCGCAGGCACAGCCGCGCCCAAAAATAGCCGCCCGAAGGCCGGGGCGCCATGTTCGTCCAGCGGAAAAAGCCCACCAAAACGGGTGGGCTATAGCCTTGGGGGTGGGGCTGGCCAACTGGCCCGCGGACTCGGAATGGCGCGAGACTTTGCGAGGCGCCTCCGTGTGCCAAAAATAGGCCGCGGGCACAGCCGCGCCAAAAATACCCACCCAAGGCCAGGGCGCCAAGTTCGTCCAGCGGAAAAAGGCCACAAAAACGGGTGGGCTATAGCGTGGGGGGGGGGGCGGGCCAACTTCGTCCGCCCGGACTCGGAATGGCGCGAGACTTTGCGAGGCGCCTCCGTGTGTGCCAAAAATAGGTCATGGGCACAGCCGCGCCCAAAAATAGCCGCCCGAAGGACGGGGCGCCAAGTTTGTCCAGCGGAAAAGGCCACAAAAACGGGTGGGCTATTGCCTTGGGGGTTGGGCCGGCCAACGTCGTCCGCCGGACTCGGAATGGCGAGACTTTGCGAGGCACCTCAGTGTACCAAAAAAAGGCCGCGGGCATAGCCGTACCCAAAAATAACCGCACGAAGGCCGGGGTGCCAATATCATCCAGAGTAAAAAGGACACAAATACGGGTTTGCTATAGCAAACGGGGATGGGGCTGGCCAACTTCGTCCGCTGGCCTCGGAATGGCCCGAGACAATGCGAGGTGCCTCCGTGTGCCAAAAATAGGCCCTTGGGTACAGCCGCGCCCAAAAATACCCGCCCAAGGCCGGGCGCCAAGTTCATCCAGCGGAAAAAGGGCAGAAAAACGGGTGTGCTATAGCCTTGGGGGGTGGCGCTGGCCAACTTCGTCCGACGGACTCGGAATGGCGCGAGACTTTGCGAGGCACCTCCGTGTGCCAAAAATAGGCCGCGCGCACAGCCGCGCCCAAAAATACCCGCCCGAAGGCCGGGGCGCCAAGTTCGTCCAGCGGAAAAAGGCCACAAAAACGGGTGGGCTATAGCCTTGGGGGGTGGGGCTGGCCAACTTCGTCCGCTGGACTCGGACTGGCGCGAGACTTTGCGAGGCGCCTCCGTGTGCCAAAAATAGGCCGCGGGCACAGCCGCGCCCAAAAATACCCGCCCGAAGGCCGGGGCGCCAAGTTCATCCAGCGGAAAAAGGGCAGAAAAACGGGTGTGCTATAGCCTTGGGGGGTGGCGCTGGCCAACTTCGTCCGACGGACTCGGAATGGCGCGAGACTTTGCGAGGCACCTCCGTGTGCCAAAAATAGGCCGCGCGCACAGCCGCGCCTAAAAATACCCACCCGAAGGCCGGGGCGCCAAGTTCGTCCAGCGGAAAAAGGCCACAAAAACGGGTGGGCTATAGCCTTGGGGGGTGGGGCTGGCCAACTTCGTCCGCCGGACTCGGAATGGCACGAGACTTTGCGAGGCACTTCCGTGTGCCAAAAATAGGCCGCGGGCACAGCCGCGCCCAAAAATACCCTGCCGAAGGCTGGGGCGGCAAGTTCGTCCAGCGGAAAAAGGCCACAAAAACGGGTGGGCTACAGCCTTGGGGGTTGGGGCTGGCCGACTTCGTCCGCCGCAATCGGAATGGCGCGAGACTTTGCGAGGTTCATCCGTGTGCCAAAAATATGCCGTGGCCAAAGCCGCGCCCAAAAATACCCGCCCGAAGGCCGGGGCGCCAAGTTCGTCCAGCGGAAAAAGGCCACAAAAACGGGTGGGCTATAGCCTTGGGGGGTGGGGCTGGCCAACTTCGTCCGCCGGACGCAGAATGGCGCGAGACTTTGCGAGGCGCCTCGATGTGCCAAAAATAGGCCGCGGTCACAGCCGCGCCCAAAAATACCCGCCCGAAGGCTGGGGCGCCAAGTTCGTCCAGTGGAAAAAGGCCACAAAAACGGGTGGGCTGTAGCCTTGGGGGGTGGGGCTGGCCAACATCGTCCTCCGGACTCGGAATGGCGCGAGACTTTGCGAGGCACCTCCGTGTGCCAAAAATAGGCCGCGGGCACAGCCGCGCCCAAAAATACCCGCCCGAAGGCCGGGGCGCCAAGTTCGTCCAGCGGAAAAAGGCCACAAAAACGGGTGGGCTATAGCCTTGGGGGGTGGGGCTGGGCAACTTCGTCCGCCGGACTCGGACTGGTGCGAGACTTTGCGAGGCGCCTCCGTGTGCCAAAAATAGGCCGCGGCCACAGCCGTGCCCAAAAATACCCGCCCGAAGGCCGGGGCGCTAAGTTCGTCCAGCGGAAAAAGGCCACAAAAACTAATGGGCTATAGCCTTGGGGGGTGGGGCTGGCCAACTTCGTCCGCTGGACTCGGACTGGCGCGAGACTTTGCGAGGCGCCTCCGTGTGCCAAAAATAGGCCGCGGGCACAGCCGCGCCCAAAAATACCCGCCCGAAGGCCGGGGCGCCAAGTTCATCCAGCGGAAAAAGGGCAGAAAAACGGGTGTGCTATAGCCTTGGGGGGTGGCGCTGGCCAACTTCGTCCGACGGACTCGGAATGGCGCGAGACTTTGCGAGGCACCTCCGTGTGCCAAAAATAGGCCGCGCGCACAGCCGCGGCCAAAAATACCCGCCCGAAGGCCGGGGCGCCAAGTTCGTCCAGCGGAAAAAGGCCACAAAAACGGGTGGGCTATAGCCTTGGGGGGTGGGGCTGGGCAACTTCGTCCGCCGGACTCGGACTGGTGCGAGACTTTGCGAGGCGCCTCCGTGTGCCAAAAATAGGCCGCGGCCACAGCCGTGCCCAAAAATACCCGCCCGAAGGCTGGGGCGCCAAGTTCGTCCAGTGGAAAAAGGCCACAAAAACGGGTGGGCTGTAGCCTTGGGGGGTGGGGCTGGCCAACATCGTCCTCCGGACTCGGAATGGCGCGAGACTTTGCGAGGCACCTCCGTGTGCCAAAAATAGGCCGCGGGCACAGCCGCGCCAAAAATACCCGCCCGAAGGCCGGGCGCCAAGTTCGTCCAGCGGAAAAAGGCCACAAAACGGGTGGGCTATAGCCTTGGGGGTGGGGCTGGGCAACTTCGTCCGGACTCGGACTGGTGCGAGACTTTGCGAGGCGCCTCCGTGTGCCAAAAAGGCCCGCGGCCACAGCCGTGCCCAAAATACCCGCCCGAAGGCCGGGCGCTAAGTTCGTCCAGCGGAAAAAGGCCACAAAACTGGTGGGCTATAGCCTTGGGGGTGGGGCTGGCCAACCGTCCGCTGGACTCGGACTGGCGCGAGACTTTGCGAGGCGCCTCCGTGTGCCAAAATAGGCCAGCGGGCACAGCCGCGCCAAAAATACCCGCCCGAAGGCCGGGCGCCAAGTTCATCCAGCGGAAAAAGGGCAGAAAACGGGTGTGCTATAGCCTTGGGGGTGGCGCTGGCAACTTCGTCCGACGGACTCGGAATGGCGCGAGACTTTGCGAGGCACCTCCGTGTGCCAAAAATAGGCAAAGAAGCGCACAGCCGCGCCCAAAATACCCGCCCGAAGGCCGGGTCGCAAAGTTCGTCCAGCGGAAAAAGGCCACAAAAACGGGTGGGCTATAGCCTTGGGGGGTGGGGCTGGCCAACTTCGTCCGCTGGACTCGGACTGGCGCGAGACTTTGCGAGGCACCTCCGTGTGCCAAAAATAGGCCGCGCGCACAGCCGCGCCCAAAAATACCCGCCCGAAGGCCGGGGCGCCAAGTTCGTCCAGCGGAAAAAGGCCACAAAAACGGGTGGGCTATAGCCTTGGGGGGTGGGGCTGGCCAACTTCGTCCGCTGGACTCGGACTGGCGTGAGACTTTGCGAGGCGCCTCCGTGTGCCAAAAATAGGCCGCGGGCACAGCCGCGCCCAAAAATACCCGCCCGAAGGCCGGGGCGCCAAGTTCATCCAGCGGAAAAAGGGCAGAAAAACGGGGGTGCTATAGCCTTGGGGGGTGGCGCTGGCCAACTTCGTCCGACGGACTCGGAATGGCGCGAGACTTTGCGAGGCACCTCCGTGTGCCGAAAATAGGCCGTGGCCAAAGCCGCGCCGAAAAATACCCGCCCGAAGGCCGGGGCGCCAAGTTCGTCCAGCGGAAAAAGGCCACAAAAACGGGTGGGCTATAGCCTTGGGGGGTGGGGCTGGCCAACTTCGTCCGCCGGACTCAGAATGGCGCGAGACTTTGCGAGGCGCCTCCATGTGCCAAAAATAGGCCGCGGTCACAGCCGCGCCCAAAAATACCCGCCCGAAGGCTGGGGCGCCAAGTTCGTCCAGTGGAAAAAGGCCACAAAAACGGGTGGGCTATAGCCTTGGGGGGTGGGGCTGGCCAACATCGTCCTCCGGACTCGGAATGGCGCGAGACTTTGCGAGGCACCTCTGTGTGCCAAAAATAGGCCGCGGACACAGCCGCGCCCAAAAATACCCGCCCGAAGGCCGGGGCGCCAAGTTCATCCAGCGGAAAAAGGCCACAAAAACGGGTGGGCTATAGCCTTGGGGGGTGGGGCTGGCCAACTTCGTCCGCCGGACTCGGACTGGCGCGAGACTTTGCGAGGCGCCTCCGTGTGCCAAAAATAGGCCGCGGCCGCAGCCGTGCCCAAAAATACCCGCCCGAAGGCCGGGGCGCTAAGTTCGTCCAGCGGAAAAAGGGCCGAAAAACGGGTGTGCTATAGCCTTGGGGGGTGGGGCTGGCCAACTTCGTCCGATGGACTCGGAATGGCGCGAGACTTTGCGAGGCACCTCCGTGTGCCAAAAATAGGCTGCGGGCACAGCCGCGCCCAAAAATACCCGCCCGAAGGCCGGGGCGCCAAGTTCGTCCAGCGGAAAAAGGCCACAAAAACGGGTGGGCTATAGCCTTGGGGGGTGGGGCTGGCCAACTTCGTCCTCCGGACTCGGAATGGCGGGAGAATTTTCGAGGCACCTCCGTGTGCCAAAAATAGGCCGCGGGCACAGCCGCGCCCAAAAATACCCGTCCGAAGGCCGGGGCGCCAAGTTCGTCCAGCGGAAAAAGGCCACAAAAACGGGTGGGCTATAGCCTTGCGGGGTGGGGCGGGCCAACTTCGTCCGCCGGACTCGGACTGGTGCGAGACTTTACGAGGTGCCTCCGTGTGCCAAAAATAGGCCACGGGCACAGGCGCGCCCAAAAATACCCGCCCGAAGGCCGGGGCGCCAAGTTCGTCCAGCGGAAAAAGGCCACAAAACCGGGTGGGCTATATCCTTGGGGGGTGGGGATGGCCAACTTCTTCCGCCGGACTCGGAATGGCGCGAGGCTCTGCGAGGCGCCTCCGTGTGTCAAAAATAGGCCTCGGGCACAGCCGCGCCCAAAAATACCCGCCCGAAGGCCGGGGCGCCAAGTTCGTCCAGCGGAAAAAGGCCACAAAAACGGGTGGGCTATAGCCTTGGGGGGTGGGGCTGGCCAACTTCGTCCGCCGGACTCGGAATGGCGCGAGAGTTTGCGAGGCACCTCCGTGTGCCAAAAATAGGCCGCGGGCAGAGGCGCGCCCAAAAATACCCGCCCGAAGGCCGGGGCGCCAAGTTCGTCCAGCGGAAAAAGGCCACAAAACGGGTGGGCTATAGCCTTGGGGGTGGGGCTGGCCAACTTCGTCCGCTGGACTTGGAATGGCGCGAGAGTGTAAGAGGCGCCTACATGTGCCAAAACAGGCCGCGGGCACAGCCGAGCCCAAAATACCCGCCCGAAGGCCGGGGTGCCAAGTTCGTCCAGCGGAAAAAGGCCACAAAAACGGGTGGGCTATAGCCTTGGGGGGTGGGGCTGGCCAACTTCGTCCGCCGGACTCGGAATGGCGCGAGACTTTGCGAGGCGCCTCCGTGTGCCAAAAATAGGCCGCGGCCACAGCCGCACCCAAAAATACCCGCCCGAAGGCCGGGGCGCCAAGTTCGTCCAGCGGAAAAAGGCCACAAAAACGGGTGGGCTATAGCCTTGGGGGGTGGGGCTGGCCAACTTCGTCCGCCGGACTCGGAATGGCGCGAGACTTTGCGAGGCACCTCCGTGTGCCAAAAATAGGCCGCGGGCACAGCCGCGCCCAAAAATACCCTCCCGAAGGCCGGGGCGCCAAGTTCGTCCAGCGGAAAAAGGCGACAAGAGCGGGTGGGCTCTAGCCGTGGGGGTGGGGCTGGCCAACTTCGTCCGCCGACTCGGACTGCTGCGAGACTTTGCGAGGCGCCTCCGTGTGCCAAAAAATCGGCCGCGGCCACAGCCGCGCCCAAAACTACCCGCCCGCAGGCCGGGGCGCTAAGTTCGTCCAGCGGAAAAAGGGCCGAAAAACGGGTGTGCTATAGCCTTGGGGGGTGGGGCTGGCCAACTTCGTCCGACGGACTCCGAATGGCGCGAGACTTTGCGAGGCACCTCCGTGTGCCAAAAATAGGCTGCGGGCACAGCCGCGCCCAAAAATACCCGCCCGAAGGCCGGGGCGCCAAGTTCGTCCAGCGGAAAAAGGCCACAAAAACGGGTGGGCTATAGCCTTGGGGGGTGGGGCTGGCCAACTTCGTCCTCCGGACTCGGAATGGCGGGAGACTTTTCGAGGCACCTCCGTCTGCCAAAAATAGGCCGCGGGCACAGCCGCGCCCAAAAATACCCGTCCGAAGGCCGGGGCGCCAAGTTCGTCCAGCGGAAAAAGGCCACAAAAACGGGTGGGCTATAGCCTTGGGGGGTGGGGCGGGCCAACTTCGTCCGCCGGACTCGGACTGGTGCGAGACTTTGCGAGGTGCCTCCGTGTGCCAAAAATAGGCCACGGGCACAGGCGCGCCCAAAAATACCCGCCCGAAGGCCGGGGCGCCAAGTTCGTCCAGCGGAAAAAGGCCACAAAAACGGGTGGGCTATATCCTTGGGGGGTGGGGATGGCCAACTTCTTCCGCCGGACTCGGAATGGCGCGAGGCTCTGCGAGGCGCCTCCGTGTGTCAAAAATAGGCCGCGGGCACAGCCGCGCCCAAAAATACCCGCCCGAAGGCCGGGGCGCCAAGTTCGTCCAGCGGAAAAAGGCCACAAAAACGGGTGGGCTATAGCCTTGGGGGGTGGGGCTGGCGAACTTCGTCCGCCGTACTCGGAATGGCGCGAGACTTTGCGAGGCGCCTCCGTGTGCCAAAAATAGGCCACGGGCACAGGCGCGCCCAAAAATACCCGCCCGAAGGCCGGGGCGCCAAGTTCGTCCAGCGGAAAAAGGCCACAAAAACGGGTGGGCTATAGCCTTGGGGGGTGGGGCTGGCCAACTTCGTCCGCCGGACTTGGAATGGCGCGAGAGTTTAAGAGGCGCCTACATGTGCCAAAAACAGGCCGCGGGCACAGCCGAGCCCAAAAATACCCGCCCGAAGGCCGGGGTGCCAAGTTCGTCCAGCGGAAAAAGGCCACAAAAACAGGTGGGCTATAGCCTTGGGGGGTGGGGCTGGCCAACTTCGTCCGCCGGACTCGGAATGGCGCGAGACTTTGCGAGGCGTCTCCGTGTGCCAAAAATAGGCCGCGGCCACAGCCGCACCCAAAAATACCCGCCCGAAGGCCGGGGCGCCAAGTTCGTCCAGCGGAAAAGAGCCACAAAAACGGGTGGGCTATAGCCTGGGGGGTGGGGCTGGCCAACTTCGTCCGCCGGACTCGGAATGGCGCGAGACTTTGCGAGGCACCTCCGTGTGCCAAAAATAGGCCGCGGGCACAGCCGCGCCCAAAAATACCCTCCCGAAGGCCGGGGCGCCAAGTTCGTCCAGCGGAAAAAGGCGACAAAAACGGGTGGGCTATAGCCTTGGGGGGTGGGGCTGGCCAACTTCGTCCGCCGGACTCGGACTGCTGCGAGACTTTGCGAGGCGCCTCCGTGTGCCAAAAATAGGCCGCGGCCACAGCCGCGCCCAAAATTACCCGCCCGAAGGCCGGGGCGCTAAGTTCGTCCAGCGGAAAAAGGGCCGAAAAACGGGTGTGCTATAGCCTTGGGGGGTGGGGCTGGCCAACTTCGTCCGACGGACTCCGAATGGCGCGAGACTTTGCGAGGCACCTCCGTGTGCCAAAAATAGGCTGCGGGCACAGCCGCGCCCAAAAATACCCGCCCGAAGGCCGGGGCGCCAAGTTCGTCCAGCGGAAAAAGGCCACAAAAACGGGTGGGCTATAGCCTTGGGGGGTGGGGCTGGCCAACTTCGTCCTCCGGACTCGGAATGGCGGGAGACTTTTTGAGGCACCTCCGTCTGCCAAAAATAGGCCGCGGGCACAGCCGCGCCCAAAAATACCCGTCCGAAGGCCGGGGCGCCAAGTTCGTCCAGCGGAAAAAGGCCACAAAAACGGGTGGGCTATAGCCTTGGGGGGTGGGGCGGGCCAACTTCGTCCGCCGGACTCGGACTGGTGCGAGACTTTGCGAGGTGCCTCCGTGTGCCAAAAATAGGCCACGGGCACAGGCGCGCCCAAAAATACCCGCCCGAAGGCCGGGGCGCCAAGTTCGTCCAGCGGAAAAAGGCCACAAAAACGGGTGGGCTATATCCTTGGGGGGTGGGGATGGCCAACTTCTTCCGCCGGAATCGGAATGGCGCGAGGCTCTGCGAGGCGCCTCCGTGTGTCAAAAATAGGCCGCGGGCACAGCCGCGCCCAAAAATACCCGCCCGAAGGCCGGGGCGCCAAGTTCGTCCAGCGGAAAAAGGCCACAAAAACGGGTGGGCTATAGCCTTGGGGGGTGGGGCTGGCGAACTTCGTCCGCCGTACTCGGAATGGCGCGAGACTTTGCGAGGCGCCTCCGTGTGCCAAAAATAGGCCACGGGCACAGGCGCGCCCAAAAATACCCGCCCGAAGGCCGGGGCGCCAAATTCGTCCAGCGGAAAAAGGCCACAAAAACGGGTGGGCTATATCCTTGGGGGGTGGGGATGGCCAACTTCTTCCGCCGGACTCGGAATGGCGCGAGGCTCTGCGAGGCGCCTCCGTGTGTCAAAAATAGGCCGCGGGCACAGCCGCGCCCAAAAATACCCGCCCGAAGGCCGGGGCGCCAAGTTCGTCCAGCGGAAAAAGGCGACAAAAACGGGTGGGCTATAGCCTTGGGGGGTGGGGTTGGCCAACTTCGTTCGCCGGAGTCGGAATGGCGCAAGGCTTTGCGAGGCGCCTCCGTGTGCCAAAAATAGGCCGCGGGCACAGCCGCGCCCAAAAATACCCGCCCGAAGGCCGGGGCGCCAAGTTCGTCCAGCGGAAAAAGGCGACAAAAACGGGTGGGCTATAGCCTTGGGGGGTGGGGTTGGCCAACTTCGTTCGCCGGAGTCGGAATGGCGCGAGGCTTTGCGAGGCGCCTCCATGTGCCAAAAATAGGCCGCGGGCACAGCCGAGCCCAAAAATACCAGCCCGAAGGCCGGGGCGCCAAGTTCGTCCAGCGGAAAAAGGCCACAAAAACGGGTGGGCTATAGCCTTGGGAGGTGGGGCTGGCCAAGTTCGTCCGCCGGACTCGGAATGGCGCGCGACTTTGCGAGGTGTCTCCGTGTGCCAAAAATAAGCTGCGGGCACAGCCGCGCCCAAAAATAACCGCCTGAAGGCCGGGGCGCCAAGTTCGTCCAGCGGAAAAAGGCGACAAAAACGGGTGGGCTATAGCCTTGGGGGGTGGGGTTGGCCAACTTCGTTCGCCGGAGTCGGAATGGCACGAGGCTTTACGAGGCGCCTCCGTGTTCCAAAAATAGGCCGCGGGCACAGCCACGCCCAAAAATACCAGCCCGAAGGCCGGGGCGCCAAGTTCGTCCAGCGGAAAAAGGCCAGAAAAACGGGTGGGCTATAGCCTTGGGGGGTGGGGCTGGCGAACTTCGTCCGCCGGACTCGGAATGGCGCGAGACTTTGCGAGGCGCCTCCGTGTGCCAAAAATAAGCCGCGGGCACGGCCGCGCCCAAAAATACCCCCCCGAAGGCCGGGGCGCCAAGTTCGTCCAGCGGAAAAAGGCCACAAAAACGGGTGGGCTATAGCCTTGGGGGGCTGGCGAACTGTCCGCCGGACTCGGAATGGCGCGAGACTTTGCGAGGCGCCTCCGTGTGCCAAAAATAGGCCGCGGGCACAGCCGCGCCCGAAAATACCCGCCCGAAGGCCGGGGCCCCAAGTTCGTCCAGCGGAAAAAGGACACAAAAACGGGTGGGCCATAGCCTTGGGGGGTGGGGCTTGGCCACTTCGTCCGCCGGACTCGGAATGGCGCGAGACTTTGCGAGGCGCCTCCGTGTGCCAAAAATAGGCCGCGGGCACAGCCGCGCCCGAAAATACCCGCCCGAAGGCCGGGGCCCCAAGTTCGTCCAGCGGAAAAAGGACACAAAAACGGGTGGGCCATAGCCTTGGGGGGTGGGGCTTGGCCACTTCGTCCGCCGGACTCGGAATGGCGCAAGACTTTGCGCGGCGCCTCCGTGTGCCAAAAATAGGCCGCGGGCACAGCCGCGCCCAAAAATACCCGCCCGAAGGCCTGGGCGCCAAGTTCCTCCAGCGGAAAAAGGCCACAAAAACGGGTGGGCTATAGCCTTGGGGGGTGGGGCTGGCCAACTTCGTCCGCAGGACACGGAATGGCGCGAGACTTTGCGAGGCGCCTACATGTGCCAAAAATAGGTCGCGGGCACAGCCGCGCCCAAAAATACCCGCCCTAAGGCCGGGGCGCCAAGTTCGTCCAGCGGTAAAAGGCCACAAAAACGGGTGGGCCATAGCCTTGGGGGGTGGGGCTGGCCGACTTCGTCCGCCGGACTCGGAATGGCGCGAGACTTTGCGAGGCGCCTCCGTGTGCCAAAAATTGGCCACGGGCACAGCCGCGCCCAAAAATACCCACCCGAAGGCCGGGGCGCCAAGTGCGCCCTGCGGGAAAAGGCCACAAAAACGGGTGGGCTATAGCCTTGGGGGTGGGGCTGGCCAACTTCGTCCGCCGGACTCGGAATGGAGCGAGACTTTGCGCGGCGCCTCCGTGTGCCAAAAATAGGCCGCGGGCACAGCCGCGCCCAAAAATACCCACCCGAAGGCCGGGGCGCCAAGTTCGTCCAGCGGAAAAAGGCCACAAAAACGGGTGGGCTATAGCCTTGGGGGGTGGCGCTGGCCAACTTCGTCTGCCGGACTCGGAATGGCGCGAGACTTTGCGAGGGGCCTCCGTGTTCCAAAAATAGGCCGCGGGCACGGCCGCGCCCAAAAATACCCGCCCGATGGCCGGGGCCCCAAGTTCGTCCAGCGGAAAAAGGCCACAAAAACGGGTGGGCCATAGCCTTGGGGGGTGGGGCTGGCCAACTTCGTCCGCCGGACTCGGAATGGCGCGAGACTTTGCGCGGCGCCTCTGTGTGCCAAAAATAGGCCGCGGACACAGCCGCACCCAAAATTACCCGCCCGAAGGCCGGGGCGCCAAGTTCGTCCAGCGGAAAAACGCCACAAAAACGGGTGGGCTATAGCCTTGGGGGGTGGCGCTGGCCCACTTCGTCCGCCGGATTCGGAATGGCGCGAGACTTTGCGAGGCACCTCCGTGCGCCAAAAATAGGCCGCGGGCACAGCCGCGCCCAAAAATACCCGCCCGAAGGCTGGGGCCCAAGTTCGTCCAGCGGAAAAAGGCCACAAAAACGGGTGGGCCATAGCCTTGGGGGGTGGGGCTGGCCAACTTCGTCCGCCGGACTCGGAATGGCGCGAGACTTTGCGCGGCGCCTCCGTATGCCAAAAATTGGCCGCGGGCACAGCCGCGCCCAAAAATACCCGCCCGAAGGCCGGGGCGCCAAGTTCGTCCAGCGGAAAAAGGCCACAAAAACGGGTGGGCTATAGCCTTGGGGGGTGGCGCTGGCCAACTTCGTCCGCCGGACTCGGAATGGCGCGAGACTTTGCGAGGCGCCTCCGTGTGCCAAAAATTGGCCGCGGGCACAGCCGCGCCCAAAAATACCCGCCCGTAGGCCGGGGCGCCAATTTCGTCCAGCGGTAAAAGGCCACAAAAACGGGTTGGCGATAGCCTTGGGGGGTGGGGCTGGCCAACTTCGTCCGCCGGACTCGGAATGGCGCGAGACTTTGCGAGTTGCCTCCGTGTGCCAAAAAAAGGCCGCGGGCACAGCCGCGTCCCAAAATACCCACCCGAAGGCCGGGGCGCCAAGTTCGTCCAGCGGAAAAAGGCCACAAAAACGGGTGGGCTATAGCCTTGGGGGGTGGGGCTGGCCAACTTCGTCCGCCGGACTCGGAATGGCGCGAGACTTTGCGGGGCACCTCCGTGTGCCAAAAAAAGGCCGCGGGAACAGCCGCGCCCAAAAATACCGGCCCGAAGGCCGGGGCGCCATGTTCGTCAAGCGGAAAAAGGCCACAAAAACGGGTGGGCAATAGCCTTGGGGGGTGGGGCTGGCCAACTTCGTCCGCCGGACTCGGAATGGCGCAAGACTTTGCGAGGCGCCACCGTGTGCCAAAAATAGGCCGCGGACACAGCCGCGCCCAAAAATACCCGCCCGAAGGCCGGGGCGCCAAGTTCGTCCAGCGGAAAAAGGCCACAAAAACGGGTGGGCTATAGCCTTGGGTGGTGGGGCTGGCCTACTTCGTCCGCCGGACTCGGAATAGCGCGAGACTTTGCGAGGGGCCTCCGTGTGCCAAAAATAGGCCGCGGGCACAGCCGCACCCAAAAATAACCGCCCGAAGGCCGGGGCGCCAAGTTCGTCCTGCGGAAAAAGGCCACAAAAACGGGTGGGCTATAGCCTTGGGAGATGGGGCTGGCCCACTTCGTCCGCCGGACTCGGAATGGCGCGAGACTTTGCGTGGGGCATCCGTGTGCCAAAAATAGGCCGCGGGCACTGACGCGCCCAAAAGTAACCGCCCGAAGGCCGGGGTGCCAAGTTCGTCCAGCGGAAAAAGGCCACAAAAACGGGTGGGCTATAGCGTTGGGGGGTGGGGCTGGCCAACTTCGTCCGCCGGACTCGGAATGGCGCGAGACTTTGCGAGGGGCCTCCGTGTGCCAAAAATAGGCCGTGGGCACAGCCGCGCCCAAAAATAACTGCCCGAAGGCCGTGGCGCCAAGTTCGTCCAGCGGAAAAAGGCCACAAAAACGGGTGGGCTATAGCCTTGGGGGGTGGGGCTGGCCCACTTCGTCCGCCGGACTCGGAATGGCGCGAGACTTTGCGAGGGGCCTCCGTGTGCCAAAAATAGGCCGCGGGCACAGAAGCGCCCAAAAGTAACCGCCCGAAGGCCGGGGCGCCAAGTTCGTCCAGCGGAAAAAGGCCGCAAAAACGGGTGGGCTATAGCCTTGGGAGGTGGGGCTGGCCAACTTCGTCGGCCGGACTCGGAATGGCGCGAGACATTGCGAGGGGCCTCCGTGTGCCAAAAATAGGCCGCGGGCAAAGCCGCACGCAAAAATAACCACCCGAAGGCCGGGGCGCCAATTTCGTCCAGCGGAAAAAGGCCACAAAACCGGGTGGGCTATAGCCTTGGGGGGTGGGGCTGGCCAACGTCATCCGCCGGACTCGGAATGGCGCGACTCTTTGCGAGGGGCCTCCGTGTACCAAAAATAGGCCGCGGGCACAGCCGCGCCCGAAAATAACCGCCCGAAGGCCGGGGCGCCAAGTTCGTCCAGCGGAAAAAGGCCACAAAAACGGGTGGGCTATAGCCTTGGGGGGTGGGGCTGGCCCACTTCGTCCGCCAGACTCGGAATGGCGCGAGACTTTACGAGGGGCCTCCGTGTGCCAAAAATAGGCCGCGGGCACAGCCGCGCCCAAAAATAACCGCCCGAAGGCCGGGGCGCCAAGTTCGTCCAGCGGAAAAAGGCCACAAAAACGGGTGGGCTATAGCCTTGGGGGGTGGGGCTGGCCAACTGCGTCCGCCGGACTCGGAATGGCGCGAGACATTGCGAGGGGCCTCTGTGTGCAAAAAATAGGCCGTGGGCACAGCCGCGCCCAAAAATAACCGCCCGAAGGCCGGTGCGCCAACTTCATCCAGCGGAAAAAGGCCACAAAAACGGGTGGGCTATAGCCTTGGGAGGTGGGGCTGGCCAACTTCGTCCGCCGGACTCGGAATGGCGCGAGACTTTGCAAGGAGCCTCCGTGTGCCAGAAATAATTTGCGGGCACAGACGCGCCCAAAAATAACCGCCCGAAGGCCGGGGCGCCAAGTTCGTCCAGCGGAAAAAGGCCACAAAAACGGGTGGGCTATAGCCTTGGGAGGTGGGGCTGGCCAACTTCGTCCGCCGGACTCGGAATGGCGCGCGACTTTGCGAGGTGTCTCCGTGTGCCAAAAATAAGCTGCGGGCACAGCCGCGCCCAAAAATAACCGCCTGAAGGCCGGGGCGCCAAGTTCGTCCAGCGGAAAAAGGCCACAAAAACGGGTGGGCTATAGCCTTGGGGGGTGGGGCTGGCCAACTTCGTCCGCCGGACTCGGAATGGCGCGAGACTTTGCGAGGCGCCTCCGTGTGCCAAAAATAGGCCGCGGGCACAGCCGCGGCCAAAAATACCCGCCCGAAGGCCGGGGCGCCAAATTCGTCCAGCGGAAAAAGGCCACAAAAGCGGGTGGGCTATAGCCTTGGGGGGTGGGGCTGGCCAACTTCGTCCGCCGGACTCGGAATGGTGTGAGACTTTGCTAGGGGCCTCCGTGTGCCAAAAATAGGCCGCGGACACAGCCGCGCCCAAAAATAACCGCCCGAAGGCCGGGGCGCCAACTTCGTCCAGCGGAAAAAGGCCACAAAAACGGGTGGGCTATAGCCTTGGGGGGTGGGGCTGGCCAACTTCGTCCGCCGGACTCGGAATGGCGCGAGACTTTGCGAGGGGCCTCCGTGTGCCAAAAATAGGCCGCGGGCACAGCCGCGCCCAAAAATAACCGCCCGAAGGCCGGGGCGCCTAGTTCGTCCAGCGGAAAAAGGCCACAAAAACGGGTGGGCTATAGCCTTGGGGGGTGGGGCTGGCCAACTTCGTCCGCCGGACTCGGAATGGCGCGAGACTTTGCGAGGGGCCTCCGTGTGCCAAAAATAGGACGTGGGCACAGCCGCGCCAATAATAACTAATCGAAGGCCGGGCCGCCAAGTTCGTCCAGCGGAAAAAAAAAGCCCCAAAAACGGGTGGGCTATAGCCTTAGGGGGTGGGGCTGGCCAACTTCGTCCGCCGGACTCGGAATGGCGCGAGACTTTGCGAGGCGCGTCCGTGTGCCAAAAATAGGCCCCGGGCACAGCCGCGCCCAAAAATACCCGCCCGACAACCGGGGCGCCAAGTTCGTCCAGCGGAAAAAGGCCACAAAAACGGGTGGGCTATAGCATTGGGGGGTGGGGCTGGCCAACTTCGTCCGCCGGACTCAGAATGGCGCGAGACTTTGCGAGGCGCGTCCGTGTGTGGGCCAAAAAAAATAGGCCGCGGGCACAGCCGCGCCTAAAAATACCCGCCCAAGGCCGGGCGCCAAGTTCGTCCAGCGGGAAAAGGCCACAAAACGGGTGGGCTATAGCATTGGGGGTGGGGCTGGCCAACTTCGTCCGCGGACTCAGAATGGCGCGAGACTTTGCGAGGCGCCTCCGTGTGCCAAAAATAGGCCGCGGGCACAGCGGCGCCCAAAAATACCGGCGCCCGACCGCCGGGTCGCCTAGTTCGTCCAGCGGAAAAAGGCCACAAAAACGGGTGGGCTTTAGCCTTGGGGGGTGGGGCTGGCCAAATTCGTCCGCCGGACTCGGAATGGCGTGAGACTTTGCGAGGCGCCTCCGTGTGTCCAAAATAGGCCGCGGGCACAGCCGCGCCCAAAAATACCAGCCCGAAGGCCGGGGCGCCAAGTTCGTCCAGCGGAAAAAGTCCACAAAAACGGGTGGGCTATAGCCTTGGGGGGTGGGGCTGGCCATCTTCGTCCGCCGGACTCGGAATGGCGCGAGACTTTGCGAGGCGCCTCCGTGTGCCAAAAATAGGCCGCGGCCACAGCCGCGCCCAAAAATACCCGCCCGAAGGCCGGGGCGCCAAGTTCGTCCAGCGGAAAAAGGCCACAAAAACGGGTGGCCTATAGCATTGAGGTGGGGCTGGCCAACTTCATCTGCCGGACTCGGAATGGTGCGAGACTTTGTGAGGCGTCTCCATGTACCAAAAATAGGCCGCGGGCACAGCCGCGCCTAAAAATACCCGCCCGAAGGCCGGGGCGCCAAGTTCGTCCAGCGGAAAAAGGCCACAAAAACGGGTGGGCTATAGCCTTGGGGGGTGGGGCTGGCCAACTTCGTCCGCCGGACTCGGAATGGCGCGAGACTTTACGAGGCGCCTCCGTGTGCCAAAATAGGCCGCGGCCACAGCCGCGCCAAAAATACCCGCCTGAAGGCCGGGCGCCAAGTTCGGCCCAGCGGAAAAGGCCACAAAAACGGGTGGGCTATAGCATTGGGGGTGGGGCTGGCCAACTTCATCTGCCGGACTCGGAATGGCGCGACACTTTGCGAGGCGCCTCCGTGTGCCAAAAATAGGGCCGCGGGCACAGCCGCGCCAAAAATACCCGCCCGACGGCCGGGCGCCAAGTTCGTCCAGCGGAAAAAGGCCACAAAAACGGGTGCGCTATAGCCTTGGGGGGTGGGGCTGGCCAACTTCGTCCGCCGGACTCGGAATGGCGCGAGACTGTGCGAGGCGCCTCCGTGTGCCAAAAATAGGCCGTGGCCACAGCCGCGCCCAAAAATACCCCGCCCGAAGGCCGGGCGCGCAAGTTCGTCCCAGCGGAAAAAGGCTACAAAACGGGTGCGCTATAGCCTGGGGGGGTGGGGCTGGCCAACTTCGTCCGCCGGACTCGGAATGGCGCGAGACTCTGCGAGGCGCCTCCGTGTGCCAAAAATAGGCCGCGGGCACCGTCGCGCCCAAAAATACCCGCCCAAAGGCCGGGGTGCCAACTTCGTCCAGCGGAAAAAGGCCACAAAAACGGGTGGGCTATAGCCTTGGGGGGTGGGGCTGGCCATCTACGTCCGCCGGACTCGGAATGGCGCGAGACTTTGCGAGGCGCGTCCTTGTGCCAAAAATAGGCCGCGGGAACAGCCGCGCCCAAAAATACCCGCCCGAAGGCCGGGGCGCCAAGTTCGTCCAGCGGAAAAAGGCCACAAAAACGGGTGGCCTATAGCATTGGGGGGTGGGGCTGGCCAACTTCATCTGCCGGACTCGGAATGGCGCGAGACTTTGTGAGGAGCCTCCGTGTGCCAAAAATAGGCCGCGGACACAGCCGCGCCTAAAAATACCCGCCCGAAGGCCGGGGCGCCAAGTTCGTCCAGCGGAAAAAGGCCACAAAAACGGGTGGGCTATAGCCTTGGGGGGTGGGGCTGGCCAACTTCGTCCGCCGGACTCGGAATGGCGCGAGACTTTGCGAGGCGCCTCTGTGTTCCAAAAATAGGCCGCGGGCACAGCCGCGCCCAAAAATACCCGCCCGACGGCCGGGCTCCTCGTTCGTCCAGCGGAAAAAGGCCACAAAAACGGGTGGGCTATAGCATTGGGGGGTGGGGCTGGCCAACTTCGTCCGCCGGACTCGGAATGGCGCGAGACTTTGCAAGGCGCCTCCGTGTGCCAAAAATAGGACGCGGCCACAGCCGCGCCCAAAAATACCCGCCCGAAGGCCGGGGTACCAAGTTCGTCCAGCGGAAAAAGGCCACAAAAACGGGGGGGCTATAGCCTGGGGGGGTGGGGCTGGCCATCTTCGTCCGCCGGACTCGGAATGACGCGAGACTTTGCGAGGCGCGTCCGTGTGCCAAAAATAGGCCGCGGGCACAGCCGCGCCCAAAAATACCCGCCCGAAGGCCGGGGCGCCAAGTTCGTCCAGCGGAAAAAGGCCACTTAAAACGGGTGGCCTATAGCATTGGGGGTGGGGCTGGCCAACTTCATCTGCCGGACTCGGAATGGCGCGAGACTTTGTGACGCGCCTCCGTGTGCCAAAAAATAGGCCAGCGGGGCACAGCCGCGCCTAAAAATACCCGCCCGAAGGCCGGGCGCCAAGTTCGTCCAGCGGAAAAAGGCCACAAAAACGGGTGGGCTATAGCCTTGGGGGGTGGGGCTGGCCAACTTCGTCGGCCGGACTCGGAATGGAGCGAGACTTTGCAGGCGCCTCCGTGTGCCAAAATAGGTCGCGGCCACAGCCGCGCCAAAAACACCCGCCCGACGGCCGGGGCGCCATGTTCGTCCAGCGGGAAAAGCCCACAAAACCGGGTGGGCTATAGCATTGGGGGGTGGGGCTGGCCAACTTCATCTGCCGGACTCGGAATGGCGCGACACTTTGCGAGGTGCCTCCGTGTGCCAAAAATAGGCCGCGGGCACAGCCGCGCCAAAAATACCCGCCCGAAGGCCGGGCGCCAAGTTCGTCCAGCGGAAAAGGCCACAAAACGGGTGGACTATGGCCTAGGGGGTGGGGCTGGTCAACTTTGTCCGCCGGACTCGGAATGGCGCGAGACTTTGTGAGGCGCCTCTGTGTGCCAAAAATAGGCCGCGGGCACAGCAACGCCTAAAAATACCCGCCCGAAGGCCGGGGCGCCAAGTTCGTCCAGCGGAAAAAGGCCACAAAAACAGGTGGGCTATAGCCTTGGGGGGTGGGGCTGGCCAACTTCGTCCGCCGGACTAGGAATGGCGCGTGACTTTGCGAGGCAACTCCGTGTACCAAAAATAGGCCGCGGGCACAGCCGCGCCCAAAAATACCCGCCCGAAGGCCCGGGCGCCAAGTTCGTCCAGCGAAAAAAGGCCACAAAAACGGGTGAGCTATAGCCTTGGGGGGTGGGGCTGGCCAACTTCGTCCGCCGGACCCGGAATGGCGCGACACTTTGCGAGGCGCCTCCGTGTGCCAAAAATAGGCCGCGGGCACAGCCGCGCACAAAAATACCTGCCCGAAGGCCGGGGCGCCAAGTTCGTCCAGCGGAAAAAGGCCACAAAAACGGGCGGCCTATAGCCTTGGGGGGTGGGACTGGCCAACTTCGTCCGCCGGACTCGGAATGCCGCGAGACTTTGCGTGGCACCCCCGTGTGCCAAAAATAGGCCGCGGGCACAGCCACGCCCAAAAATACCCGCCCGAAGGCCGGGCGCCAAGTTCGTCCAGCGGAAAAAGGCCACAAAAACGGGTGGGCTATAGCCTTGGGGGGTGGGGCTGTCCAACTTCGTCCGCCGGACTCGGAATGGCGCGAGACTTTGCGAGGCGCCTCCGTGTGCCAAAAATAGACCACGGGCACAGCCGCACCCAAAAATACCCGCCCGAAGGCCGGGGCGCCAAGTTCGTCCAGCGGCAAATGGCCACAAAAACGGGTGGGCTATAGCATTGGGGGGTGGGGCTGGCCAACTTCATCTGCCGGACTCGGAATGGCGCGAGACTTTACGAGGCGCCTCCGTGTACCAAAAATAGGCCGCGGGCACAGCCGCGCCCAAAAACACCCGCCCGACGGCCGGGGCGCCAAGTTCGTCCAGCGGAAAAAGGCCACAAAAACGGGTGGGCTATAGCCTTGGGGGGTGGGGCTGGCCGACTTCGTCCGCCGGCCTCGGAATGGCACGAGACTTTGCGAGGCGCCTCCGTGTGCCAAAAATAGGCCGCGGGTACAGCCGCGCCCAAAAATACCCGCCCGAAGGCCGGGGCGCCAAGTTCGTCCAGCGGCAAAAGTCCACAAAAACGGGTGGGCTATAGCCTTGGGGGGTGGGGCTGGCCATCTTCGTCAGCCGGACTCGGAATGGCGCGAGACTTTGGGAGGCGCGTCAGTGTGCCAAAAATAGGCCGCGGGCACAGCCACGCCAAAAATACCCGCCCGAAGGCCGGGCGCCAAGTTCGTCTATTAGCGGAAAAAGGCCACAAAACCGGGTGGCCTATAGCATTGGGGGGTGGGGCTGGCCAACTTCATCTGCCGGACTCGGAATGGCGCGAGACTTTGTGAGGCGCCTCTGTGTGCCAAAAATAGGCCGCGGGCACAGCAACGCCTAAAAATACCCGCCCGAAGGCCGGGGCGCCAAGTTCGTCCAGCGGAAAAAGGCCACAAAAACGGGTGGGCTATAGCCTTGGGGGGTGGGGCTGGCCATCTTCGTCCGCCGGACTCGGAATGACGCGAGACTTTGCGAGGCGCGTCCGTGTGCCAAAAATAGGCCGCGGGCACAGCCGCGCCCAAAAATACCCGCCCGAAGGCCGGGGCGCCAAGTTCGTCCAGCGGAAAAAGGCCACGAAAACGGGTGGCCTATAGCATTGGGGGGTGGGGCTGGCCAACTTCATCTGCCGGACTCGGAATGGCGCGAGACTTTGTGACGCGCCTCCGTGTGCCAAAAATAGGCCGCGGGCACAGCCGCGCCTAAAAATACCCGCCCGAAGGCCGGGGCGCCAAGTTCGTCCAGCGGAAAAAGGCCACAAAAACGGGTGGGCTATAGCCTTGGGGGGTGGGGCTGGCCAACTTCGTCCGCCGGACTCGGAATGGTGCGAGACTTTGCGAGGCGCCTCCGTGTGCCAAAAATAGGCCGCGGCCACAGCCGCGCCCAAAAATACCCGCCCGAAGGCCGGGGCGCCAAGTTCGTCCAGCGGGAAAAGGCCACAAAAACGGGTGGGCTATAGCATTGGGGGGTGGGGCTGGCCAACTTCATCTGCCGGACTCGGAATGGCGCGACACTTTGCGAGGTGCCTCCGTGTGCCAAAAATAGGCCGCGGGCACAGCCGCGCCCAAAAAATACCCGCCCGAAGGCCGGGGCGCCAAGTTCGTCCAGCGGAAAAAGGCCACAAAAACGGGTGGACTATGGCCTAGGGGGGTGGGGCTGGTCAACTTTGTCCGCCGGACTCGGAATGGCGCGAGACTTTGTGAGGCGCCTCTGTGTGCCAAAAATAGGCCGCGGGCACAGCAACGCCTAAAAATACCCGCCCGAAGGCCGGGGCGCCAAGTTCGTCCAGCGGAAAAAGGCCACAAAAACAGGTGGGCTATAGCCTTGGGGGGTGGGGCTGGCCAACTTCGTCCGCCGGACTAGGAATGGCGCGTGACTTTGCGAGGCAACTCCGTGTACCAAAAATAGGCCGCGGGCACAGCCGCGCCCAAAAATACCCGCCCGAAGGCCCGGGCGCCAAGTTCGTCCAGCGAAAAAAGGCCACAAAAACGGGTGAGCTATAGCCTTGGGGGGTGGGGCTGGCCAACTTCGTCCGCCGGACCCGGAATGGCGCGACACTTTGCGAGGCGCCTCCGTGTGTGCAAAAAATAGGCCGCGGGGCACAGCCACAAGACAAAAATACCTGCCCGAAGGCCGGGGCGCCAAGTTCGTCCCAGCGGAAAAAGGCCACAAAAACGGGCGGCCTATAGCCTTGGGGGGTGGGACTGGCCAACTTCGTCCGCCGGACTCGGAATGCCGCGAGACTTTGCGTGGCACCCCGTGTGCTGGGGGCCAGGCATGGGCACAGCCACGCCTAAAAATACCCGCCCGAAGGCCGGGCGCCAAGTTCGTCCAGCGGAAAAAGGCCACAAAACGGGTGGGCTATAGCCTTGGGGGTGGGGCTGTCCAACTGGTCCGCCGGACTCGGAATGGCGCGAGACTTTGCGAGGCGCCTCCGTGTGCTGTGGGAATAGACCACGGGCACAGCCGCACCCAAAAATACCCGCCCGAAGGCCGGGGCGCCAAGTTCGTCCAGCGGCAAATGGCCACAAAACGGGTGGGCTATAGCATTGGGGGGTGGGGCTGGCCAACTTCATCTGCCGGACTCGGAATGGCGCGAGACTTTACGAGGCGCCTCCGTGTACCAAAAATAGGCCGCGGGCACAGCCGCGCCCAAAAACACCCGCCCGACGGCCGGGGCGCCAAGTTCGTCCAGCGGAAAAAGGCCACAAAAACGGGTGGGCTATAGCCTTGGGGGGTGGGGCTGGCCGACTTCGTCCGCCGGCCTCGGAATGGCACGAGACTTTGCGAGGCGCCTCCGTGTGCCAAAAATAGGCCGCGGGTACAGCCGCGCCCAAAAATACCCGCCCGAAGGCCGGGGCGCCAAGTTCGTCCAGCGGCAAAAGTCCACAAAAACGGGTGGGCTATAGCCTTGGGGGGTGGGGCTGGCCATCTTCGTCCGCCGGACTCGGAATGGCGCGAGACTTTGCGAGGCGCGTCCGTGTGCCAAAAATAGGCCGCGGGCACAGCCGCGCCCAAAAATACCCGCCCGAAGGCCGGGGCGCCAAGTTCGTCCAGCGGAAAAAGGCCACAAAAACGGGTGGCCTATAGCATTGGGGGGTGGGGCTGGCCAACTTCATCTGCCGGACTCGGAATGGCGCGAGACTTTGTGAGGCTCCTCCGTGTGCCAAAAATAGGCCAAAGGGCACAGCCGCGCCTAAAAATACCCGCCCGAAGGCCGGGCGCCAAGTTCGTCCAGCGGAAAAGGCCACAAAAACGGGTGGGCTATAGCCTTGGGGGTGGGGCTGGCCAACTTCATCCGCCGGACTCGGAATGGCGCGAGACTTTGCGAGGCGCCTCCGTGTGCCAAAAATAGCGCGGCCACAGCCGCACCCAAAATACCCGCCCGAAGGCCGGGCGCCAAGTTCGTCCAGCGGAAAAAGGCCACAAAACGGGTGGGCTATAGCATAGGGGGTGGGGCTGGCCAACTTCATCTGCCGGACTCGGAATGGCGCGAGACTTTGCGAGGCGCCCGTGTGTGCCAAAAATAGGCGCGCGGTACAGCCGCGCCCAAAAATACCCCGCCCGAAGGCCGGGCGCCAAGTTCGTCCAGCGGCAACTGGCCACAACAACGGGTGGGCTATAGCATTGGGGGGTGGGGCGGGCCAACTTTCATCTGCCGGACTCGGAATGGCGCGACACTTTGCGAGGCGCCTCCGTGTGCCAAAAATAGGCCGCGGGCACAGCCGCGCCCAAAAATACCCGCCCGACGGCCGGGGCGCCAAGTTCGTCCAGCGGAAAAAGGCCACAAAAACGGGTGGGCTATAGCCTTGGGGGGTGGGGGTGGCCGACTTCGTCCGCCGGCCTCGGAATGGCACGAAACTTTGCGAGGCACCTCCGTGTGCCAAAAATAG
This sequence comes from Citrus cavaleriei, assembly GCA_030448935.1. NCBI lineage: Eukaryota > Viridiplantae > Streptophyta > Magnoliopsida > Sapindales > Rutaceae > Citrus > Citrus cavaleriei. Next base: position 47,125 of record JAUJEM010000351.1, on the reverse strand, counting down.
GCCGCGGGCACAGCCGCGTCCAAAAATACCCGCCCGAAGGCCGGGGCGCCAAGTTCGTCCAGCGGAAAAAGGCCACAAAAACGGGTGGGCTATAGCCTTGGGGGGTGGGGCTGGCCATCTTCGTCCGCCGGACTCGGAAGGGCGCGAGACTTTGCGAGGCGCCTCCGTGTGCCAAAAATAGGCCGCGGCCACAGCCGCGCCCAAAAATACCCGCCCGAAGGCCGGGGCGCCAAGTTCGTCCAGCGGAAAAAGGCCACAAAAACGGGTGGGCTATAGCATTGGGGGATGGGGCTGGCCAACTTCATCTGCCGGACTCGGAATGGCGCGAGACTTTGCGAGGCACCTCCGTGTGCCAAAAATAGGCCGCGGGTACAGCCGCGCCCAAAAATACCCGCCCGAAGGCCGGGGCGCCAAGTTCGTCCAGTGGCAAATGGCCACAAAAACGGGTGGGCTATAGCATTGGGGGGTGGGGCTGGCCAACTTTCATCTGCCGGACTCGGAATGGCGCGAGACTTTGCAAGGCGCCTCCGTGTACCAAAAATAGGCCGCGGGCACAGCCGCGCCCAAAAACACCCGCCCGACGGCCGGGGCGCCAAGTTCGTCCAGCGGAAAAAGGCCACAAAAACGGGTGGGCTATAGCCTTGGGGGGTGGGGCTGGCCGACTTCGTCTGCCGGCCTCGGAATGGCACGAGACTTTGCGAGGCGCCTCCGTGTGCCAAAAATAGGCCGCGGGTACAGCCGCGCCCAAAAATACCTGCCCGAAGGCCAGGGCGCCAAGTTCGTCCAGCGGCAAAAGGCCGCAAAAACGGGTGGGCTATAGCCTTGGGGGGTGGGGCTGGCCAACTTCGTCCGCCGGACACGGAATGGGGCGAGACTTTGCGAGGCGCCTCCGTGTGCCAAAAATAGGCCGCGGGCACAGCCGCGCCCAAAAATACCCGCCCGAAGGCCGGGGCGCCACGTTCGTCCAGCGGAAAAAGGCCACAAAAACGGGTGGGCTATAGCCTTGGGGGGTGGGGCTGGCCAACTTCGTCCGCCGGACTCGGAATGGCGCGAGACTTTGCGAGGCACCTCCGTGTGCCAAAAATAGGCCGCGGGCACAGCCGCGCCCAAAAATACCCTCCCGAAGGTCGGGGCTACAAGTTCGTCCAGCGGAAAAAGGCCACAAAAACGGGTGGGCTATAGCCTTGGGGGGTGGGGCTGGCCAACTTCGTCCGCCGGACTCGGAATGGCGCGAGACTTTGTGAGGCGCCTCTGTGTGCCAAAAATAGGCCGCGGGCACAGCAACGCCCAAAAATACCCGCCCGAAGGCCGGTGTGCCAAGTTCGTCCAGCGGAAAAAGGCCACAAAAACAGGTGGGCTATAGCCTTGGGGGGTGGGGCTGGCCAACTTCGTCCGCCGGACTAGGAATGGCGCGTGACTTTGCGAGGCACCTCCGTGTGCCAAAAATAGGCCGCGGGCACAGCCGCGCCCAAAAATACCCGCCCGAAGGCCCGGGCGCCAAGTTCGTCCAGCGAAAAAAGGCCACAAAAACGGGTGAGCTATAGCCTTGGGGGGTGGGGCTGGCCAACTTCGTCCGCCGGACCCGGAATGGCGCGACACTTTGCGAGGCGCCTCCGTGTGCCAAAAATAGGCCGCGGGCACAGCCGCGCACAAAAATACCTGCCCGAAGGCCGGGGCGCCAAGTTCGTCCAGCGGAAAAAGGCCACAAAAACGGGCTGCCTATAGCCTTGGGGGGTGGGACTGGCCAACTTCGTCCGCCGGACTCGGAATGGCGCGAGACTTTGCGTGGCACCTCCGTGTGCCAAAAATAGGCCGCGGGCACAGCCACGCCCAAAAATACCCGCCCGAAGGCCGGGGCGCCAAGTTCGTCCAGCGGAAAAAGGCCACCAAAACGGGTGGGCTATAGCCTTGGGGGGTGGGGCTGTCCAACTTCGTCCGCCGGACTCGGAATGGCGCGAGACTTTGCGTGGCGCCTCCGTGTGCCAAAAATAGACCGCTGGCACAACCGCGCCCAAAAATACCCGCCCGAAGGCCGGGGCGCCAAGTTCGTCCAGCGGAAAAAGGCCACCAAAACGGGTGGGCTATAGCCTTGGGGGGTGGGGCTGGCCAACATCGTCCGCCGGACTCGGAATGGCGCGAGACTTTGCGAGGCACCTCCGTGTGCCAAAAATAGGCCGCGGGCACAGCCGCTCCCAAAAATACCCGCCCGAACGCCCGGGCGCCAAGTTCGTCCAGCGGAAAAAGGCCACAAAAACGGGTGGGCTATAGCATTGGGGGGTGGGGCTGGCCAACTTCATCTGCCGGACTCGGAATGGCGCGAGACTTTGCGAGGCGCCTCCGTGTGCCAAAAATAGGCCGCGGGTACAGCTGCGCCCAAAAATACCCGCCCGAAGGCCGGGGCGCCAAGTTCGTCCAGCGGCAAATGGCCACAAAAACGGGTGGGCTATAGCATTGGGGGGTGGGGCTGGCCAACTTCATCTGCCGGACTCGGAATGGCGCAAGACTTTGCGAGGCGCCTCCGTGTACCAAAAATAGGCCGCGGGCACAGCCGCGTCCAAAAACACCCGCCCGACGGCCGGGGCGCCAAGTTCGTCCAGTGGAAAAAGGCCACAAAAACGGGTGGGCTATAGCCTTGGGGGGTGGGGCTGGCCGACTTCGTCCGCCGGAATCGGAATGGCACGAGACTTTGCGAGGCGCCTCCGTGTGCCAAAAATAGGCCGCGGGTACAGCCGCGCCCAAAAATACCCGCCCGAAGGCCGGGGCGCCAAGTTCGTCCAGCGGCAAAAGGCCACAATAACGGGTGGGCTATTGCCTTGGGGGGTGGGGCTGGCCAACTTCGTCCGCCGGACACGGAATGGCGCGAGACTTTGCGAGGCGCCTCCGTGTGCCAAAAATAGGCCGCGGGCACAGCCGCGCCCAAAAATACCCGCCCGAAGGCCGGGGCGCCACGTTCGTCCAGCGGAAAAAGGCCACAACAACGGGTGGGCTATAGCCTTGGGGGTGGGGCTGGCCAACTTCGTCCGCCGGACTCGGAATGGCGCAAGACATTGCGAGTCTCATCCGTGTGCCAAAAATAGGCCATGGGCACAGCCGCGCTAAAAATACCCCGCCCAAAGGTCGGGGCTACAAGTTCGTCCCAGCGGAAAAGGCCACAAAACGGGTGGGCTATAGCCTTGGGGGTGGGGCTGGCCAACTGTCCCCGCCTCGGACTCGGAATGGCGCGAGACTTTGCGAGGCGCCTCCGTGTGCCAAAAATAGGCCGCGGGCACAGCCGCGCCTAAAAATACCCGCCCGAAGGCCGGGGCGCCAAGTTCGTCCAGCGGAAAAAGGCCACAAAAACGGGTGGGCTATGGCCTAGGGGGGTGGGGCTGGCCAATATCGTCCGCCGGACTCGGAATGGCGCGAGACTTTGTGAGGCGCCTCTGTGTGCCAAAAATAGGCCGCGGGCACAGCAACGCCCAAAAATACCCGCCCGAAGGCCGGTGTGCCAAGTTCGTCCAGCGGAAAAAGGCCACAAAAACAGGTGGGCTATAGCCTTGGGGGGTGGGGCTGGCCAACTTCGTCCGCCGGCCTAGGAATGGCGCGTGACTTTGCGAGGCACCTCCGTGTGCCAAAAATAGGCCGCGGGCACAGCCGCGCCCAAAAATACCCGCCCGAAGACCCGGGCGCCAAGTTCGTCCAGCGAAAAAAGGCCACAAAAACGGGTGAGCTATAGCCTTGGGGGGTGGGGCTGGCCAACTTCGTCCGCCGGACCCGGAATGGCGCGACACTTTGCGAGGCGCCTCCGTGTGCCAAAAATAGGCCGCGGGCACAGCCGCGCACAAAAATACCTGCCCGAAGGCCGGGGCGCCAAGTTCGTCCAGCGGAAAAAGGCCACAAAAACGGGCGGCCTATAGCCTTGGGGGGTGGGGCTGGCCCACTTCGTCCGCCGGACTCGGAATGGCGCGAGACTTTGCGAGGCACCTCCGTGTGCCAAAAATAGGCCGCGGGCACAGCCACGCCCAAAAATACCCGCCCGAAGGCCGGGGCGCCAAGTTCGTCCAGCGGAAAAAGGCCACAAAAACGGGTGGGCTATAGCCTTGGGGGGTGGGGCTGTCCAACTTCGTCCGCCGGACTCGGAATGGCGCGAGACTTTGCGAGGCGCCTCCGTGTGCCAAAAATAGACCGCGGGCACAGCCGCGCCCAAAAACACCCGCCCGAAGGCCGGGTCGCCAAGTTCGTCCAGCGGAAAAAGGCCACCAAAACGGGTGGGCTATAGCCTTGGGGGGTGGGGCTGGCCAACATCGTCCGCCGGACTCGGAATGGCGCGAGACTTTGCGAGGCACCTGCGTGTGCCAAAAATAGGCCGCGGGCACAGCCGCTCCCAAAAATACCCGCCCGAAGTCCCGGGCGCCAAGTTCGTCCAGCGGAAAAAGGCCACAAAAACGGGTGGGCTATAGCCTTGGGGGGTGGGGCTGGCCAACTTCGTCCGCCGGACTCGGAATGGCGCGAGACTTTACGAGGCGCCTCCGTGTGCCAAAAATAGGCCGCGGGCACAGCCGCGCCCAAAAATACCCGCCCGAAGGCCGGGGCGCCAAGTTCGTCCAGTGGAAAAAGGCCACCAAAACGGGTGGGCTATAGCCTTGGGGGGTGGGGCTGGCCAACTTCGTCCGCCGGACTCGGAATGGCGCGAGACTTTGCGAGGCACCTCCGTGTACCAAAAATAGGCCGCGGGCACAGCCGCTCCCAAAAATACCCGCCCGAATGCCCGGGCGCCAAGTTCGTCCAGCGGAAAAAGGCCACAAAAACGCGTGGGCTATAGCCTTGGGGGGTGGGGCTGGCCCACTTCGTCCGCCGGACTCGGAAGGGCACGAGACTTTGCGAGGTGCCTCCGTGTGCCAAAAATAGTCCGTGGGCACAACCGCACCCAAAAATACCCGCCCGAAGGCCGGGGCGCCAAGTTCGTCCAGCGGAAAAAGGCCACAAAAACGGGTGGGCTATAGCCTTGGGGGATGGGGCTGGCCAACTTCGTCCGCCGGACTCTCACTGGCGCTAGACTTTGCGAGGCGCCTCCGTGTGCCAAAAATAGGCCGCAGGCACAGCCACAGCCAAAATACCCCGCCCAAAGCCGGGGCGCCAAGTTCGTCCAGCGGAAAAAGGCCACAAAAACGGGTGGGCTATAGCCTTGGGGGGTGGGGCTGGCCCACTTCGTACGCCGTACTCGGAATGGCGCGAGACTTTGCGAGGGGCCTCCGTGTTCCGAAAATAGGCCGCGGGCACAGCCGTGCCCAAAAATAACCGCCCGAAGGCCGGGGCGCCAAGTTCGTCCAGCGGAAAAAGGCCACAAAAACGGGTGGGCCATAGCCTTGGGGGGTGGGGCTGGCCAACTTCGTCCGCCGGACTCGGAATGGCGCGAGACTTTGCGAGGGGCCTCCGTGTGCCAAAAATAAGCCGAGGGCGCAGCCGCGCCCAAAAATAACCGCCCGAAGGCCGGGGCGCCAAGTTCGTCCAGCGGAAAAAGGCCACAAAAACGGGTGGGCTATAGCCTTGGGGGGTGGGGCTGGCCAACTTCGTCCGCCGGACTCGGAGTGGCGCGAGACTTATCGAGGGGCCTCCGTGTGCCAAAAATAGGCCGCGGGCACAGCCGCGCCCAAAAATAACCGCCCGAAGGCCGGGGCGCCAAGTTCGTCCAGCGGAAAAAGGCCACAAAAACGGGTGGGCTATAGCCTTGGGGGGTGGGGCTGGCCAACTTCGTCCGCCGGACTCGGAATGGAGCTAGACTTTGCGAGGGGCCTCCGTGTGCCAAAAATAGGCCGCAGGCACAGCCGCGCCCAAAAATAACTGCCCGAAGGTCGGGGCGCCAAGTTCGTCCAGCGGAAAAAGGCCACCAAAACGGGTGGGCTATAGCCTTGGGGGGTGGGGCTGGCCCACTTCGTCCGCCGGACTCGGAATGGCGCGAGACTTTGCGAGGGGCCTCCGTGTGCCAAAAATAGGCCGCGGGCACAGCCGCGCCCAAAAATAACCGCCCAAGGCCGGGCGCCAAGTTCGTCCAGCGGAAAAAGGCCACAAAACGGGTGGGCTATAGCCTTGGGGGTGGGGCTGGCCAACTTCGTCCGCCCGGACTCGGAATGGCGCGAGACATTACGAGGCACCTCCGTGTGCCAAAAATAGGCAGCGGCACAGCCGCACCCAAAAATACCCGCCCGAAGCCCGGGCGCCAAGTCTGTCCTGCGGAAAAAGGCCACAAAAACGGGTGGGCTATAGCCTTGGGGGGTGGGGCTGGCCAACTTCGTCCGCCGGACTCGGAATGGCGCGAGACTTTGCGAGGCGTCTCCGTGTGCCAAAAATATGCCGCGGGCACAGCCGCGCCCAAAAATACCCGCCCGAAGGCCGGGCCGCCAAGTTCGTCCAGCGGAAAAAGGCCACAAAAACGGGTGGGCTATAGCCTTGGGGGGTGGGGCTGGCCAACTTCGTCCGCCGGACTCGGAATGGCGCGAGACTTTGCGAGGCGCCTCCGTGTGCCAAAAATAGGCCGGGGGCACAGCCGCGCCAAAAAATACCCGCCCGAAGCCGGGGCGCCAAGTTCGTCCAGCGGAAAAAGGCCACAAAAACGGGTGGGCTATAGCCTTGGGGGGTGGGGCTGGCCCACTTCGTCCGCCGGACTCGGAATAGCGCGAGACTTTGCGAGGCACCTCTGTGGGCCAAAAATAGGCCGCGGGCACAGCCGCGCCAAAAAATACCCGCCCTAAGGCCGGTGCGCCAGGTTCGTTCAGCGGAAAAAGGCTACCAAAACGGGTGGGCTATAGCCTTGGGGGGTGGGGCTGGCCAACTTCGTCCGCCGGACTCGGAATGGCGCGAGACTTTGCGAGGCGTCTCCGTGTGCCAAAAATAGGCCGCGGGCACAGCCGCACCCAAAAATACCCGCCCGAAGCCGGGGCGCCAAGTTCGTCCAGCGGAAAAAGGCCACAAAAACGGGTGGGTTATAGCCTTGGGGGGTGGGGCTGGCCAACTTCGTCCGCCGGACTAGGAATGGCGCGAGACTTTGCGAGGCACCTCCGTGTGTGAAAAATAGGCCGCGGGCACAGCCGCGCCCAAAAATACCCGCCCGAAGGGCGGGGCGCCAAGTTCGTCCGGCGGAAAAAGGCCACAAAAACGGGTGGGCTATAGCCTTTGGGGGTGGGGCTCGCCAACTTCGTCCGCCGAACTCGGAATAGCACGAGACTTTGCGAGGCACCTCCGTGGGCCAAAAATAGGCCGCGGGCACAGCCGCGCCCAAAAATACCCGCCCGAAGACCGGGGCGCCAAGTTCGTCCAGCGGAAAAAGGCCACAAAAACGGGTGGGCTATAGCCTTGGGGGGTGAGGCTGGCCAACTTCATCCGCCGGACTCGGAATGGCGCGAGACTTTGCGAGGCGCCACCGTGTGCCAAAAATAGGCCGCGGGCACAGCCGCGCCAAAAAATATCCGCCTGAAGGCCGGGGCGCCAAGTTCGTCCAGCGGAAAAAGGCCACAAAAACGGGTGGGCTATAGCCTTCGGGGGTGGGGCTGGCCAACTTCGTCCGCCGGACTCGGAATGGCGCGAGACTTTACGAGGCGCCTCCGTGTGCCAAAAATAGGCCGCGGGCACAGCCGCGCCCGAAAATACCCGCCCGAAGGCCGGGGCGCCAAGTTCGTCCAGCGGAAAAAGGCCACAAAAACGGGTGGGCTATAGCCTTGGGGGGTGGCGCTGGCCCACTTCGTCCGCCGGACTCGGAATAGCGCGAGACTTTGCGAGGCACCTCCGTGGGCCAAAAATAGGCCGCGGGCACAGCCGAGCCCAAAAATACCCGCCCGAAGGCCGGGGCGCCAAGTTCGTCCAGCGGAAAAAGGCCACCAAAACGGGTGGGCTATAGCCTTGGGGGGTGGGGCTGGCCAACTTCATCCGCCGGACTCGGAATGGCGCGAGACTTTGCGAGGCGCCTCCGTGTGCCAAAAATAGGCCGCGGTCACAGCCGCGTCCAAAAATAACCGCCCGAAGGCCGGGGCGCCAAGTTCGTCCAGCGGAAAAAGGCCACAAAAACGGGTGGGCTATAGCCTTGGGGGGTGGGGCTGGCCAACTTCGTCCGCCGGACTCGGAATGGCGCGAGACTTTGCGAGGCGCCTCCGTGTGCCAAAAATAGGCCGCGGACACAGCCGCGCCCAAAAATACCCGCCCGAAGCCGGGGCGCCAAGTTCGTCCAGCGGAAAAAGGCCACAAAAACGGGTGGGCTATAGCCTTGGGGGGTGGGGCTGGCCAACTTCGTCCGCCGGACTCGGAATGGCGCGAGACTTCGCGAGGTGCCTCCGTGTGCCAAAAATAGGCCACGGGCACAGCTGCGCCCAAAAATACCCGCCCGAAGCCGGGGCGTCAAGTTCGTCCAGCGGAAAAAGGCCACAAAAACGGGTGGGCTATAGCCTGGGGGGATGGGGCTGGCCAACTTCGTCCGCCGGACTCGGAATGGCGCGAGACTTTGCGAGGCACCTCCGTGTGCCAAAAATAGGCAGCGGGCACAGCCGCGCCCAAAAATACCCGCCCGAAGGCCGGGGCGCCAAGTTCGTCCAGCGGAAAAAGGCCACAAAAACGGGTGGGCTATAGCCTTGGGGGGTGGGGCTGGCCAACTTCGTCCGCCTGACTCGGAATGGCGCTAGACTTTGCGAGGCGCCTCCGTGTGCCAAAAATAGGCCGCGGGCACAGCCGCGCCAAAAAATACCCGCCCGAAGGCCGGGGCGCCAAGTTCGTCCAGCGGAAAAAGGCCACAAAAACGGGTGGGCTATAGCCTTGGGGGGTGGGGCTGGCCAACTTCATCCGCCGGACTCGGAATGGCGTGAGACTTTGCGAGGCGTCTCCGTGTGCCAAAAATAGGCCGCGGGCACAGCCGCGCCCAAAAATACCGCCTGAAGGCCGGGGCGCCAAGTTCGTCCAGCGGAAAAAGGCCACAAAAACGGGTGGGCTATAGCCTTGGGGGGTGGGGCTGGCCAACTTCATCCGCCGGACTCGGAATGGCGCGAGACTTTGCGAGGCGACTCCGTGTGCCAAAAAAAGGCCGCGGGCACAGCCGCGCCCAAAAATACCCGCCCGAAGGCCGGGGCGCCAAGTTCGTCCAGCGGAAAAAGGCCACAAAAACGGGTGGGCTATAGCCTTGGGGGGTGGGGCTGGCCAACTTCGTCCGCCGGACTCGGAATGGCGCGAGACTTCGCGAGGCGCCTCCGTGTGCCAAAAACAGGCCGCGGGCACAGCCGCGCCCAAAAATACCCGCCCGAAGCCGGGGCGTCAAGTTCGTCCAGCGGAAAAAGGCCACAAAAATGGGTGGGCTATAGCCTTGGGGGGTGGGGCTGGCCAACTTCGTCCGCCGGACTCGGAATGGTGCGAGACTTTGCGAGGCACCTCCGTGTGCCAAAAATAGGCCGCGGGCACAGCCGCGCCAAAATACCCCGCCCAAGGCCGGGCGCCAAGTTCGTCCAGCGGAAAAAGGCCACAAAAACGGGTGGGCTATAGCCTTGGGGGGTGGGGCTGGCCAACTTCATCCGCCGGACTCGGAATGGCGCGAGACTTTGCGAGGCGTCTCCGTGTGCCAAAAATAGGCCGCGGACACAGCCGCGCCCAAAAATACCCGCCCGAAGGCCGGGGCGCCAAGTTCGTCCAGCGGAAAAAGGCCACCAAAACGGGTGGGCTATAGCCTTGGGGGGTGGGGCTGGCCAACTTTGTCCGCCGGACTCGGAATGGCGCGAGACTTTGCGAGGCACCTCCGTGTGCCAAAAATAGGCCGCGGGCACAGCCAAGCCCAAAAATACCCGCCCGAAGGCCGGGTCGCCAATTTCGTCCAGCGGAAAAAAGCCACAAAAATGGGTGGGCTATAGTCTTGGGGGGTGGGGCTGGCCAACTTCGTCCGCCGGACTCGGAGTGGCGCGAGACTTTACGAGGGACCTCCGTGAGGGAAACATAGGCCGCGGGCACAGCCGCGCCCAAAAATAACCGCCCGAAGGCCGGGGAGCCAAGTTCGTCCAGCGGAAAAAGGCCACAAAAACGGGTGGGCTATAGCCTTGGGGGGTGGGGCTGGCCAACTTCGTCCGCCGGACTCGGAATGGCACGAGACTATGCGAGGGGCCTCCGTGGACCAAAAATAGGCCGCGGGCACAGCCGCGCCCAAAAATAACCGCCCGAAGGCTGGGGCGCCAAGTTCGTCCAGCGGAAAAAGGCCACAAAAACGGGTGGGCTATAGCCTTGGGGGGTGGGGCTGGCCAACTTCGTCCGCCGGACTCGGAATGGCGCGAGTCTTTGCGAGGGGCCTCCGTGTCCGAAGAATAGGCCGCAGGCACAGCCGCACCCAAAAATAACCGTCCGACGGTCGGGGCGCCAAGTTCGTCCACCGGAAAAAGGCCACAAAAACGGGTGGGCTATAGCCTTGGGGTGTGGGGCTGGCCAACTTCGTCCGCTGGACTCGGAATGGTGCGAGACTTTGCGAGGGGCCTCCGTGTGCCAAAAATAGGCCGCGGGCACAGCCGCGCCCAAAAATAACCGCCCGAAGGCCCGGGCGCCAAGTTCGTCCAGCGGAAAAAGGCCACAAAAAAGGGTGGGCTATAGCCTTGGGGTGTGGGGCTGGCCAACTTCGTCCGCCGGACTAAGAGTGGCGCGAGATTTTGCGAGGGGCCTCCGGGTGCCAAAAATAGACCGCGGGCACAGCCGCGCCCAAAAATAACCGCCCGAAGGCCGGGGCGTCAAGTTCGTCCCGCGGAAAAAGGCCACAAAAACGGGTGGGCTATAGCCTTGGGGGGTGGGGCTGGTCAACTTCGTCTGCCGGACTCGGAATTGCGCGAGACTTTGCGAGGGGCCTCCGTGTGCCAAAAATAGGCCGCGGGCACAGCCACGCCAAAAAATAACCGCCCGAAGACCGGGGCGCCAAGTTCGTACAGCGGAAAAAGGCCACAAAACCGGGTGGGCTATAGCCTTGGGGGGTGGGGCTGGCCAACTTCGTCCGCCGGACTCGGAATGGCGCGAGACTTTGTGAGGGGCCTCCGTGTGCCAAAAATAGGCCGCGGGCACAGCCGCGCACTAAAATAACCGCCCGAAGGCCGGGGCGCCAAGTTCGTCCAGCGGAAAAAGGCCACAAAAACGGGTTGGCTATAGCCTTGTGGGGTGGGGCTGGTCAACTTCGTCTGCCGGACTCGGAATGGCGCGAGACTTTGCGAGGGGCCTCCGTGTGCCAAAAATAGGCCGCGGGCACAGCCGCGCCAAAAAATAACCGCCCGAAGACCGGGGCGCCAAGTTCGTACAGCGGAAAAAGGCCACAAAAACGGGTGGGCTATAGCCTTGGGGGGTGGGGCTGGCCAACTTCGTCCGCCGGACTCGGAATGGCGCGAGACTTTGTGAGGGGCCTCCGTGTGGCAAAAATAGGCCGCGGGCACAGCCGCGAACTAAAATAACCGCCCGAAGGCCGGGGCGCCAAGTTCGTCCAGCGGAAAAAGGCCACAAAAACGGGTTGGCTATAGCCTTGGGGTTGGGGCTGGCCTACTTCGTCCGCCGGACTCGGAATGGCGCGAGACTTTGCGAGGGGCCTCCGTGTGCCAAAAATAGGCCGCGGGCAAAGCCACGCCCAAAAATAATAGCCCGAAGGCCGGGGCGCCAAGTTCGTCCAGCGGAAAAATGCCACAAAAACGGGCGGGCTATAGCCTTGGGGGGTGGGGCTGGCCAACTTCGTCCGCCGGACTCGGAATGGCGCGAGACTTTGCGAGGGGCCTCCGTGTGCCAAAAATAGGCCGCGGGCACAGCCACGCCAAAAAATAACCGCCCGAAGACCGGGGCGCCAAGTTCGTACAGCGGAAAAAGGCCACAAATCCGGGTGGGCTATAGCCTTGGGGTGGGGGCTGGCCAACTTCGATCCGCGGACTCGGAATGGCGCAAGACTTTGCGAGGGGCCTCCGTGGGCAAAAAATAGGCCAGTGGGTACAGCACGCCATAAAATAAATGCCCGAAGGCCGGGGCGCCAAGTTCGTCCAGCGGAAAAAGGCCACAAAAACGGGCGGGCTATAGCCTTGGGGGGTGCGGCTGGCCAACTTCGTCCGTCGGGCTCGGAATGGTGCGAGACTTTGCGAGGTGCCTCCGTGTGCCAAAAATAGGCCACGGGCACAGCTGCGCCCAAAAATAACAGCTCGAAGGCCGGGGCGCCAAGTTCGTCCAGCGGAAAAAGGCCACAAAAACGGGTGGGCTATAGCCTTGGGGGGTGGGGCTGGCCAACTTCGTCCGCCGGACTCGGAATGGTGCGAGACTTTGCGAGGTGCGTCCGTGTGCCAAAAATAGGCCACGGGCACAGCTGCGCCCAAAAATAACAGCTCGAAGACCGGGGCGCCAAGTTCGTACAGCGGAAAAAGGCCACAAAAACGGGTGGGCTATAGCCTTGGGGGGTGGGGCTGGTCAACTTCGTCCACCGGACTCGGAATGGCGCAAGACTTTGCGAGGGGCCTCCATGTGCCAAAAATAGGCCGCGGGTACAGCCGCGCCATAAAATAAATGCCCGAAGGCCGGGGCGCCAAGTTCGTCCAGCGGAAAAATGCCACAAAAACGGGCGGGCTATAGCCTTGGGGGGTGGGGCTGGCCAACTTCGTCCGCCGGACTCGGAATGGCGCGAGACTTTGCGAGGGGCCTCCGTGTTCCAAAAATAGGCCGCGGACACAGCCGCGCTCAAAAATAACCGCCCGAAGGCCGGGGCGTCATGTTCGTCCAGCGGAAAAAGGCCACAAAAACGGGTGGGCTATAGCCTTGGGGGGTGGGGCTGGCCAACTTCGTCCCCCGGACTCGGAATGGCGCGAGACTTTGCGAGGGGCCTCCGTGTGCCAAAAATAGGCCGCAGGTACAGCCGCGCCCAAAAATAACGGCCCGAAGGCCGGGGCGCCATGTTCGTCCAGCGGAAAAAGGCCACAACAACGGGTGGGCTATAGCCTTGGGGGGTGGGGCTGGCCAACTTCGTCCGCCGGACTCGGAATGGTGCGAAACTTTACGAGGGGCCTCCTTGTGCCAAAATTAGGCCGCGGACACAGCCGCGCCCAAAAATAACCGCCCGAAGGCCGGGGCGCCAAGTTCGTCCAGCGGAAAAAAGCCACAAAAACGGGTGGGCTATAGTCTTGGGGGGTGGGGCTGGCCAACTTCGTCCGCCGGACTCGGAGTGGCGCGAGACTTTACGAGGGACCTCCGTGTGGGAAACATAGGCCGCGGGCACAGCCGCGCCCAAAAATAACCGCCCGAAGGCCGGGGAACAAGTTCGTTCAGCGGAAAAGGCCACAAAAACGGGTGGGCTATAGCCTTGGGTGGTGGGGCTGGCCAACTTCGTCCGCCGCACTCGGAATGGCGCAAAACTTTACGAGGGGCCTCCTTGTGCCAAAATTAGGCCGCGGGCACAGCCGCGCCCAAAAATAACCGCCCGAAGGCCGGGGCGCCAAGTTCGTCCAGCGGAAAAATGCCACAAAAACGGGCGGGCTATAGCCTTGGGGGGTGGGGCTGGCCAACTTCGTCCGCCGGACTCGGAATGGCGCGAGACTTTGCGAGGGGCCTCCGTGTTCCAAAAATAGGCCGCGGACACAGCCGCGCTCAAAAATAACCGCCCGAAGGCCGGGGCGTCATGTTCGTCCAGCGGAAAAAGGCCACAAAAACGGGTGGGCTATAGCCTTGGGGGGTGGGGCTGGCCAACTTCGTCCCCCGGACTCGGAATGGCGCGAGACTTTGCGAGGGGCCTCCGTGTGCCAAAAATAGGCCGCAGGTACAGCCGCGCCCAAAAATAACGGCCCGAAGGCCGGGGCGCCATGTTCGTCCAGCGGAAAAAGGCCACAACAACGGGTGGGCTATAGCCTTGGGGGGTGGGGCTGGCCAACTTCGTCCGCCGGACTCGGAATGGTGCGAAACTTTACGAGGGGCCTCCTTGTGCCAAAATTAGGCCGCGGACACAGCCGCGCCCAAAAATAACCGCCCGAAGGCCGGGTATTTTTGGGTTTGTTCGTCCAGCGGAAAAAAGCCACAAAAACGGGTGGGCTATAGTCTTGGGGGGTGGGGCTGGCCAACTTCGTCCGCCGGACTCGGAGTGGCGCGAGACTTTACGAGGGACCTCCGTGTGGGAAACATAGGCCGCGGGCACAGCCGCGCCCAAAAATAACCGCCCGAAGGCCGGGGAACAAGTTCGTTCAGCGGAAAAGGCCACAAAAACGGGTGGGCTATAGCCTTGGGTGGTGGGGCTGGCCAACTTCGTCCGCCGCACTCGGAATGGCGCAAAACTTTACGAGGGGCCTCCTTGTGCCAAAATTAGGCCGCGGGCACAGCCGCGCCCAAAAATAACCACCCGAAGGCCGGGGCGCCAAGTTCGTCCAGCGGAAAAAAGCCACAAAAACGGGTGGGCTATAGTCTTGGGGGGTGGGGCTGGCCAACTTCGTCCGCCGGACTCGGAATGGCGCGAGACTTTGCGAGGGGCCTCCGTGTGCCAAAAATAGGCGGCGGGCCCAGCCGCGCCCAAAAATAACCACCCGAAGGCCCGGGCGCCAAATTCGTCCAGCCGAAAAAGGCCACAAAAACGGGTGGGCTATAGCCTTGGGGGGTGGGGCTGGCCAACTTCGTCCGCCGGACTCGGAATGGTGCGAGACTTTGCGAGGTGCCTCCGTGTGCCAAAAATACGCCACGGGCACAGTTGCGCCCAAAAATAACCGCTCGAAGGCCGGGGCGCCAAGTTCGTCCAGCGGAAAAAGGCCACAAAAACGGGTGGGCTATAGCCTTGGGGGGTGGGGCTGGCCAACTTCGTCCGCCGGACTCGGAATGGCGCGAGACTTTGCGAGGGGCCTCCGTGTGCCAAAAATAGGCCGCAGGCACAGCCGCGCCCAAAAATAACGGCCCGAAGGCCGGGGCGCCATGTTCGTCCAGCGGAAAAAGGCCACAACAACGGGTGGGCTATAGCCTTGGGGGGTGGGGCTGGCCAACTTCGTCCGCCGGACTCGGAATGGTGCGAGACTTTGTGAGGGGCCTCCGTGTGCCAAAAATAGGCCGCGACCACAGCCGCGCCCAAAAATAACCGCCCGAAGGCCGGGGCGCCAAGTTCGTCCAGCGGAAAAAGGCAACAAAAATGAGTGGGCTATAGCCTTGGGGGGTGGGGCTGGCCAACTTCGTCCGCCGGACTCGGAATGGCGCGAGACTTTGCAGGGGCCTCAGCGTGCAAAAATAGGGGGTCAGCGGGCACAGCCGCAAGACAAAAATAACCGACCGAAGGCCGGGGCGCCAAGTTCGTCCAACGGAAAAAGGCAACAAAAACGAGTGGGCTGTAGCCTTGGGGGGTGGGGCTGGCCAACTTCGTCCGCCGGACTCGTAATGGCGCAAGACTTTGCGAGGGACCTCCGTGTGGGAAACATAGGCCGCGGGCACAGCCGCGCCCAAAAATAACCGCCCGAAGGCCGGGGCGCCAAGTTCGTCCAACGGAAAAAGGCCACAAAAACGGGTGGGCTATAGCCTTGGGGGGTGGGGCTAGCCAACTTCGTCCGCCGGACTCGGAATGGCGCGAGACTTTGCGAGGGGCCTCCGCGTGCCAAAAATAGGCCGCGGGCACAGCGGCGCACAAAAATAACCGCCCGAAGGCCGGGGCGCCAAGTTCGTACAGCGGAAAAAGGCCACAAAAACGAGTGGGCTATAGCCTTGGGGGGTGGGGCTGGCCCACTTCGTCCGCCGGACTCGGAATGGCGCGAGACTTTGTGAGGGGCCTCCATGTGCCAAAAATAGTCCGCGGGCACAGCCACGCACAAAAATAACCACCCGAAGGCTGGGGCGCCATGTTCGTCCAGCGGAAAAAGGCCACAAAAACGGGTGGGCTATAACCTTGGGGGGTGGGGCTGGCCAACTTCGTCCGCCGGACTCGGAATGGTGCGAGACTTTGCGAGGGGCCTCCGTGTGCCAAAAATAGGCCGCGGCCACAGCCGCGCCCAAAAATAACCGCCCGAAGGCCGGGGCGCCAAGTTCGTCCAGCGGAAAAAGGCAACAAAAACGAGTGGGCTATAGCCTTGGGGGGTGGGGCTGGGCAACTTCGTCCGCCGGACTCGGAATGGTGCGAGACTTTAATAGGGGCCTCCGCGTGCCAAAAATAGGCCGCGGGCACAGCGGCGCACAAAAATAACCGACCGAAGGCCGGGGCGCCAAGTTCGTCCAACGGAAAAAGGCCACAAAAACGGGTGGGCTATAGCCTTGGGGGGTGGGGCTGGCCAACTTCGTCCGCCGGACTCGGAAAGACGCGAGACTTTGCGAGGGGCCTCCGCGTGCCAAAAATAGGCCGCCGGCACAGCGGCGCACAAAAATAACCGACCGAAGGCCGGGGCGCCAAGTTCGTCCAGCGGAAAAAGGCCACAAAAACGGGCGGGCTATAGCCTTGGGGGGTGGGGCTGGCCAACTTCGTCCGCCGGACTCGGAATGGCGCGAGACTTTGCGAGGGGCCTCCGTGTTCCACAAATAGGCCGCGGGCACAGCGGCGCACAAAAATAACCGCCCGAAGGCCGGGGCGCCAAGTTCGTCCAGCGGAAAAAGGCCACAAAAACGGGTGGGCTATAGCCTTGGGGGGTGGGGCTGGCCTACTTCGTCCGGCGGACTCGGAATGGCGCGAGACTTTGCGAGGGGCCTCCGTGTGCCAAAAATAGGCTGCAAGCACAGCCACACCCAAAAATAACCGCCCGAAGGCCTGGGCGCCAAGTTCGTACAGCGGAAAAAGGCCACAAAAACGGGTGGGCTATAGCCTTGGGGGGTGGGGCTGGCCAACTTCGTCCGCCGGACTCGGAATGGCGCGAGACTTTGCGAGGGGCCACCGTGTGCCAAAAATAGGCCGCGGGCACAGCCGCGCCCAAAAATAACGGCCCGAAGGCCGGGTCGCCAAGTTCGTACAGCGGAAAAAGGCCACAAAAACGGGTGGGCTATAGCCTTGGGGGGTGGGGCTGGCCAACTTCGTCCGCCGGACTCGGAATGGCGCGAGACTTTGTGAGGGGCCTCCGTGTGCCAAAAATAGGCCGCGGGCACAGCCGCGCACTAAAATAACCGCCCGAAGGCCGGGGCGACAAGTTCGTCCAGCGGAAAAAGGCCACAAAAACGGGTTGGCTATAGCCTTGGGGGGTGGGGCAGGCCTACTTCGTCCGCCGGACTCGGAATGGCGCGAGACTTTGCGAGGGGCCTCCGTGTGCGAAAAATAGGCCGCGGGCACAGCCTCGCCAAAAAATAACCGCCCGAAGGCCGGGGCGCCAAGTTCGTCCAGCGGAAAAAGGCCACAAAAACGGGCGGGAAATAGCCTTGGGGGGTGGGGCTGGCCAACTTCGTCCGCCGGACTCGGAATGGCGCAAGACTTTGCGAGGGGCCTCCATGCGACAAAAATAGGCCGCGGGTACAGCCGCGCCATAAAATAAATGCCCGAAGGCCGGGGCGCCAAGTTCGTCCAGCGGAAAAAGGCCACAAAAACGGGCGGGCTATAGCCTTGGGGGGTGCGGCTGGCCAACTTCGTCCGTCGGACTCGGAATGGTGCGAGACTTTGTGAGGGGCCTCCGTGTGCCAAAAATAGGCCACGGGCACAGCTGCGCCCAAAAATAACCGCTCGAAGGCCGGGGCGCCAAGTTCGTCCAGCGGAAAAAGGCCACAAAAACGGGTGGGCTATAGCCTTGGGGGGTCGGGCTGGCCAACTTCGTCCGCCGGACTCGGAATGGCGCGAGACTTTGCGAGGGGCCTCCGTGTGCCAAAAATAGGCCGCGGGCACAGCCGCGCCCAAAAATAACCGCCCGAAGGCCCGGGCGCCAAATTCGTCCAGCGGAAAAAGGACACAAAAACCGGTGGGCTATAGCCTTGGGGGGTGGGGCAGGCCAACTTCGTCCACCGGACTCGGAATGGTGCGAGACTTTGTGAGGTGCCTCCGTGTGCCAAAAATAGGCCACGGGCACAGCTGCGCCCAAAAATAACAGCTCGAAGGCCGGGGCGCCAAGTTCGTCCAGCGGAAAAAGGCCACAAAAACGGGTGGGCTATAGCCTTGGGGGGTGGGGCTGGCCAACTTCGTCCGCCGGACTCGGAATGACGTGAGACTTTGCGAGGGGCCTCCGTGTGCCAAAAATAGGCCGTGGGTACAGCCGCTCCCAAAAATAACGGCCCGAAGGCCGGGGCGCCATGTTCGTCCAGCGGAAAAAGTCCACAAAAACGGGTGGGCTATAGCCTTGGGGGGTGGGGCTGGCCAACTTCGTCCGCCGGACTTGGAATGGTGCGAGACTTTGCGAGGGGCCTCCGTGTGCCAAAAATAGGCCGCGGGCACAGCCACGCACTAAAATAACCGCCCGAAGGCCGGGGCGCCAAGCTCGTCCAGCGGAAAAAGGCAACAAAAACGAGTGGGCTATAGCCTTGGGGGGTGGGGCTGGCCAACTTCGTCCGCCGGACTCGGAATGGCGCGAGACTTTGCGAGGGGCCTCCGCATGCCAAAAATAGGCCGCGGGCACAGCGGCGCACAAAAATAACCGCCCGAAGGCCGGGGCGCCAAGTTCGTCCAACGGAAAAAGGCCACAAAAACGGGCGGGCTATAGCCTTGGGGGGTGGGGCTGGCCAACTTCGTCAGCCGGACTCGGAATGGCGCGAGACTTTGCGAGGGGCCTCCGTGTGCCAAAAATAGGCCGCGGGCACAGCCGCGGCCAAAAATAACCGCCCGAAGGCCGAGGCGCCAAGTTCGTACAGCGGAAAAAGGCCACAAAAACGGGTGGGCTATAGCCTTGGGGGGTGGGGCTGGCCAACTTCGCCCGCCGGACTCGGAATGGCGCGAGACTTTGCGAGGGGCCTCCTCGTGCCAAAAATAGGCTGCGGGCACAGCGGCGCACAAAAATAACTGCCCGAAGGCCGGGGCGCCAAGTTCGTCCAACGGAAAAAGGCCACAAAAACGGGTGGGCTATAGCCTTGGGGGGTGGTGCTGGCCTACTTCGTCCGCCGGACTCGGAATGGCGCGAGACTTTGCGAGGGGTCTCCGTGTGCCAAAAATAGGCCGCGGGCACAGCCGCGCCCAAAAATAACCGCCCGAAGGCCTGGGCGCCAAGTTCGTCCAGCGGAAAAAGGCCACAAAAACGGGTGGGCTATAGCCTTGGGGGGTGGGGCTGGCCCACTTCGTCCGCCGGATTCGGAATGGCGCGATACTTTGCGAGGGGCCTCCGTGTGCCAAAAATACACCGTGGGCACAGCCGCGCCCATAAATAACCGCCCGAAGGCCGGGGCGCCAAGTTCGTCCAGCGGAAAAAGGCCACAAAAACGGGCGGGCTATAGCCTTGGGGGGTGGGGCTGGCCAACTTCTTCCGCCGGACTCGGAATGGTGCAAGACTTTGCGAGGGGCCGCCGTGTGCCAAAAATAGGCCACGGGCACAGACACGCCCTAAAATAACCGCCCGAAGGCCGTGGCGCCAAGTTCGTCCAGCGGAAAAAGGCCACAAAAACGGGTGGGCTATAGCCATGGGGGCTGGGGCTGACCAACTTCGTCCGCCGGACTCGGAATGGCGCGAGACTTTAAGAGGGGCCTCCGTGTGCCAAAAATAGGCCGCGGGCACAGCCGCGCCCAAAAATAACCACCCGAAGGCCCGGGCGCCAAATTCGTCCAGCGGAAAAAGGCCACAAAAACGGGTGGGCTATAGCCTTGGGGGGTGGGGCTGGCCAACTTCGTCCGCCGGACTCGGAATGGTGCGAGACTTTGCGAGGTGCCTCCATGTGCCAAAAATAGGCCACGGGCACAGCTACGCCCAAAAATAACAGCTCGAACGCCGGGGCGCCAAGTTCGTCCAGCGGAAAAAGGCCACAAAAATGGGTGGGCTATAGCCTTGGGGGGTAGGGCTGGCCAACTTCGTCCGCCGGACTCGGAATGGCGCGAGACTTTGCGAGGGGCCTCCGTGTGCCAAAAATAGGCCGCGGGCACAGCCGCACCCAAAAATAACGGCCCGAAGGCCGGGGCGCCATGTTCGTCCAGCGGAAAAAGGCCACAAAAACGGGTGGGCTATAGCCTTGGGGGGTGGGGCTGGCCAAGTTCGTCCGCCGGACTCGGAATGGTGCGAGACTTTGCGAGGGGCCTCCGTGTGCCAAAAATAGGCCGCGGCCACAGCCGCGCCCAAAAATAACCGCCCGAAGGCCGGGGCGCCAAGTTCGTCCAGCGGAAAAAGGCAACAAAAACGAGTGGGCTATAGCCTTGGGGGGTGGGGCTGGCCAACTTCGTCCGCCGGACTCGGAATGGCGCGAGACTTTGCGAGGGGCCTCCGCATTCCAAAAATAGGCTGCGGGCACTGCGGCGCACAAAAATAACCGCCCGACGGCCGGGGCGCCAAATTCGTCCAACGGAAAAAGGCCACAAAAACGGGTGGGCTATAGCCTTGGGCGGTGGGGCTGGCCAACTTCGTCCGCCGGACTCGGAATGGCGCGAGACTTTGCGAGGGGCCTTCGTGGTGCAAAAATAGGCAGCGGGCACAGCCAAGACAAAAAATAACCGCCCGACGGCCGGGGCGCCAAGTTCGTCCAACGGAAAAGGCCACAAAAACGGGTGGGCTATAGCCTTGGGGGGTGGGGCTGGCCAACTTCGTCAGCCGGACTCGGAATGGCGCGAGACTTTGCGAGGGGCCTCCGTGTGCCAAAAATAGGCCGCGGACACAGCCGCACCCAAAAATAACGGCCCGAAGGCCGGGCCGCCAAGTTCGTACAGCGGAAAAAGGCAACAAAAACGGGTGGGCTATAGCCTTGGGGGGTGGGGCTGGCCGACTTCGTCCGCCGGACTCGGAATGGCGCGAGACTTTACGAGGGGCCTCCGCGTGCCAAAAATACACCGTGGACACAGCCGCGCCCAAAAATAACGGCCCGAAGGCCGGGCCGCCAAGTTTGTACAGCGGAAAAAGGCCACAAAAACGGGTGGGCTATAGCCTTGGGGGGTGGGGCTGGCCAACTTCGTCAGCCGGACTCGGAATGGCGCGAGACTTTGCGAGGGGCCTCCGTGTGCCAAAAATAGGCCGTGGACACAGCCGCACCCAAAAATAACGGCCCGAAGGCCGGGCCGCCAAGTTCGTACAGCGGAAAAAGGCCACAAAAACGGGTGGGCTATAGCCTTGGGGGGTGGGGCTGGCCAACTTCGTCAGCCGGACTCGGAATGGCGCGAGACTTTGCGAGGGGCCTCCGTGTGCCAAAAATAGGCCGCGGGTACAGCCGCGCCATAAAATAAATACCCGAAGGCCGGGGCGCCAAGTTCGTCCAGCGGAAAAAGGCCACAAAAACGGGCCGGCTATAGCCTTGGGGGGTGGGGCTGGCCAACTTCGTCCGCCGGACTCGGAATGGCGCAAGACTTTGCGAGGGGCCTCCGTGTGCCAAAAATGGGCCGCGGGCACAGCCACGCCCAAAAATAACCGCCCGAAGGCCGGGGCGCCAAGTTCGTCCACCGGAAAAAGGCCACAAAGACGGGTGGGCTATAGCCTTGGGGGGTGGGGCTGGCCAACTTCGTCCGCCGGATTCGGAATGGCGCGAGACTTTGCGAGGGGCCTCGGTGTGCCAAAAATACACCGGGGGCACAGCCGCACCCAAAAATACCCGCCCAAAGGCCGGGCCGCCAAGTTCGTCCAGCGGAAAAAGGCCACAAAAACTGGTGGGCTATAGCCTTGGGGTGGGGCTGGCCAACTTCTGTCCGCCGGATTCGGAATGGCGCGAGACTTTGCGCGGGGCCTCCGCGGGCCAAAAATACACCGTGGACACAGCCGCGCCCAAAAATAACCACCCGAAGGCCGGGGCGCCAAGTTCGTCCAGCGGAAAAAGGCCACAAAGACGGGTGGGCTATAGCCTTGGGGGGTGGGGCTGGCCAACTTCGTCCGCCGGATTCGGAATGGCGCGAGACTTTGCGAGGGGCCTCCGTGTGCCAAAAATACACCGTGGGCACAGCCGCGCCCAAAAATAACCGCCCGAAGGCCGGGGCGCCAAGTTCGTCCAGCGGAAAAAGGCAACAAAAACGGGCGGGCTATAGCCTTGGGGGGTGGGGCTGGCCAACTTCGTCCGCCGGGCTCGGAATGGTGCAAGACTTTGCGAGGGGCCTCCGTGTGCCAAAAAAAGGCCACGGGCACAGACGCGCCCAAAAATAACCGCCCGAAGGCCGGGGCGCCAAGTTCGTCCAACGGAAAAGGCCACAAAAACGGGTGGGCTATAGCCTTGGGGGGTGGGGCTGGCCAACTTCGTCAGCCGGACTCGGAATGGCGCGAGACTTTGCGAGGGGCCTCCGTGTGCCAAAAATAGGCCGCGGACACAGCCGCACCGAAAAATAACGGCCCGAAAGCCGGGCCGCCAAGTTCGTCCAGCGGAAAAAGGCCACAAAAACGGGCGGGCAATAGCCTTGGGGGGTGGGGCTGGCCAACTTCGTCCGCCGGATTCGGAATGGCGCGAGACTTTGCGATGGGCCTCCGTGTGCCAAAAATACACCGTGGGCACAGCCGCGCCCATAAATAACCGCCCGAAGGCCGGGGCGCCAAATTCGTCCAGCGGAAAAAGGCCACAAAAACGGGTGGGCTATAGCCTTGGGGGGTGGGGCTGGCCAACTTCGTCCGCCGGATTCGGAATGGCGCGAGACTTTACGAGGGGCCTCCGTGTGCCAAAAATACACCGTGGGCACAGCCGCGACCATAAATAACCGCCCGAAGGCCGTGGCGCCAAGTTTGTCCAGCAGAAAAAGGCCACAAAAACGGGTGGGCTATAGCCTTGGGGGGTGGGGCTGACCAACTTCGTCCGCCGGACTCGGAATGGCGCGAGACTTTGCGAGGGGCCTCTGTGCGCCAAAAATAGGCCGCGGGCACAGCTACGCCCAAAAATAACCGCCCGAAGGCCGGGGCGCCAAGTTCGTCCAGCGGAAAAAGGCCACAAAAACGGTTGGGCTATAGCCTTGGGGGGTGGGGCTGGCCAACTTCATCCGCCGGACTCGGAATGGCGCTAGACTTTGCAAGGGGACTCCGTGTTCCAAAAATAGGCCGCCGGCACAGCCGCACCCAAAAATAACCGCCCGAAGGCCGGGGCGCCAAGTTCGTCCAGCGGAAAAAGGCCACAAAAACTGGTGGGCTATAGCCTTGGGGGGTGGGGCTGGCCAACTTCGTCCGCCGGACTCAGAGTGGCGCGAGACTTTGCGAGGGGCCTCCGCGTGCCAAAAATAGGCCGCGGGCACAGCCGTACCCAAAAATAACCGCCCGAAGGCCGGGGCGCCATGTTCGTCCAACGGAAAAGGCCACAAAAACGGGTGGGCTATAGCCTTGGGGGGTGGGGCTGGCCAACTTCGTCAGCCGGACGCGGAATGGCGGGAGACTTTGCGAGGGGCCTCCGTGTGCCAAAAATAGGCCGCAGACACAGCCGCGCCCAAAATAAACGGCCCGAAGGCCGGGCCGCCAAGTTCGTACAGCGGAAAAAGGCCACAAAAACGGGTGGGCTATAGCCTTGGGGGGTGGGGCTGGCCGACTTCGTCCGCCGGACTCGGAATGGCGCGAGACTTTGCGAGGGGCCTCCGCGTGCCAAAAATACACCGTGGACACAGCCGTGCCCAAAAATAACCACCCGAAGGCCGGGGCGCCAAGTTCGTCCAGCGGAAAAAGGCCACAAAAACGGGCGGGCAATAGCCTTGGGGGGTGGGGCTGGCCAACTTCGACCGCCAGACACGGAATGGCGCAAGAATTTACGAGGGCCATCCGTCTGCCAAAAATAGGCCGCGGGAACAGCCCCGCCAAAAAATAAATGCCCGAAGGCCGGGGCGCCAAGTTCGTCCAGCGGAAAAAGGCCACAAAAACGGGCGGGCTATAGCCTTGGGGGTGGGGCTGGCCTACTTCGTCCGCCGGACTCGGAATGGCGCAAGACTTTACGAGGGGCCTCCGTGTGCCAAAAATAGGCCGCGGGCACAGCCACGCCCAAAAATAACCGCCCGAAGGCCGGGGCGCCAAGTTCGTCCGGCGGAAAAAGGCCACAAAAACGGGTGGGCTATAGCCTTGGGGGGTGGGGCTGGCCAACTTCGTCCGCCGGATTCGGAATGGCGCGAGACTTTGCGAGGGGCCTCCGTGTGCCAAAAATACACCGTGGGCACAGCCGCGCCCATAAATAACCGCCCGAAGGCCGGGGCGCCAAGTTCGTCCAGCGGAAAAAGGCCACAAAAACGGGTGGGCTATAGCCTTGGGGGGTGGGGCTGGCCAACTTCGTCCGCCGGATTCGGAATGGCGCTAGACTTTGCGAGGGGCCTCCGTGTGCCAAAAATACACCGTGGGCACAGCCGCGCCCATAAATAACCGCCCGAAGGCCGTGGCGCCAAGTTCGTCCAGCAGAAAAAGGCTACAAAAACGGGTGGGCTATAGCCTTGGGGGGTGGGGCTGACCAACTTCGTCCGCCGGACTCGGAATGGCGCGAGACTTTGCGAGGGGCCTCTGTGCGCCAAAAATAGGCCGCGGGCACAGCTGCGCCCAAAAATAACCGCCCGAAGGCCGGGGCGCCAAGTTCGTCCAGCGGAAAAAGGCCACAAAAACGGTTGGGCTATAGCCTTGGGGGGTGGGGCTGGCCAACTTCATCCGCCGGACTCGGAATGGCGCTAGACTTTGCAAGGGGCCTCCGTGTTCCAAAAATAGGCCGCGGGCACAGCCGTACCCAAAAATAACTGCCCGAAGGCCGGGGCGCCAAGTTCGTCCAGCGGAAAAAGGCCACAAAAACTGGTGGGCTATAGCCTTGGGGGGTGGGGCTGGCCAACTTCGTCCGCCGGACTCAGAGTGGCGCGAGACTTTGCGAGGGGCCTCCACGTGCCAAAAATAGGCCGCGGTCACAGCCGTACCCAAAAATAACCGCCCGAAGGCCGGGGCGCCAAGTTCGTCCAGCGGAAAAAGGCCACAAAAATGGGTGGGCTATAGCCTTGGGGGGTGGGGCTGGCCAACTTCGTCGGCCGGACTCGGAATGGCGCGAGGCTTTACGAGGGGCCTCCGTGCGCCAAAAATACACGTGGGCACAGCAACGTCCAAAAAAACCTCCCAAAGGCCGGGGCGCCAAGTTCGTCCAGCCGAAAAAGGCCACAAAAACGGGTGGGCTATAGCCTTGGGGGGTGGGGCTGGCCAACTTCGTCCGCCGGACTCAGAGTGGCGCGAGACTTTGCGAGGGGCCTCCGTATGCCAAAAATAGGCCGCGGACACAGCCGCGCCCAAAAATAACCGCCCGAAGGCCGGGGCGTCGAGTTTGTCCAGCGGAAAAAGGCCACAAAAACGGGTGGGCTATAGCTTTGGGGGTGGGGCTGGCCCACTGGCCCGCCGGACTCGTTATTGCACGAGACTTTGCGAGGGGCTTCCGTGTGCCAAAAATAGGCCGCGGGCACAGACGCACCCAAAAATAACCGCCCGAAGGCCGGGGCGCCAAGTTCGTCCAGCCGAAAAAGGCCACAAAAACGGGTGGGCTATAGCCTTGGGGGTGGGGCTGCCCAACTGGCCCGCCGCCGGACTCGGAATGGCACGAGACTTTGCGAGGGGCCTCCGTGTGCCAAAAATAGGCCGCGGGCACAGCCGCGCCCAAAAATAACCGCCCGAAGGCCGGGGCGTCGAGTTTGTCCAGCGGAAAAAGGCCACAAAAACGGGTGGGCTATAGCCTTGGGGGGTGGGGCTGGCCCACTTCGTCCGCCGGACTCGGAATGGCACGAGACTTTGCGACGGGCTTCCGTGTGCCAAAAATAGGCCGCGGGCACAGACGCACCCAAAAATAACCGCCCGAAGGCCGGGGCGCCAAGTTCGTCCAGCCGAAAAAGGCCACAAAAACGGGTGGGCTATAGCCTTGGGGGGTGGGGCTGCCCAACTTCGTCCGCCGGACTCGGAATGGCACGAGACTTTGCGAGGGGCCTCTGTGTGCCAAAAATAGGCCGCGGCCACAGCCGCGCCCAAAAATAACCACCCGATGGCCGTTGCGCCAAGTTCGTCCAGCGGAAAAAGGCCACAAAAACGGGTGGGCTATAGCCTTGGGGGGTGGGGCTGACCAACTTCGTCCGCCGGACTCGGAATGGCACAAGACTTTGTGAGGGGCCTCCATGTGCCTAAAATAGGCCGCGGCCACAGCCGCGTCCAAAAATAACCGCCCGATGGCCGGGGCGCCAAGTTCGTCCAGCGGAAAAAGGCCACAAAAACGGTTGGGCTATAGCCTTGGGGGTTGGGCTGGCCAACTTCGTCCGCCGGACTCGGAATGGCACGAGACTTTGTGAGGGGCCTCCGTGTGCCAAAAATAGGCCGCGGGCGCAGCCGCGCCAAAAAATAACCGCTCGAAGGCCGGGGGGCCAAGTTCGTCCAGCGGAAAAAGGCCACAAAAACGGGTGGGCTATAGCCTTGGGGTGTGGGGCTGGCCATCTTCGTCCGCTGGACTCGGAATGGCGCGAGACTTTACGAGGGGCCTCCGTGTGCCAAAAATAGGCCGCGGGCACAGCCGCTCCCAAAAATAACCGCCCGAAGGCCGGGGCGCCAAGTTCGTCCAGCGGAAAAAGGCCACAAAAATGGGTGGGCTATAGCCTTGGGGTGTGGGGCTTGCCAACTTCGTCTGCCGGACTCGGAATGGCGCGAGACTTTGCGAGGAGCCTCCGTGTGCCAAAAATAGGCCGCGGACACAGCTACGCCCAAAAATAACCGCCCGAAGGCCGGGGCGCCAAGTTCGTCCAGCGGAAAAAGGCCACAAAAACGGGTGGGCTATAGCCTTGGGGGGTGGGGCTGGCCAACTTCGTCCGCCGGACTCGGAATTGTGCAAGACTTTGCGAGGGGCCTTCGTGTGTTAATAATAAGCCGCGAGCACTGCCGCGCCCAAAAATAACCGCCCGAAGGCCGGGGCGCCAAGTTCATCAAGCGGAAAAAGGCCACAAAAACGGGTGGGCTATAGCCTTGGGGGGTGGGGCTGGCCAACTTCGTCCGCCGGACTCAGAGTGGCGCGAGACTTTGCGAGGGGCCTCCGCGTGCCAAAAATAGGCCGCGGGCACAGCCGTACCCAAAAATAACCGCCCGAAGGCCGGGGCGCCATGTTCGTCCAACGGAAAAGGCCACAAAAACGGGTGGGCTATAGCCTTGGGGGGTGGGGCTGGCCAACTTCGTCAGCCGGACGCGGAATGGCGGGAGACTTTGCGAGGGGCCTCCGTGTGCCAAAAATAGGCCGCAGACACAGCCGCGCCCAAAATAAACGGCCCGAAGGCCGGGCCGCCAAGTTCGTACAGCGGAAAAAGGCCACAAAAACGGGTGGGCTATAGCCTTGGGGGGTGGGGCTGGCCGACTTCGTCCGCCGGACTCGGAATGGCGCGAGACTTTGCGAGGGGCCTCCGCGTGCCAAAAATACACCGTGGACACAGCCGTGCCCAAAAATAACCACCCGAAGGCCGGGGCGCCAAGTTCGTCCAGCGGAAAAAGGCCACAAAAACGGGCGGGCAATAGCCTTGGGGTGTGGGGCTGGCCAACTTCGTCCGCCAGACTCGGAATGGCGCAAGACTTTACGAGGGGCCTCCGTCTGCCAAAAATAGGCCGCGGGTACAGCCGCGCCATAAAATAAATGCCCGAAGGCCGGGGCGCCAAGTTCGTCCAGCGGAAAAAGGCCACAAAAACGGGCGGGCTATAGCCTTGGGGGTGGGGCTGGCCTACTTCGTCCGCCGGCCTCGGAATGGCGCAAGACTTTACGAGGGGCCTCCGTGTGCCAAAAATAGGCCGCGGGCACAGCCACGCCCAAAAATAACCGCCCGAAGGCCGGGGCGCCAAGTTCGTCCGGCGGAAAAAGGCCACAAAAACGGGTGGGCTATAGCCTTGGGGGGTGGGGCTGGCCAACTTCGTCCGCCGGATTCGGAATGGCGCGAGACTTTGCGAGGGGCCTCCGTGTGCCAAAAATACACCGTGGGCACAGCCGCGTCCAAAAATAACTGCCCGAAGGCCGGGGCGCCAAGTTCGTCCAGCGGAAAAAGGCCACAAAAAGGGGTGGGCTATAGCCTTGGGGTGTGGGGCTGGCCAACTTCGTCCGCCGGACTCGGAATGGCGTAAGACTTTGCGAGGAGCCTCCGTGTGCCAAAAATAGGCCGCGGACACAGCTGCGCCCAAAAATAACCGCCCGAAGGCCGGGGCGCCAAGTTCATCAAGCGGAAAAAGGCCACAAAAACGGGTGGGCTATAGCCTTGGGGGGTGGGGCTGGCCAACTTCGTCCGCCGGACTCGGAATGGCGCGAGGATTTACAAGTGGCCTCCGTTTGCCAAAACTAAGCCACAGGCACAGCCGCGCCCAAAAATAACCGCCCGAAGGACGGGGCGCCATGTTCGTCCAGCGGAAAAAGGCCACAAAAACGGGTGGGCTATAGCCTTGGGGTGTGCGGCTGGCCAACTTCGTCCGCCGGACTCGGAATGGCACGAGAATTTGTGAGGGCCCTCCGTGTCCCAAAAATAGGCCGCGGGCACAGCCGCGCCCAAAAATAACCGCCCGAAGGCCGGGGCGCCAAGTTCGTCCAGCGGAAAAAGGCCACAAAAACGGTTGGGCTATAGCCTTGGGGGGTGGGGCTGGCCAAATTCGTCCGCCGGACTCGGAATGGCACGGGACTTTGTGAGGGACCTCCGTGTGCCAAAAATAGGCCGCGAGCACAGCCGCGCCCAAAAATAACTGCCCGAAGGCCGGGGCGCCAAGTTCGTCCAGCAGAAAAAGGCCACAAAAACGGGTGGGCTATAGCCTTGGGGGATGGGGCTGGCCAACTTCGTCCGCCGGACTCGAAATTGTGCAAGAATTTGCGAGGGGCCTCCGTGTGCCAAAACTAAGCCACAGGCACAGCCGTGCCCAAATATAACCGCCCGAAGGCCGTGGCGCCAAGTTCGTCCAGCGGAAAAAGGCCACAAAAACGGGTGGGCTATAGCCTTGGGGGGTGGGGCTGACCAACTTCGTCCGCCGGACTCGGAATGGCACGAGAATTTGTGAGGGCCCTCCGTGTCCCAAAAATAGGCCGCGGGCACAGCCGCGCCCAAAAATAACCGCCCGAAGACCGGGGCGCCAAGTTCGTCCAGCGGAAAAAGGCCACAAAAACGGTTGGGCTATAGCCTTGGGGGGTGGGGCTGGCCAAATTCGTCCGCCGGACTCGGAATGGCACGAGACTTTGTGAGGGACCTCCATGTGCCAAAAATAGGCCGCGAGCACAACCGTGCCCAAAAATAACTGCCCGAAGGCCAGGGTGCCAAGTTCGTCCAGCAGAAAAAGGCCACAAAAACGGGTGGGCTATAGCCTTGGGGGATGGGGCTGGCCAACTTCGTCCGCCGGACTCGAAATTGTGCAAGACTTTGCGAGGGGCCTCCGTGTGCCAAAACTAAGCCACAGGCACAGCCGCGCCCAAATATAACCGCCCGAAGGCCGTGGCGCCAAGTTCGTCCAGCGGAAAAACGCCACAAAAACGGGTGGGCTATAGCCTTGGGGGGTGGGGCTGACCAACTTCGTCCGCCGGACTCGGAATGGCGCAAGACTTTGCGAGGGGCCTTCGTGTGCCAAAAATAAGCCGCGGGCACAGCCGCGCCCAAAAATAACCACCCGAAGGCCTGAGCGCCAAGTTCGTCCAGCGGAAAAAGGCCACAAAAAGGGGTGGGCTATAGCCTTGGGGTGTGGGGCAGGCCAACTTCGTCCGCCGGACTCGGAATGGCGCAGGACTTTGCGAGGAGCCTCCGTGTACCAAAAATAGGCCGCGGACACAGCTACGACCAAAAATAACCGCCCGAAGGCCGGGGCGCCAAGTTCGTCCAGCGGAAAAAGGCCACAAAAACGGGTGGGCTATAGCCTTGGGGGGTGGGGCTGGCCAACTTCATCCGCCGGACTCGGAATGGCACGAGAATTTGCGAGAGGCCTCCGTGTGCCAAAAATAGGCCGCGGGCACAGCGGTGCGCAAAAATAACCGCCCGAAGGCCGGGGAGCCAAGTTCGTCCAGCGGAAAAAGGCTACAAAAACGGGTGGGCTATAGCCTTGAGGGATGGGGCTGGCCGACTTCGTCCGCCGGACTCGAAATTGCGCAAGACTTTGCGAGGGGCCTCCGTGTGCCAAAACTAAGCCACAGGCACAGCCGCGCCCAAAAATAACCGCCCGAAGGCCTGAGCGCCAAGTTCGTCCAGCGGAAAAAGGCCACAAAAAGGGGTGGGCTATAGCCTTGGGGTGTGGGGCAGGCCAACTTCGTCCGCCGGACTCGGAATGGCGCAGGACTTTGCGAGGAGCCTCCGTGTACCAAAAATAGGCCGCGGACACAGCTACGACCAAAAATAACAGCCCGAAGGCCGGGGCGCCAAGTTCGTCCAGCGGAAAAAGGCCACAAAAACGGGTGGGCTATAGCCTTGGGGGGTGGGGCTGGCCAACTTCGTCGGCCGGACTCGGAATGGCGCGAGACTTTGCGAGGCGCCTCTGTGTACCAAAAATAGGCCGTGGGCACAGCCGCGCCCAAAAATAACCGCCCGAAGGACGGGGCGCCAAGTTCGTCCAGCGGAAAAAGGCCACAAAAACGGGTGGGCTATAGCCTTGGGGTGTGCGGCTGGCCGACTTCGTCCGCCGGACTCGGAATGGCGCGAGAATTTGTGAGGGCCCTCCGTGTCCCAAAAATAGGCCGCGGGCACAGCCGCGCCCAAAAATAACCGCTCGAAGGCCGGGGCGCCAAGTTCGTCCAGCGGAAAAAGGCCACAAAAACGGGTGGGTTATAGCCTTGGGGTGTGGGGCTGGCCAACTTCGTCCACCGGACTCGGAATGGCGTGAGACTTTGCGAGGTGTGTCCATGTGCCAAAAATAGGCTGCGGGCGCAGCGGTGCCCAAAAATAACCGCCTGAAGGCTGGGGCGCCAAGTTGGTCCAGCGGAAAAATGCCACAAAAACGGGTGGGCTATAGCCTTGGGGGGTGGGGCTGGCCAACTTCGTCCGCCGGACTCGGAATTGCGCGAGACTTTACGAGGGGCGTCCGTGTGCCAAAACTAAGCCACAGGCAAAGCCGCGCCCAAAAATAACCGCCCGAAGACCTTGGCGCCAAGTTCGTCCAGCGGAAAAAGGCCACAAAAACGGGTGGGCTATAGCCTTGGGGGGTGGGGCTGACCAACTTCGTCCGCCGGACTCGGAATGGCGCAAGACTTTGCGAGGGGCCTTCGTGTGTTAATAATGAGCCGCTAGCACTGCCGCGCCCAAAAATAACCGCCCGAAGGCCGGGGAGCCAAGTTCGTCCAGCGGAAAAAGGCCACAAAAACGGTTGGGCTATAGCCTTGGGGGGTGGGGCTGGCCAACTTCGTCCGCCGGACTCGGAATGGCACGAGACTTTGTGAGGGGCCTCCGTGTGCCAAAAATAGGCCGCGGGCACAGCCGCGCCCAAAAATAACTGCCCGAAGGCCGGGGCGCCAAGTTCGTCCAGCGGAAAAAGGCCACAAAAAGGGGTGGGCTATAGCCTTGGGGTGTGGGGCTGGCCAACTTCGTCCGCCGGACTCGGAATGGCGTAAGACTTTGTGAGGAGCCTCCGTGTGCCAAAAATAGGCCGCGGACACAGCTGCGCCCAAAAATAACCGCCCGAAGGCCGGGGCGCCAAGTTCATCAAGCGGAAAAAGGCCACAAAAACGGGTGGGCTATAGCCTTGGGGGGTGGGGCTGGCCAACTTCGTCGGCCGGACTCGGAATGGCGCGAGGATTTACAAGTGGCCTCCGTGTGCCAAAACTAAGCCACAGGCACAGCCGCGCCCAAAAATAACCGCCCGAAGGACGGGGCGCCAAGTTCGTCCAGCGGAAAAACGCCACAAAAACGGGTGGGCTAGCCTTGGGGTGTGCGGCTGGCCAACTTCGTCCGCCGGACTCGGAATGGCACGAGAATTTGTGAGGGCCCTCCGTGTCCCAAAAATAGGCCGCGGGCACAGCCGCACCCAAAAATAACCGCCCGAAGGCCGGGGCGCCAAGTTCGTCCAGCGGAAAAAGGCCACAAAAACGGTTGGGCTATAGCCTTGGGGGGTGGGGCTGGCCAAATTCGTCCGCCGGACTCGGAATGGCACGAGACTTTGTGAGGGACCTCCGTGTGCCAAAAATAGGCCGCGAACACAGCCGCGCCCAAAAATAACTGCCCGAAGGCCGGGGCGCCAAGTTCGTCCAGCAGAAAAAGGCCACAAAAACGGGTGGGCTATAGCCTTGGGGGATGGGGCTGGCCAACTTCGTCCGCCGGACTCGAAATTGTGCAAGACTTTGCGAGGGGCCTCCGTGTGCCAAAACTAAGCCACAGGCACAGCCGCGCCCAAATATAACCGCCCGAAGGCCGTGGCGCCAAGTTCGTCCAGCGGAAAAAGGCCACAAAAACGGGTGGGCTATAGCCTTGGGGGGTGGGGCTGACCAACTTCGTCGGCCGGACTCGGAATGGCGCGAGACTTTGCGAGGCGCCTCTGTGTACAAAAAATAGGCCGCGGGCACAGCCGCGCCCAAAAATAACCGCCCGAAGGACGGGGCGCCAAGTTCGTCCAGCGGAAAAAGGCCACAAAAACGGGTGGGCTATAGCCTTGGGGTGTGCGGCTGGCCGACTTCGTCCGCCGGACTCGGAATGGCGCGAGAATTTGTGAGGGCCCTCCGTGTCCCAAAAATAGGCCGCGGGCACAGCCGCGCCCAAAAATAACCGCTCGAAGGCCGGGGCGCCAAGTTCGTCCAGCGGAAAAAGGCCACAAAAACGGGTGGGTTATAGCCTTGGGGTGTGGGGCTGGCCAACTTCGTCCACCGGACTCGGAATGGCGTGAGACTTTGCGAGGTGTGTCCATGTGCCAAAAATAGGCTGCAGGCGCAGCGGTGCCCAAAAATAACCGCCTGAAGGCTGGGGCGCCAAGTTGGTCCAGCGGAAAAATGCCACAAAAACGGGTGGGCTATAGCCTTGGGGGGTGGGGCTGGCCAACTTCGTCCGCCGGACTCGGAATTGCGCGAGACTTTACGAGGGGCGTCCGTGTGCCAAAACTACGCCACAGGCAAAGCCGCCCCCAAAATTCCCAGCCCGAAGACCTTGGCGCCACGTTCGTCCAGCGTAAAAAGGCCACTAAAACGGGTGGGATATAGCCTTGGGGGGTGGGGCTGACCAACTTCGTCCGCCGGACTCGGAATGGCGCAAGACTTTGCGAGGGGCCTTCGTGTGTTAATAATGAGCCGCTAGCACTGCCGCGCCCAAAAATACCCGCCCGAAGGCCGGGGCGCCAAGTTCGTCCAGCGGAAAAAGGCCACAAAAACGGGTGGGCTATAGCCTTGGGGGGTGGGGCTGGCCAACTTCGTCCGCCGGACTCGGAATGGCGCGAGACTTTGTGAGGGGCCTCCGTGTGCCAACAATAGGCCGCGGGCACAACCGCGCCCAAAAATAACCACCCGAAGGCCGGGGCGCCAAGTTCGTCCAGCGGAAAAAGGCCACAAAAAGGGGTGGGCTATAGCCTTGGGGTGTTGGGCTGGCCAACTTCGTCCGCCGGACTCGGAATGGCGCAAGACTTTGCGAGGAGCCTCCGTGTGCCAAAAATAGGCCGCGGACACAGCTGCGCCCAAAAATAACTGCCCGAAGGCCGGGGCGGCAAGTTCGTCTAGCGGAAAAAGGCCACAAAAACGGGTGGGCTATAGCCTTGGGGGGTGGGGCTGGCCAACTTCGTCCGCCGGACTTGGAATGGCGCGAGACTTTGCGAGGGGCCTCCGTGTGCCAAAACTAAGCCACAGGCACAGCAGAGCCCAAAAATAACCGCCCGAAGGACGGGGCGCCAAGTTCGTCCAGCGGAAAAACGCCACAAAAACGGGTGGGCTAGCCTTGGGGTGTGCGGCTGGCCAACTTCGTCCGCCGGACTCGGAATGGCACGAGAATTTGTGAGGGCCCTCCGTGTCCCAAAAATAGGCCGCGGGCACAGCCGCACCCAAAAATAACCGCCCAAGGCCGGGCGCCAAGTTCGTCCAGCGGAAAAAGGCCACAAAACGGTTGGGCTATAGCCTTGGGGGTGGGGCTGGCCAAATTCGTCCCATGTGGACTCGGAATGGCACGAGACTTTGTGAGGGACCTCCGTGTGCCAAAAATAGGCCGCGAACACAGCCGCGCCCAAAAATAACTGCCCGAAGGCCGGGGCGCCAAGTTCGTCCAGCAGAAAAAGGCCACAAAAACGGGTGGGCTATAGCCTTGGGGGATGGGGCTGGCCAACTTCGTCCGCCGGACTCGAAATTGAGCAAGACTTTGCGAGGGGCCTCCGTGTGCCAAAACTAAGCCACAGGCACAGCCGCGCCCAAATATAACCGCCCGAAGGCCGTGGCGCCAAGTTCGTCCAGCGGAAAAAGGCCACAAAAACGGGTGGGCTATAGCCTTGGGGGGTGGGGCTGACCAACTTCGTCCGCCGGACTCGGAATGGCGCAAGACTTTGCGAGGGGCCTTCGTGTGCCAAAAATAAGCCGCGGGCACAGCCGCGCCGAAAAATAACCACCCGAAGGCCTGAGCGCCATGTTCGTCCAGCGGAAAAAGGCCACAAAAAGGGGTGGGCTATAGCCTTGGGGTGTGGGGCAGGCCAACTTCGTCCGCCGGACTCGGAATGGCGCAGGACTTTGCGAGGAGCCTCCGTGTACCAAAAATAGGCCGCGGACACAGCTACGACCAAAAATAACCGCCCGAAGGCCGGGGCGCCAAGTTCGTCCAGCGGAAAAAGGCCACAAAAACGGGCTGGCTATAGCCTTGGGGGGTGGGGCTGGCCAACTTCATCCGCCGGACTCGGAATGGCACGAGAATTTGCGAGGGGCCTCCGTGTGCCAAAAATAGGCCGCGGGCACAGCGGTGCGCAAAAATAACCGCCCGAAGGCCGGGGAGCCAAGTTCGTCCAGCGGAAAAAGGCTACAAAAACGGGTGGGCTATAGCCTTGGGGGATGGGGCTGGCCAACTTCGTCCGCCGGACTCGAAATTGTGCAAGACTTTCCGAGGGGCCTCCGTGTGCCAAAACTAAGCCACAGGCACAGCCGCGCCCAAATATAACCGCCCGAAGGCCGTGGCGCCAAGTTCGTCCAGCGGAAAAAGGCCACAAAAACGGGTGGGCTATAGCCTTGGGGGGTGGGGCTGACCAACTTCGTCCGCCGGACTCGGAATGGCGCAAGACTTTGCGAGGGGACTTCGTGTGCCAAAAATAAGGCGCGGGCACAGCCGTGCCCAAAAATAACCGCCCGAAGGCCTGAGCGCCAAGTTCGTCCAGCGGAAAAAGGCCACAAAAAGGGGTGGGCTATAGCCTTGGGGTGTGGGGCAGGCCAACTTCGTCCGCCGGACTCGGAATGGCGCAGGACTTTGCGAGGAGCCTCCGTGTACCAACAATAGGTCGCGGACACAGCTACGACCAAAAATAACCGCCCGAAGGCCGGGGCGCCAAGTTCGTCCAGCGGAAAAAGGCCACAAAAACAGGTGGGCTATAGCCTTGGGGGGTGGGGCTGGCCAACTTCGTCGGCCGGACTCGGAATGGCGCGAGACTTTGCGAGGCACCTCCGTGTACCAAAAATAGGCCGCGGGCACAGCCGCGGCCAAAAATAACCGCCCGAAGGACGGGGCGCCAAGTTCGTCCAGCGGAAAAAGGCCACAAAAACGGGTGGGCTATAGCCATGGGGTGTGCGGCTGGCTGACTTCGTCCGCCGGACTCGGAATGGCGCGAGAATTTGTGAGGGCCCTCCGTGTCCCAAAAATAGGCCGCGGGCACAGCCGCGCCCAAAAATAACCGCTCGAAGGCCGGGGCGCCAAGTTCGTCCAGCGGAAAAAGGCCACAAAAACGGGTGGGTTATAGCCTTGGGGTGTGGGGCTGGCCAACTTCGTCCACCGGACTCGGAATGGCGTGAGACTTTGCGAGGTGTGTCCAAGTGCCAAAAATAGGCTGCGGGCGCAGCGGTGCCCAAAAATAACCGCCTGAAGGCCGGGGCGCCAAGTTGGTCCAGCGGAAAAATGCCACAAAAACGGGTGGGCTATAGCCTTTGGGGGTGGGGCTGGCCAACTTCGTCCGCCGGACTCGGAATTGCGCGAGACTTTACGAGGGGCGTCCGTGTGCCAAAACTAAGCCACAGGCAAGGCCGCGCCCAAAAATAACCGCCCGAAGGACGGGGCGCCAAGTTCGTCCAGCGGAAAAAGGCCACAAAAACGGGTGGGCTATAGCCTTGGGGGGTTGGGCTGGCCAACTTCATCCGCCGGACTCGGAATGGCACGAGAATTTGCGAGGGGCCTGCGTGTGCCAAAAATAGGCCGCGGGCACAGCGGTGCCCAAAAATAACCGCCCGAAGGCCGGGGAGCCAAGTTCGTCCAGCGGAAAAAGGCCACAAAAACGGGTGGGCTATAGCCTTGGGGGATGGGGCTAGCCAACTTCGTCCGCCGGACTCGAAATTGCGCAAGACTTTGCGAGGGGCTTCCGTGTGCTAAAACTAAGCCACAGGCACAGCCGCGCCCAAATATAACCGCCCGAAGGCCGTGGCGCCAAGTTCGTCCAGCGGAAAAATGCCACAAAAAGGGGTGGGCTATAGCCTTGGGGGGTGGGGCTGACCAACTTC
This sequence comes from Citrus cavaleriei, assembly GCA_030448935.1. Lineage (NCBI taxonomy): Eukaryota > Viridiplantae > Streptophyta > Magnoliopsida > Sapindales > Rutaceae > Citrus > Citrus cavaleriei. The sequence continues at coordinate 10,651 of JAUJEM010000351.1, read as the reverse complement.
GTCCGCCGGACTCGGAATGGCGCAAGACTTTGCGAGGGGCCTTCGTGTGCCAAAAATAAGCCGCGGGCACAGCCGCGCCCAAAAATAACCGCCCGAAGGCCTGAGCGCCAAGTTCGTCCAGCGGAAAAAGGCCACAAAAAGGGGTGGGCTATAGCCTTGGGGTGTGGGGCAGGCCAACTTCGTCCGCCGGACTCGGAATGGCGCGAGACTTTGCGAGGAGCCTCCGTGTACCAAAAATAGGCCGCGGACACAGCTACGCCCAAAAATAACCGCCCGAAGGCCGGGGCGCCAAGTTCGTCCAGCGGAAAAAGGCCACAAAAACGGGTGGGCTATAACCTTGGGGGGTGGGGTTGGCCAACTTCGTCGGCCGGACTCGGAATGGCGCGAGGCTTTACAAGGGGCCTCCGTGTGCCAAAAATATGCAGTGGGCACAGCCGCGCCCAAAAATAACCTCCCGAAGGCCGGGGCGCCAAGTTCGTCCATCCCAAAAAGGCCACAAAAACGGGTGGGCTATAGCCTTGGGGGGTGGGGCTGGCCAACTTCGTCCGCCGGACTCGGAATGGCACGAGACTTTGCGAGGGGCCTCCGTGTACCAAAAATAGGCCACGGACACAGCCGCGCCCAAAATAACCGCCCGAAGGCCGGGGCGCCAAGTTCGTCCAGCGGAAAAAGGCCACAAAAACGGTTGGGCTATAGCCTTGGGGGGTGGGGCTGGCCAACTTCGTCCACCGGACTCGGAATGGCGCGAGACTTTGCGAGGCCCCTCCGTGTACCAAAAATAGGCCGCGGGCACAGCCGCGCCCAAAAATACCCACCCGAAGGCCGGGGCGCCAAGTTCGTCCAGCGGAAAAAGGCCACAAAAACGGGTGGGCTATAGCCTTGGGGGGTGGGGCTGGCCAACTTCGTCGGCCGGACTCGGAATGGCGCGAGGCTTTACAAGGGGCCTCCGTGTGCCAAAAATATGCCGTGGGCACAGCCGCGCCCAAAAATAACCGCCCGAAGGCCGGGGCGCCAAGTTCGTCCAGCCCAAAAAGGCCACAAAAACGGGTGGGCTATAGCCTTGGGGGGTGGGGCTGGCCAACTTCGTCCGCCGGACTCGGAATGGCACGAGACTTTGCGAGGGGCCTCCGTGTACCAAAAATAGGCCACGGACACTGCCGCACCCAAAAATAACCGCCCGAAGGCCGGGGCGCCAAGTTCGTCCAGCGGAAAAAGGCCACAAAAACGGTTGGGCTATAGCCTTGGGGGGTGGGGCTGGCCAACTTCGTCCACCGGACTCGGAATGGCGCGAGACTTTGCGAGGCGCCTCCGTGTACCAAAACTAGGCCGCGGGCACATCCGCGCCCAAAAATACCCGCCCGAAGGCCGGGGCGCCAAGTTCGTCCAGCGGAAAAAGGCCACAAAAACGGGTGGGCTATAGCCTTGGGGGGTGGGGCTGGCCAACTTCGTCCGCCGGACTCGGAATGGCGCGAGACTTTGCGAGGCGCCTCCGTGTTGCAAAAATAGGCCGCGGGAACAGCCGCACACAAAAATACCCGCCCGAAGGCCGGGGCGCCAAGTTCGTCCAGCGGAAAAAGGCCACAAAAACGGGTGGGCTATAGCCTTGGGGGGTGGGGCTGGCCAACTTCGTCCGCCGGACTCGGAATGGCGCGAGACTTTCGGAGGCGCCTCCTTGTGCCAAAAATAGGCCGGGGCGCAGCCGCGCCCAAAAATACACGCCCGAAGCCCGGGGCGCCAAGTTCGTCCAGCGGAAAAAGGCCACAAAAACGGGTGGGCTATAGCCTTGGGGGGTGGGGCTGGCCAACTTCGTCCGCCGGCCTTGGAATGGCGCGAGACTTTGCGAGGCGCCTCCGTGTACCAAAAATAGGCCGCGGGCACAGCCGCGCCCAAAAATACCCGCCCGAAGGCCGGGGCGCCATGTTCGTCCAGCGGAAAAAGGCCACAAAAACGGGTGGGCTCTAGCCTTGGGGGGTGGGGCTGGCCGACTTTGTCCGCCGGACTCGGAATGGCGCGAGACTTTGCGAGGAGCCTCCGTGTGTCAAAAATAGGCCGCGGGCACAGCCGCGCCCAATAATACCAGCCTGAAGGCCGGGGCGTCAAGTTCGTCCAGCGGAAAAAGGCCACAAAAACTGGTGGACTATAGCCTTGGGGGGTGGGGCTGCCCAACTTCGTCCGCCGGACTCGGAATGGTGCGAGACTTTGCGAGGCGCATCCGTGTGCCAAAAATAGGCCGTGGGCACAGTCGAACCAAAAACTACCCGCCCGAAGGCCGGGGCGCCAAATTCGTCCAGCGGAAAAAGGCCACAAAAACGGGTGGGCTATAGCCTTGGGGGGTGGGGCTGGCCAACTTTGTCCGCCGGACTCGGAATGGCGCTAGACTTTACGAGGTCCCTCCGTGTGCCAAAAATAGGACGCGGACACAGCCGCGCCCAAAAATACCCGCCCGAAGGCCGGGGCGCCAAGTTCGTCCAGCGGAAAAAGGCCACAAAAATGGGTGGGCTATAGCCTTGGGGGGTGGGGCTGGCCAACTTCGTCCGCCGGCCTTGGAATGGCGCGAGACTTTGCGAGGCGCCTCCGTGTACCAAAAATAGGCCGCGGGCACAGCCGCGCCCAAAAATACCCGCCCGAAGGCCGGGGCGCCATGTTCGTCCAGCGGAAAAAGGCCACAAAAACGGGTCGGCTATAGCCTTGGGGGGTGGGGCTGGCCAACTTCGTCCGCCGGACTCGGAATGGCGCGAGACTTTGCGAGGTGCCTCCGTGTGCCAAAAATAGGCCGCGGGCACAGCCGCGCCCAAAACTACCCGCCCGAAGGCCGGGGCGCCAAGTTCGTCCAGCGGAAAAAGGCCACAAAAACGGGTGGGCTATAGCCTTGGGGGGTGGGGCTGGCCGACTTTGTCCGCCGGACTCGGAATGGCGCGAGACTTTGCGAGGAGCCTCCGTGTGTAGAAAATAGGCCGCGGGCACAGCCGCGCCCAATAATACCAGCCCGAAGGCCGGGGCGTCAAGTTCGTCCAGCGGAAAAAGGCCACAAAAACTGGTGGGCTATAGCCTTGGGGGGTGGGGCTGCCCAACTTCGTCCGCCGGACTCGGAATGGCGCGAGACTTTGCGAGGCGCATCCGTGTGCCAAAAATAGGCCGTGGGCACAGTCGAACCAAAAACTACCCGCCCGAAGGCCGGGGCGCCAAATTCGTCCAGCGGAAAAAGGCCACAAAAACGGGTGGGCTATAGCCTTGGGGGGTGGGGCTGGCCAACTTTGTCCGCCGGACTCGGAATGGCGCTAGACTTTACGAGGTGCCTCCGTGTGCCAAAAATAGGCCGCGGACACAGCCGCGCCCAAAAATACCCGCCCGAAGGCCGGGGCGCCAAGTTCGTCCAGCGGAAAAAGGCCACAAAAACGGGTGGGCTATAGCCTTGGGGGGTGGGGCTGGCCAACTTCGTCCGCCGGCCTTGGAATGGCGCGAGACTTTTCGAGGCGCCTCTGTGTGCTAAAAATAGGCCGCGGGCACAGCCGCGCCCAAAAATACCCGCCCGAAGGCCGGGGCGCCCAGTTCGTCCAGCGGAAAAAGGCCACAAAAACGGGTGGGCTATAGCCTTGGGGTGTGGGGCTGGCCAACTTCGTCGGCCGGACTCGGAATGGCACGAGACTTTGCGAGGCGCCTCCGTTTGCCAAAAATCGGCCGCGGGCACAGTCGCGCCAAAAAATACCCGCCCGAAGGCCGGGGCGCCAAGTTCGTCCAGCGGAAAAAGGCCACAAAAAAGGGTCGGCTATAGCCTTGGGGGGTGGGGCTGGCCAACGTCGTCCGCCGGACTCGGAATGGCGTGAGACTTTACGAGGCACCTCCGTGTGCCAAAAATAGGCCGTGGGCACAGCCGCGCCCAAATATACCCGCCCGAAGACCGGGGCGCCGAGCTCGTCGAGCGGAAAAAGGCCACAAAAACGGGTGGGCTATAGCCTTGGGGGGTGGGGCTGGCCAACTTCGTCCGCCGGACTCGGAATGGCGCGAGACTTTGCGAGGCGCCTCCGTGTGTCAAAAATAGGCCGCGGGCACAGCCGCACCCAATAAGACCAGCCGAAGGCCGGGGCGCCAAGTTCGTCCTGCGGAAAAAGGCCACCAAAACGGGTGGGCTATAGCCTTGGGGGGTGGGGCTGGCCAACTTCGTCCGCCGGACTCGGAATGGCGCGAGACTTTACGAGGCGCCTCCGTGTGCCAAAAATAGGCCGCGGGCACAGCCGCGCCCAAAAATACCCACCCGAAGGCCGGGGCGCCAAGTTCATCCAGCGGAAAAAGGCCACAAAAACGGGTGGGCTATTGCCTTGGGGGGTGGGGCTGGCCGACTTCGTCCGCCGGACTCGGAATGGCGCGAGACTTTGCGAGGCACCTCCGTGTGCGAAAAATAGGCCGCGCGCACAGCCGCGCCCAAAAATACCCGCCCGAAGGCCGGGGCGCCAAGTTCGTCCAGCGGAAAAAGGCCACAAAAACGGGTGGGCTATAGCCTTTGGGGGTGGGGCTGGCCAACTTCGTCCGCCGGACTCGGAATGGCGCGAGACTTTATGAGGCACTTCCGTGTGCGAAAAATGGGCCGCGAGCACAGCCGCGCCCAAAAATACCCGCCCGAAGGCCGGGGCGCCAAGTTCGTCCAGCGGAAAAAGGCCACAAAAACGGGTGGGCTATTGCCTTGGGCGGTGGGGCTGGCCAACTTCGTCCGCCGGACTCGGAATGGCGCGAGACTTTGCGAGGCACCTCCGTGTGCTAAAAATAGGCCGCACGCACAGCCGCGCCCAAAAATACCCGCCCGAAGGCCGGGGCGCCAAGTTCGTCCAGCGGAAAAAGGCCACAAAAACGGGTGGGCTATAGCCTTGGGGGGTGGGGCTGGCCAACATCGTCCGCCGGACTCGGAATGGCGTGAGACTTTTTGAGGCGCCTCCGTGTGCCAAAAATAGGCCGCTGGCACAATCGCGCCCAAAAATACCCGCCCGTAGGCCGGGGCGCCAAGTTCGTCCAGCGGAAAAAGGCCAACTTCATCCGCCGGACTCGGAATGGCGCGAGACTTTGCGAGGCCCCTCCGTGTGCCAAAAATAGGCCGCGGGCACAGCCGCGCCCAAAAATACCCGACCGAATGCCGGGCCGCCCAGTTCGTCCAGCGGAAAAAGGCCACAAAAACGGGTGGGCTATAGCCTTGGGGAGTGGGGCTGGCCAACTTCGTCCGCCGGACTCGGAATGGCGCGAGACTTTGTGAGGTGCCTCCGTGTGCTAAAAATAGGCCGCGCGCACAGCCGCGCCCAAAAATACCCGCCCGAAGGCCGGGGCGCCAAGTTCGTCCAGCGGAAAAAGGCCACAAAAACGGGTGGGCTATAGCCTTTGGGGGTGGGGCTGGCCAACTTCGTCCGCCGGACTCGGAATGCCGCGAGACTTTATGAGGCACTTCCGTGTGCGAAAAATGGGCCGCGGGCACAGCCGCGCCCAAAAATACCCGCCCGAAGGCCAGGGCGCCAAGTTCGTCCAGCGGAAAAAGGCCACAAAAACGGGTGGGCTATAGCCTTGGGGGGTGGGGCTGGCCAACTTCGTCCGCCGGACTCGGAATGGCGTGAGACTTTGCGAGGCGCCTCCGTGTGCCAAAAATAGGCCGCGGGCACAGCCGCGCCCAAACATACCCGCCCGAAGGCCAGGGCGCCCAGTTCGTCGAGCGGAAAAAGGCCACAAAAACGGGTGGGCTATAGCCTTGGGGGGTGGGGCTGGCCAACTTCGTCCGCCGGACTCGGAATGGCGCGAGACTTTGCGAGGCACCTCCGTGTGCCAAAAATAGGCCGCGGGCACAGCCGCTCCCAAAATACCCGCCCCGAAGGCCGGGCGCCAAGTTCGTCAAGCGGAAAAAGGCCACAAAAACGGGTGGGCTATAGCCTTGGGGGGTGGGGCTGGCCAACTTCGTCCGCCGGACTCGGAATGGCGAGAGACTTTCCTAGGCGCCTCCGTGTGCCAAAAATAGGCCGCGGGCACAGCCACGCCCAAAAATACCCGCCCGAAGGCCGGGGCGCCAAGTTCGTCCAGCGGAAAAAGGCCACAAAAACGGGTGGGCTATAGCCTTTGGGGGTGGGGCTGGCCAACTTCGTCCGCCGGACTCGGAATGGCGCGAGACTTTATGAGGCACTTCCGTGTGCGAAAAATGGGCCGAGGGCTCAGCCGCGCCCAAAAATACCCGCCCGAAGGCCAGGGCGCCAAGTTCGTCCAGCGGAAAAAGGCCACAAAAACGGGTGGGCTATAGCCTTGGGGGGTGGGGCTGGCCAACTTCGTCCGCCGGACTCGGAATGGCGCGAGACTTTGCGAGGCGCCTCCGTGTGCCAAAAATAGGCCGCGGGCACAGCCGCGCCCAAAAATACCTGCCCGAAGGCCGGGGCGCCAAATTCGTCCAGCGGAAAAAGGCCACAAAAACGGGTGGGCTATAGCCTCGGGGGGTGGGGCTGGCCAACTTCGTCCGCCGGACTCGGAATGGCGCGAGAGTTTGCGAGGCACCTCCGTGTGCGAAAAATAGGCAGCGGGCACAGCCGCGCCCAAAAATACCCGCCCGACGGCCGGGGCGCCAAGTTCGTCCAGCGGAAAAAGGCCACAAAAACGGGTGGGCTATAGCCTTGGGGGGTGGGGCTAGCCAACTTCGTCCGCCGGACTTGGAATGGCGCGAGAATTTGCGAGGCCCCTCCATGTAACAAAAGCCCGCGGCCAAAAATACCCGCCCGAAGGCCGGGGCGCCAATTTCGTCCAGCAGAAAAAGGCCACAAAAACGGGTGGGCTATAGCCTTGAGGGGTGGGGCTGGCCAACTTCGTCCGCCGGACTCGGAATGGCGTGAGACTTTGCGAGGCGGTTCCGTGTGCCAAAAATAGCCCGCGGGCACAGCCGCGCCCAAAAATACCTGCCCGAAGGCCGGGGCGCCAAGTTCGTCCAGCGGAAAAAGGCCACAAAAACGGGTGGGCTATAGCCTGGGGGGTGGGGCTGGCCAACTTCGTCCGCCGGACTCGGAATGGCGCGAGACTTTATGAGGCACTTCCGTGTGTGAAAAATGGGCCGAGGGCACAGCCGCGCCCAAAAATACACGCCCGAAGGCCAGGGCGCCAAGTTCGTCCAGCGGAAAAAGGCCACAAAAACGGGTGGGCTATAGCCTTGGGGGGTGGGGCTGGCCAACTTCGTCCGCCGGACTCGGAATGGCGCGAGACTTTGCGAGGTGCCTCCGTGTGCCAAAAATAGGCCGCGGGCACAGCCGCGCCCAAAAATACCTGCCCGAAGGCCGGGGCGCCAAATTCGTCCAGCGGAAAAAGGCCACAAAAACGGGTGGGCTATAGCCTCGGGGGGTGGGGCTGGCCAACTTCGTCCGCCGGACTCGGAATGGCGCGAGAGTTTGCGAGGCACCTCCGTGTGCGAAAAATAGGCAGCGGGCACAGCCGCGCCCAAAAATACCCGCCCGACGGCCGGGGCGCCAATTTCGTCCAGCGGAAAAAGGCCACAAAAACGGGTGGGCTATAGCCTTGGGGGGTGGGGCTAGCCAACTTCGTCCGCCGGACTCGGAATGGCGCGAGAATTTGCGAGGCCCCTCCATGTAACAAAAGCCCGCGGCCAAAAATACCCGCCCGAAGGCCGGGGCGCCAATTTCGTCCAGCAGAAAAAGGCCACAAAAACGGGTGGGCTATAGCCTTGAGGGGTGGGGCTGGCCAACTTCGTCCGCCGGACTCGGAATGGCGTGAGACTTTGCGAGGCGGTTCCGTGTGCCAAAAATAGCCCGCGGGCACAGCCGCGCCCAAAAATACCTGCCCGAGGCCGGGGCGCCAAGTTCGTCCAGCGGAAAAAGGCCACAAAAACGGGTGGGCTATAGCCTGGGGGGTGGGGCTGGCCAACTTCGTCCGCCGGACTCGGAATGGCGCGAGAGTTTGCGAGGCACCTCCGTGTGCGAAAAATAGGCCGCGGTCACAGCCGCGCCCAAAAATACCTGCCCGAAGGCCGGGGCGCCAAGTTCGTCCAGCGCAAAAAGGCCACAAAAACGGGTGGGCTATAGCCTTGGGGGGTGGGGCTGGCCAACTTCGTCCGCCAGACTCGGAATGGCGCGAGACTTTGCGAGGCCCCTCGATGTGCCAAAAGCCCGCGGCCAAAAATACCCGCCCGAAGGCCGGGGCGCCAAGTTCGTCCAGCGGAAAAAGGTCACAAAAACGGGTGGGCTATAGCCTTGGGGGGTGGGGCTGGCCAACTTCCTCCGCCGGACTCGGAATGGCGCGAGACTTTGCGAGGCGCCTCCGTGTGCCAAAAATAGGCCGCGGCCACAGCCGCGTCCAAAAATACCCGCCCGAAGGCCGGGGCGCCAAGTTCGTCCAGCGGAAAAAGGCCACAAAAACGGGTGGGCTATAGCCTTGGGGGGTGGGGCTGGCCAACTTCGTCCGCCGGACTCGGAATGGCGCGAGACTTTGTGAGCCGCCTCCGTGTGCCAAAAATAGGCCACGGGCACAGCTGCGCCCAAAAATACCCGCCCGAAGGCCGGGGCGCCATGTTCGTCCAGCGGAAAAAGGCCACAAAAACGGGTGGGCTATAGCCTTGGGGGGTGGGGCTGGCCAACTTCGTCCGCCGGACTCGGAATGGCGCGAGACTTTGCGAGGCCCCTCCGTGTGCCAAAAAGAGGCCGCGGGCACAGCCATGGCCAAAAATACCCGCCCGAAGGCCGGGGCGCCAAGTTCGTCCAGCGGAAAAAGCCCACAAAAACGGGTGGGCTATAGCCTTGGAGGGTGGGGCTGGCCAACTTCGTCCTCCGGACTCGGAATGGCGCGAGACTTTGCGAGGCACCTCTGCGTGCCAAAAATAGGCCGCGGGCACATCCGCGCCCAAAAAGACCCGCCCGAAGGCCGGGGCGCCAAGTTCGTCCAGCGGAAAAAGGCCACAAAAACGGGTGGGCTATAGCCTTGAGGGGTGGGGCTGGCCGACTTCGTCCGCCGGACTCGGATTGGCGTGAGACTTTGTGAGGCGGTTCCGTTTGCCAAAAATAGGCCGCGGGCACAGCCGCGCCCAAAAATACCTGCCCGAAGGCCGGGGCGCCAAGTTCGTCCAGCGGAAAAAGGCCACAAAAACGGGTGGGCTATAGCCTCGGGGGGTGGGGCTGGCCAACTTCGTCCGCCAGACTCGGAATGGCGCGAGAGTTTGCGAGGCACCTCCGTGTACGAAAAATAGGCCGCGGGCACTGCCGCGCCCAAAAATACCCGCCCGAAGGCTGGGGCGCCAAGTTCGTCCAGCGGAAAAAGGCCACAAAAACGGGTGGGCTATAGCCTTGGGGGGTGGGGCTGGCCAACTTCGTCCGCCAGACTCGGAATGGCGCGAGACTTTGCGAGGCCCCTCCATGTGCCAAAAGCCCGCGGCCAAAAATACCCGCCCGAAGGCCGGGGCGCCAAGTTCGTCCAGCGGAAAAAGGTCACAAAAACGGGTGGGCTATAGCCTTGGGGGGTGGGGCTGGCCAACTTCGTCCGCCGGACTCGGAATGGTGCGAGACTTTGCGAGGCCCCTCCGTGTGCCAAAAATAGGCCGCGGGCACAGCCATGGCCAAAAATACCCGCCCGAAGGCCGGGGCACCAAGTTCGTCCAGCGGAAAAAGCCCACAAAAACGGGTGGGCTATAGCCTTGGAGGGTGGGGCTGGCCAACTTCGTCCGCCGGACTCGGAATGGCGCGAGACTTTGCGAGGCGCCTCCGCGTGCCAAAAATAGGCCGTGGGCACATCCGCGCCCAAAAATACCCGCCCGAAGGCCGGGGCGCCAAGTTCGTCCAGCGGAAAAAGGTCACAAAAACGGGTGGGATATAGCCTTGGGGGGTGGGGCTGGCCAACTTCGTCCGCCGGACTCGGAATCGCGCGAGACTTTGCGAGGTGCCTCCGTGTACCAAAAATAGGCCGCGGGCACAGCCGCGCCCAAAAATACCAGCCCGAAGGCCGGGGCGCCAAGTTCGTCCAGCGGAAAAAGGCCACAAAAACGGGTTGGCTATAGCCTTGGGGGGTGGGGCTGGCCAACTTCGTCCGCCGGACTCGGAATGGCGCGAGACTTTGTGAGCCGCCTCCGTGTGCCAAAAATAGGCCACGGGCACAGCCGCACCCAATAATACCCGCCCGAAGGCCGGGGCCCCATGTTCGTCCAGCGGAAAAAGGCCACAAAAACGGGTGGGCTATAGCCTTGGGGGGTGGGGCTGGCCCACTTCGTCCGCCGGACTCGGAATGGCGCGAGACTTTGCGAGGCTCCTCCGTGTGCCAAAAATAGGCCGCGGGCACAGCCGCGCCCAAAAATACCCGCCCGAAGGCCGGGGCCCCATGTTCGTCCAGCGGAAAAAGGCCACAAAAACGGGTGGGCTATAGCCTTGGGGGGTGGGGCTGGCCAACTTCGTCCGCCGGACTCGGAATGGCGCGAGACTTTGCGTGGCACCTCCGTGTGCCAAAAATAGGCAGCGGGCACAGCCGCGCCCAAAAATACCCGCCCGAAGGCCGGGCCGCCAAGTTCGTCCAGCGGAAAAAGGCCACAAAAACGGGTGGGCTATAGCCTTGAGGGTGGGGCTGGCCGACTTCCTGCCGGACTCGGAATGGCGCGAGATTCTTTGCGCAGGCCCCTCCGTGCCAAAATAGGCCGCGGGCTCAGCCGCAGCCAAAA
>JAUJEM010000350.1:0-52028 GCA_030448935.1 Citrus cavaleriei | reverse complement strand
CCGCAAAGTCCTGCTCCATTCCGAGTCCATGACCAGTTGGCCAGCCCTCCCCCAAGGCTATAGCCCACCCGTTTTGTGGCCTTTCCATTTTGGGCCAACTTGGCGCCCGGGCCGGGCGGGTATTTTTGGGCGGCGGTTGTCGCGAGCTATTTTTGGCACACGGAGGTGCCTCGCAGTCTCGCCATTCCAGGTCCGCGGACAGAGGCAAGCAGCCCCACCCCCCAGGAGCTGCCCCACCACCGTTGTGGCCTTTTTCCGCTGGACGAACTTGGCGCCCCGGCCTTCGGGAGGGTATTTTTGTGCGAGACTGTGCCCGCGGCCTATTTTTGGCACACGGAGGCGCCTCGGAAAGGCTCGCCCCATTCCGAGTCCTGCGGACGAAGTTGGCCAGCCCCACCCCCCAAGGCTATAGCCCACCCGTTTTTGTGGCCTTTTACGGCTGGACGAACTTGGCGCCCCGGCCTTGGGGTGGGTATTTTTGGGTGCGGCTGTGCCCGCGGCCTATTTTTGGCACATGGAGGCGCCTCGCAAAGTCTCGCGCCATTCCGAGTCCGGCGGACGAAGCTGGCCAGCCCCACCCCCCAAGGCTATAGCCCACCCGTTTTTGTGGCCTTTTTCCGCTGGACGAACTTGGCGCCCCAGCCCTCGGGCGGGTATTTTTGGGCGCGGCTGTGCCCGCGGCCTATTTTTGGCACACGGAGTCGCCTCGCAAAGTCTCGCGCCATTCCGAGTCCGGCGGACGAAGTTGGCCAGCCCCACCCCCCAAGGCTATAGCCCACCCGATTTTGAGGCCTTTTTCCGCTGGACGAATTTGGCGCCCTGGCCTTCGGGCGGGTATTTTTAGGCGCGGATTGGGCCCGCGGCCTATTTTTGGCACATGGAGGTGCCTAGCAAAGTCTCGCGCCATTCCGAGTCCGCGGAGGATAGTGCCAGCCCCACCCCCAGGCTATAGCCCACCCGTTTTTGTGGGTTTTTCCGCTGGGCCGACCTTGGCGCCAGGCCTCAGGGTATTTTGGGCGCGCTGTGACCGCGTCACCTTTGGCACATGGAGGCACTCGCAAAGTCTCGCGCCATTCCAAGTCCCAAGCGGACGGTTGGCCAGCCCCACCCTGCTGGCTATAGCCCACCCACCTTTGTAGCCCATTTCCGCTGGACGACCCTTGGCGCCCGGCCTTTCAGACGGGTATTTTAGCGCGTAGCTGCCCGCCCGGTCTATTTTTGCAAAATAGAGGTGCCTCGTAAAGTCTCGCGCCATTCAGAGTCCGGCGGATGAGGTTGGCCAGCCCCACCCCCAAGGCTATGGCCCACCCGTTTTTGTGACCTTTTTTCCGCTGGACGAACTTGGCAACCCGGTCTTCGGCGGGTATTTTTGGCGCGTGGCTGTGCCCGCGGCCATTTTTACATGCACGGAGGCGCCTGAAAGTCTCGCGCATTCCAAGTCCGGCGGAGTAATTTGGCATGCCCAACCCCAAGGCTATAGCCCACCTGTTTTGTGGCCTTTTTCCGCTGGACGAACTTGGCGCCCGGCTCGGCTGGTATTTTTGGGCGCGGCTGTGCCCATGGCCTTTTTTTGGCACACGGAGTCGCCTCGCAAAGTCTCGCGCCATTCCGAGTCCGCGGACGAAGGGCCAGCCCCACCCCCCAAGGCTATAGCCCACCCGCTTTTGTGGCCTTTTTCCGCTGGACGAACTTGGCGCCTGGCCTTAAGGGCGGGTATTTTGGGCGCGGCTGTGCCAGCGCTATTTTTAGCACACGGAGGCGCCGGCAGTCTCCACATTCCAAGACCGCGGACGAGTTGGCCAGCCCCCACCCCTGCCTATAGCCCACCCCCAAGCCTATAGCCCACCTGCTTTTGTGGCCTTTTTCCGCTGACGAACTTGGCGCCTGCCTGGGCTGGATTTGGGGCGCGGCTGTGCCCAAGGTCTATTTTTGGCACACGGAGGCGTTCCGCAAAGTCTGGCCATTCCGAACCGGCGGATATTGGCCAGCCCCACCCCCAAGGCTATAGCCTTCCTGCTTGTGGCCTTTTCCGCTGGATGAACTTGCGCCCGCGGCCTTCGGCGGGTATTTTTGGGCTGCCTGCCAGCGAGCCTATTTTTGGCACACGGAGGCGCCGTCAGAAAGTCTCGCGTCATTCCGAGTCCGGCGGATTTATGTTGGCCAGCCCCACCTCTGGCTATAGCCCACCCGTTTTGAGGCCTTTTTCCGCTGGACCTATCTTGGCGCCCCCGCCTTTGGGCAGGTATTTTTCGGCGCGCCTCTGCCCGCGCTCTATTTTTGGAGGGCACCTTGCAATCTCTCGCGCCATTCGAAACCGGGCGGGACGGTTGGCCAGCCCCACCCCCTGGCTATAGCCCACCCGCTTTTGTGGCCTTTTTCCGCTGGATCAACTTGGCGCCCGGCCTTCGGGCGGGTCTTTTTGGGCGCGCCTGTCCCTGCGGCCTATTTTTGGCACACGGAGGCGCCTCAGAACGTCTCGCCCCATTCTGAGTCCGGCGGACGGGTTGGCCAGCCCCACCCCAAAGGCTATAGCCCACCCGCTTTTGTGGCCTTTACCGGCTGGGATCGGTCTTGGCGCCCCGGCCTTCGGGGCCGGGTATTTTTGGGCGCGGCTGTGTCCAAGGCCTATTTTTTGCACACGGAGGTGCCTCTCAAAGTCTCGCGCCATTCCGAGTCCGGGCGGATTTAAGTTGGCCAGCCCCACCCCCAAGGTTATAGCCCACCCGTTTGTGGCCTTTTTTCCGCTGGATCGAACTTGGCGCCCGGCCTCGGGTGGGTATTTTTGGGCGCGGTTGCCCCGGGCCTATTTTTGGCACACGGAGGCGCCGTAAAGTCTCGCGCCATTCCGAGTCCGGGCGGACGAAGTTGGCCAGCCCCACCCCCCAAGGCCATAGCCCACCTGCTTTTGTGGCCTTTTACCGCTGGAAGAACTTGGCGCCGCGGCCTTCGGGCGGGTATTTTGGGCGCGGCTGTGCCCGTGGCTCATTTTTGGCACACGGAGGCGCCTCGCAAAGTCTCGCGCCATTCCGAAGTCCGGGCGGATCGGTTGGCCAGCCCCACCCCCCTGGCTTATATCCCACCCGCTTTTGTGGCCTTTTTCCGCTGGACGACTTTGCACCCCGGCCTTTTGCGGGTATTTTAGGCTGTGCTGTGCATCGCGGCCTATTTTTAATGCACACGGAGGCGCCGCAAAGTCTCGTGCCATTCCGAGTCCGGCGGACGGTTGGCCAGCCCCACCCCCAAGGCTATAGCCCACCCGCTTTGTGGCCTTTTTCCGCTGGACGATCTTGGCGCCCGGCCTTCGGGCGGGTATTTTGGGCGCGGCTGTGCCCGTGGCCTATTTTTGGAACACGGAGGCGCCTCAAAGTCTCTCAGCCATTCCGAGTCCGGGCGGATTGCTGGTTGGCCAGCCCCACTTCTGGCTATAGCCCACCCGCTTTTGTGGCCTTTTTCCGCTGGACGAACTTGGCGCCCGGCCTTCGGGCGGATTTTTGGGCGCGGCTGTGCCGCGCCTATTTTTGGAACTCGGAGGCGCCTCGCAATGTCTCAAGCCATTCCGAGGCCGGCGGACGGTTGGCCAGCCCCACCCCCAAGGCTATAGCCCACCCGCTTTTGTGGCCTTTTTCCGCTGGACTAACTTGGCGCCCGGCCTTCAAGGAGATGGTATTTTTGGCACGCGGAGGCTTTGCCTCGCGGCCTGTTTTTTTCTGGCACACGGAGGCCTCGCAAAGTCTTCGCCATTCCGAGTCCGCGGACGGTTGGCCAGCCCACACCCCCAAGGCTATAGCCCACCCGCTTTTGGGCCTTTTTCCGCTGGATGAACTTGGCGCCCGGCCTTGGCATGGTATTTTGGGCGCGGCTGTGCCCACAGCCTATTTTTGGCACACGGAGGCACCTCGCAAAGTCTCGCCATTCCGAGTCCGGGCGGACGGGCTGGCCAGCCCCACCCCCAAGGCTATAGCCCACCCGCTTTTGTGGCCTTTTTCCGCTGGACGAGACTTGGCGCCCGGCCTTCGGGCGGGTATTTTTGGCGCGGCTGTGCCCGCGTCCTATTTTTGCACACGGAGGCGCTTCACGCAGTCTCGCGCCATTCCGAGTCCGCGGACGAAGTTGGCCAGCCCCACCCCCAAGGCTATAGCCCACCCGTTTTTTGTGGCCTTTTTCCGCTGGACGAACTTGGCGCCCGGCTTCGGGGGGTATTTTTGGGCGCGGCTGTGCCTGCGGTCCTATTTTTGGCACACGGAGGCGCCTCGCAAAGTCTCGCGCCATTCCGAGTCCGGCGGACGGTTGGCCAGCCCCACCCCAAGGCTATAGCCCACCCGTTTTGTGGCCTTTTTCCGCTGGACGAACTTGGCGCCCGGCCTTCGGGCGGTATTTTTGGCGCGGCTGTGCCCGCGCCTATTTTTGGAACACGGAGGCGCCTCGCAAAGTCTCGCCATTCCGAGTCCGGGGACGGTTGGCCAGCCCCACCCCTGGGCTATAGCTCACCCGCTTTTGTGGCCTTTTTCCGCTGGACGAACTTGGCGCCCGGCCTTGGGGTGGGGTATTTTTGCGCGGCTGTGCCTGCTGCCTATTTTTGGCACACGGAGGCGCCTGCAAAGTCTCGCGCCATTCCGAGTCCGCGGACGGTTGGCCAGCCCCACCCCCAAGGCTATAGCCCACCCGCTTTTGTGGCCTTTTTTTCCGCTGGACGAACTTGGCGCCCGGCCTTCGGGCGGGTATTTTTGGGCGCGGCTGTGCCCGGCTTTTTTTGCACACGGAGGTGCCTCGCAAAGTCTCGCGCCATTCCGAGTCCGCGGACGGTTGGCCAGCCCCACCCCCAAGGCTATAGCCCACCCGCTTTTGTGGCCTTTTCCGCTGGACGAACTTGGCGCCCGGCCTCAAGGGTATTTTTGTGCGCCTTCAAGCTGTGCCTGCAAGGCCTATTTTTATTCACACGGAGGTGCCAGAAAGTCTCGCGCCATTCCGAAGTCCGCGGACGACGTTGGCCAGCCCCACCCCCAAGGCTATAGCCCACCCGCTTTTGTGGCCTTTTTCCGCTGGACGACCTTGGCGCCTCGCCTTCGGGCGGGGATTTTTGGCGCAGCTGTGCCCGAGGCCTATTTTTGGCAAACGGAGGCGCCGCAAAGTCTCGCGCCATTCCGAGTCCGCGGACGGGCTTGGCCAGCCCCACCCCCAAGGCTATAGCCCACCCGCTTTTGTGGCCTTTTTCCGCTGGACGAACTTGGCGCCTGCCTTCGGGCGGGTATTTTTGGCGCGGCTGTGCCCGCTGCCTATTTTTGGCACACGGAGGCGCCTCGCAAAGTCTCGCGCCATTCCGAGTCCGGCGGACGATTGGCCAGCCCCACCCCCAAGGCTATAGCCCACCCATGTGGCCTTTTCCGCTGGACGAACTTGGCGCCCGCCTGGGCGGGTATTTTTTGAGGCGGCTGTGCCTCAGAGCCTATTTTTGGCACACGGAGGCGCTCGCAAAGTCTCGCGCATTCCGAGTCCGGCGGACGGTTGGCCAGCCCCACCCCCAAGGCTATAGCCCACCCCCACCTTGTGGCCTTTTTTCCGCTGGACGAACTTGGCGCCCGGCCTTTCGGCGGGTATTTTTGGGTGCGCAGTGCTCGCCTATTTTTGCACACGGAGGCGCCTCGCAAAGTCTCGCCCATTCCGACTCCGGCGGACGGTTGGCCAGCCCCACCCCCAAGGCTATAGCCCACCCATTTTTGTGGCCTTTTTCCGCTGGACGAACTTGGCGCCCGGCCTGGCGGGTATTTTGGGCGCGGCTCTGCCCACGGCCTATTTTTGGTACACGGAGGCGCCTGCAAAGTCTCGCGCCATTCCGAGTCCGGCGGGACGGTTGGCCAGCCCCACCCCCAAGGCTATAGCCCACCCGCTTTTGTGGCCTTTTTCCGCTGGACGAACTGGGCGCCTGGGCTCGGGCGGGTATTTTTGATGCGGCTGTGTCTCGCGGGCCTATTTTTGGCACACGGAGGCGCCCTTGCAGTCTCGCGCCATTCCGAGTCCGGCGATCAACGTGGGGCCAGCCCCACCCCCAAGGCTATAGCCCACCCATTGTGGCCTTTTCCGCTGGACGAACTTGGCGCCCGGCCTTCGGGCGGGTATTTGGGCGCGCTGCACGCCTGCGCCTATTTTTGCACACGGAGGCGCCTCGCAAAGTCTCGCGCCATTCCGAGTCCGGGGGACGAAGTTGTCCAGCCCCACCCCCCCAAGAAATAGCGCACCCGGTTTTGTGGCCTTTTTCCGATGGACGAACTTGGCGCCCGGCCGGGCGGGTATTTTTGGGCGCTGGAGTGCCCGCGCCTATTTTTGGGACACGGAGGTGCCTCGCAAAGTCTCAAGGCCATTCCGAGTCCGCGGACGGTTGGCCAGCCCCACCCCCAAGGCTATAGCCCACCCGCTTTTGGCCTTTTTCCGCTGGACGAACTTGGCGCCTGGCCTTCGGGCGGGTATTTTTGGGCGCGCTGTGCCCGCTGCCTATTTTTGGCACACGGAGGCGCCTCGCAAAGTCTCGCGCCATTCCGAGTCCGGGCGGATTTGTTGGCCAGCCCCACCCCAAGGCTATAGCCCACCCGCTTTTGTGGCCTTTTTCCGCTGGACGAACTTGGCGCCCGGCCTTCGGGTGGGTATTTTTGGCGCGGCTGTGCCTGCGGCTATTTTTGGCACACGGAGGCGCCTCGCAGTCTCGCGCCATTCCGAGTCCGGGGACGACAGTTGGCCAGCCCCACCCCTGGCGGCTATAGCCCACCCGCTTTTGTGGCCTTTTTCCGCTGGACGAACTTGGCGCCCGGCCTTCGGGGGGGTATTTTGGGCGCGGCTGTGCCCAAGGCCTATTTTTGGACACGGAGGCGCTCTCGCAGTCTCACGCCATTCCGAGTCCGGCGGACAAAGTTGGCCAGCCCCACTCCCCTAAGGCTATAGCCCACCCGCTTTTGTGGCCTTTTTCCGCTGGACGAACTTGGCGCCCGGCCTTCGGGGGGTATTTTGGGCGCGCTGTGCCCGCGCCTATTTTTGGCACACGGAGGCGCCCAAAGTCTCGCGGCCATTCCGAGTCCGGGCGGACGAAGTTGGCCAGCCCCACTTCCTAAGGCTATAGCCCACCCGCTTTTGTGGCCTTTTTCCGCTGGACGAACTTGGCGCCCGCCTCCATGGTATTTTTGGGCGCGGCTGTGCCCGCAGCCTATTTTTGCACACGGAGGCGCCTCGCAAAAGTCTCACGCCATTCCGAGTCCGCGGACGGTTGGCCAGCCCCACCCCCAAGGCTATAGCTCACCCCTTTTGTAGCCTTTTCCGCTGGACGAACTTGGCGCCCGGCCTCAAGGGTATTTTGGGCGCGGCT
This sequence comes from Citrus cavaleriei, assembly GCA_030448935.1. NCBI lineage: Eukaryota > Viridiplantae > Streptophyta > Magnoliopsida > Sapindales > Rutaceae > Citrus > Citrus cavaleriei. The sequence continues at coordinate 44,680 of JAUJEM010000350.1, read as the reverse complement.
GTGCCCGGCGTCTATTTTTGGCACACGGAGGTGCCTCGCAAAGTCTCGCGCCATTCCGAGTCCGCGGACGGATGGCCAGCCCCACCCCTAAGGCTATAGCCCACCCGCAGCCTTTTTCCGCTGGACGAACTTTTTGTGGCCTTTTTCCGGGTATTTTTTGGCGCGGCTGCCCTGGCCTTTTTTGGCACACGGAGGTGCCTCGCAGTCTCGCGCCATTCCGAGTTCGGCGGACGAAGTTGGCCAGCCCACCCCCCCAAGGCTAAAGCCCCCCCGTTTTTGTGGCATTTTACGGTTGGACGAAGTTGGCGCCCGGCCTTCGGGAGGGTATTTTGGTGCGGCTGTGCCCGGCCTATTTTTGGCACACGGAGGCGCCTCAAAGTCTCGCGCATTCCGAGTCCGGCGGACGGTTGGCCAGCCCCACCCCCCAAGGCTATAGCCCACCCGTTTTTGTGGCCTTTTTCCGCTGGACGAACTTGGCGCCCGGCCTTCGGGCGGGTATTTTGGGGCGGCTGTGCCCGCGCCCTATTTTTGGCACACGTTGGCGCCTCGCAAAGTCTCGCGCCATTCCGAGTCCGGCGGACGAAGTTGGCAGCCCCACCCCCCAAGGCGAAAGCCCACCCGGTTTTGTGGCCTTTTTACCCCGGACGAACTGGGCGCCCGGCCTTCGGCGGTATTTTGGGCGCGGCTGTGCCCGCGGCCTATTTTTGGGCACACGGAGGCGCTTTTTTTGCAAAGTCTCACGCCATTCCGAGTCCGGGACGGTTGGCCAGCCCCACCCCCAAGGCTATAGCCCACCCGCTTTTTGTGGCCTTTTTCCGCTGGACGAACTTGGCGCCTGCCTTCGGGTGGTTTTTGGGCGCGGCTGTGCCAAGGCCTATTTTTGGCACAAGGTTGGGCCTCGCAAAGTCTCGCGCCATTCCGTGTCCGGGGGTAGTAGTTGGCCAGCCCCACCCCCCAAGGCTATAGCCCACCCGTTTTTGTGGCCTTTTTCCGCTGGACGAACTTGGCGCCCCGGCCTTCGGGCGGGTATTTTTGGGCGCGGCTGTGCCCGCAGCCTATTTTTGGCACACGGAGGCGCCTCGCAAAGTCTCGCGCCATTCCGAGTCCGGGGGACGAAGTTGGCCAGCCCCACCCCCCAAGGCTATAGCCCACCCGTTTTTGTGGCGTTTTCCGCTGGACGAACTTGGCGCCCGGCCTTCGGCAGTATTTTTGGGCGCGGCTGTGCCAAGGCCTATTTTTGGTACACGGAGGCACCTCGCAGTCTCGCGCCATTCCGAGTCCGCGGACGGCTGGCCAGCCCCACCCCCAAGGCTATAGCCCACCCGCTTTTGTGGCCTTTTTCCGCTGGACGAACTTGGCGCCCGGCCTTCGGGCGGGTATTTTTGGGCGCGGCTGTGCCCGCGGCCTATTTTTGGCACACGGAGGCGCCTCGTGAAAGTCTCGCCCATTCCGAGTCCGGGGCGGACGGTTGGCCAGCCCCACTCCCAAGGCTATAGCCCACCCGCTTTTGTGGCCTTTTTCCGCTGGACGAACTTGGCGCCCGGCCTTCCGGGTATTTTGGGCGCGGCTGTGCCCGCGGCCTATTTTTGGCACACGGAGGCCCTCGCAAAGTCTCGCGCCATTCCGAGTCCGGGCGGACGGTGGCCAGCCCCACTGCGGCTATAGCCCACCCGCTTTTGTGGCCTTTTTCCGGACTGAACTTGGCGCCCGGCCTTCGGGCGGGTATTTTTGCGCGTGCCCGCGTCTATTTTTTGCACACGGAGGCACCTCGCAAAGTCTCGCGCCATTCCGAGTCCGCGGACGGTTGGCCAGCCCCACCCCCAAGGCTATAGCCCACCCGTTTTTGTGGCCTTTTTCCGCTGGACGAACTTGGCGCCCGGCCTCGGTGGTATTTTTGGCGCGGCTGTGCCCGCGGCCTATTTTTGGCACACGGAGGCACCTCAGAAAGTCTCGCGCCATTCCGAGTCCGGGGCGGACGGTTGGCCAGCCCCACCCCCAAGGCTATAGCCCACCCATTTTGTGGCCTTTTTCCGCTGGACGAACTTGGCGCCCGGCCTTCGGGCGGGTATTTTTGGCGCGCTGTGCCCACGGCCTATTTTTGGTACACGGAGGCGCCTCGCAAAGTCTCGCGCCATTCCGAGTCCGGCGGACGGTTGGCCAGCCCCACCCCCAAGGCTATAGCCCACCCGTTTTTGTTTCCGCTGCGAACTCCGCTGGACGAACTTGGCGCCCCGGCCTTCGGGCGGAGGCGCCTCGCATTTTTGGGGATGAAGCCTGTGCCCGCCCACCTACTTTTTTTTTTCCACGGAGGCGCCTCGCAAAGTCTCGCGCCATTCCGAGTCCGAGGTGCGGATTCGAGTCCGTTGGCCAGCCCCACCCCCAAGGCTATAGCCCACCCGTTTTTGAGGCCTTTTTGCGCTTTACGACCTTGGCGCCCCGGCCTTCGGGCGGGTATTTTTGGGCGCGGCTGCGCCCGCGGCCTATTTTTGTCACACGGAGGTGCCTCGCAAAGTCTCGCGCCATTCCGAGTCCGGCGGACGAAGTTGGCCAGCCCCACCCCCCAAGGCTATAGCCCACCCGTTTTTGTGGCCTTTTACCGCTGGACGAACTTGGCGCCCCGGCCTTCGGGCGGGTATTTTTGGGCGCGGCTGTGACCGCAGCCTATTTTTGCCACACGGAGGCACCTCGCAAAGTCTCACGCCATTCCGAGTCCGGCGGACGAAGTCGGCCAGCCCCACCCCCCAAGGCTATTGCCCACCCGTTTTTGTGGCGTTTTTCCGCTGGACGAACTTGGCGCCCCGGCCTTCGGGCGGGTATTTTTGGGCGCGGCTGTGCCCGTGGCCTATTTTTGGCACACGGAGGTGGCTCGCAAAGTCTCGCGCCATTCCGAGTCCGGCGGACGAAGTTGGCCAGCCCCACCCCCCAAGGCTATAGCCCACCCGTTTTTGTGGCCTTTTTCCGCTGGACGAACTTGGCGCCCTGGCCTTCGGGCTGGCTCGGCTGTGCCTCGCATTTTTGGCACACGGAGGCTCGCGCCATTCGCGCCATTCCGAGTCCGAGCGGACGAGTTGGCCAGCCCCACCCCCAAGGCTATAGCCCACCCGTTTTTGTGGCCTTTTCCGCTGGACGAACTTGGCGCCCGGCCTTCTGCGGGTATTTTTGGGGCGCGGCTGTGCCCAAGGCCTATTTTTGACACACGGAGGCGCCTCGCAAAGTCTCGCGCCATTCCGAGTCCGGCGGACGAAGTTGGCCAGCCCCACCCCCAGGCTATAGCCCACCCGTTTTTGTGGCCTTTTCCGCTGGACGAACTTGGCGCCCGGCCTTCGGGCGGGTATTTTGGGCGCGGCTGTGCCCGCGGCCTATTTTTGGCACACGGAGGCGCCTCGCAAAGTCTCGCGCCATTCCGAGTCCGGCGGGACGGTTGGCCAGCCCCACCCCCAAGGCTATAGCCCACCCGTTTTGTGGCCTTTTTCCGCTGGACGAAACTTGGCGCCCGGCCTTCGGGCGGGTATTTTGGGCGCGTGCTGTGCCTGCACGGAGGCTATTTTTGGCACATTTTTGGCCCCACCCCCAAGCCACCCCCGCCTGCTTTGGGCTGTGCCTCGCCCTTTTTTCGCGCCATTCGGAGGCACGGGCGGACGTCTCCCGCCATTCTCGGGCCAGCCCCACCCCCCCCGGCTATAGCACACCCTTTTTGTGGCCTTTTTCCGCTGGACGAACTTGGCGCCCGGCCTTCGGGCGGGTATTTTTGGCGCGGCTGTGCCCGCGGCCTATTTTTGGCACACGGAGGCGCCTCGCAAAGTCTCGCGCCATTCCGAGTCCGCGGGACGAAGTTGGCCAGCCCCACCCCCCAAGGCTATAGCCCACCCGTTTTTGTGGCCTTTTACCGCTGGACGAACTTGGCGCCCCGGCCTTCGGGCGGGTATTTTTGGGCGCGGCTGTGCCTGCGGCCTATTTTTGGCACACGGAGGCGCCTCGCAAAGTCTCGCGCCATTCCGAGTCCGGCGGACGAAGTTGGCCAGCCCCACCCCCCAAGGCTATAGCCCACCCGTTTTTGTGGCCTTTTTCCGCTGGACGAACTTGGCGCCCCGGCCTTCGGGCGGGTATTTTTGGGCGCGGCTGTGCCCATGCCTATTTTTGGCACACACGGAGGCGCCTCGCAAGTCTCACGCCATTCCGAGTCCGCGGACGGTTGGCCAGCCCCACCCCCAAGGCTATAGCCCACCCGTTTTTGTGGCCTTTTCCGCTGGACGAACTTGGCGCCCCGGCCTTCGGGCGGGTATTTTTTTGGCGCGGCTGTGCCCGCGGCCTATTTTTGGCACACGGAGGCGCCTCGCAAAGTCTCGCGCCATTCGAGTCCAGCGGACGAAGTTGGCCAGCCCCACCCCCAAGGCTATAGCCCACCCGTTTTTGTGGCCTTTTTCCGCTGGACGAACTTGGCGCCCGGCCTTCGGCGGGTATTTTTAGGCGCGGCTGTGCCCGCGCCTATTTTTGGCACACGGAGGCGCCTCGCAAAGTCTCGCGCCATTCCGAGTCCGCGGACGGTTGGCCAGCCCCACCCCCAAGGCTATAGCCCACCCGTTTTGTGGCCTTTTTCCGCTGGACGAACTTGGCGCCCGGCCTTTTTAAGGCGGGTGCGGGTATTTTTGGGCGCGGCTGTGCCCGCGGCCTATTTTTGCACACGGAGGCACCTCGCAAAGTCTCGCGCCATTCTGAGTCCGGCGGACGGTTGGCCAGCCCCACCCCCAAGGCTATAGCCCACCCGTTTTTGTGGCCTTTTTCCGCTGGACGAACTTGGCGCGCCGGCCTTCGGGCGGGTATTTTTGGGCGCGGCTGAGCCCAAGGCCTATTTTTGGCACAAGGAGGTTCCTCTCAAAGTCTCGCGCCATTCAGAGTCCAGCGGACGGTTGGCCAGCCCCACCCCCAAGGCTATAGCCCACCCATTTTTGTGGCCTTTTTCCGCTGGACGAACTTGGCGCCCGCCTTGGGGGGGTATTTTTGGGCGCGGCTGTGCCCGCAGCCTATTTTTTGCCACACGGAGGTGCCTCTGCAAAGTCTCGCCATTCCGAGTCCGGCGGACGAAGTTGGCCAGCCCCACCCCCAAGGCTATAGCCCACCCGTTTTTGTGGCCTTTTTCCGCTGGACGAACTTGGCGCCCGGCCTTGGCGGGTATTTTTGCGGCTGTGTGCCAAGCGGCCTATTTTTGCACACGGAGGCACCTCGCAAAGTCTCGCGCCATTCCGAGTCCGCGGACAGTTGGCCAGCCCCACCCCCCAACGCTATAGCCCACCCGTTTTCGTGGCCTTTTTCCGCTGAACGAACTTGGCGCCCCGGCCTTCGGGCGGGTATTTTTTTGCGCGGCTGGGCCCACGGCCTATTGTTGGCACACGGAGGCGCCTGGCAGTCTCACCCCATTCCGAGTCCGGCGGACGGTTGTTGGCCAGCCCCACCCCCAAGGCTATAGCCCACCCGTTTTTGTGGCCTTTTTCCGCTGGACGAACTTGTCACCCACGACTTCGGGAGGGTATTTTTGCGCGTGGCTGTGCCGCGGCCTATTTTTGCACACGGAGGCGCCTCGCAAAGTCTCGCGCCATTCCGAGTCCGGCGGACGAAGTTGGCCAGCCCCACCCCCCAAGGCTATAGCCCACCCGTTTTTGTGGCCTTTTTCCGCTGGACGAACTTGGCGCCCCGGCCTTCGGGCGGGTATTTTTAGGCGCGGCTGTGCCCGCGGCCTATTTTTGGCACACGGAGGCACCTCGCAAAGTCTCGCGCCATTCCGAGTCCGGCGGACGAAGTTGGCCAGCCCCACCCCCCAAGGCTATAGCCCACCCGTTTTTTGGCCTTTTTCCGCTGGGAGAACTTGGCGCCCGGGCCTCGGGTGGGGTATTTTGGGCGCGGCTGTGCCCGCGGCCTATTTTTGGCACACGGAGGTGCCTCGCAAAGTCTCGCGCCATTCCGAGTCCGGGCGGACGGTTGGCCAGCCCCACCCCCAAGGCTATAGCGCACCCGTTTTTGTGGCCATTTTCCGCTGGACGAACTTGGCGCCCCGGCCTTCGGGCGGGTAGTTTTGGCGCGGCTGTGCCCGCGCCTATTTTTGGCACACGGAGGCGCCTCGCAAAGTCTCGCGCCATTCCGTCCGCGGACGAGTTGCCAGCCCCACCCCCCCAAGGCTATAGCCCGCCCGTTTTTGTGGCCCTTTTCCGCTGGACGAACTTGGCGCCCCCGGCCTTCGGCCGGGAATTTTTGGGGGCGGATGTGCCCGCGGCCTATTTTTTTGGACGGAGGCGCCTCGCAAAGTCTCACGCCATTCCGAGTCCGGGCGGACGAAGTTGGCCAGCCCCACCCCCCAAGGCTATAGCCCACCCGTGTTTGTGGCCTTTTTCCGCTGGACGAACTTGGCGCCCCAGCGTTCGGGCGGGTATTTTCGGGCGCGGCTGTGCCCGCGCCTATTTTTGGACCACGGAGGCGCTCGCAAAGTCTCGCGCCATTCCGAGTCCGGCGGACGAAGTTGGCCAGCCCCACCCCCAAGGCTATAGCCCACCCGTTTTGTGGCCTTTTTCCGCTGCAGGACCTTGGGGCCCGGCCTTCGGGCGGGTATTTTTGGGCGCGGCTGTGCCCGCGGCATATTTTTGGCACACGGAGGCGCCTCGCAAAGCCTCCCGCCATTCCGAGTCCGGCGGACGAAGTTGGCCAGCCCCACTCCCCAAGGCTATAGCCCACCCGTTTTTGTGGCCATTTTCCGCTGGACGAACTTTGCGCCCCGACCTTCGGGCGGGTATTTTTGGGCGCGGCTGTGCCTCCGGCCTATTTTTGGCACACAGAGGTGCCTCGCAAAGCCTCGCGCCATTCCGAGTCCGGCGGATGAAGTTGGCCAGCCCCAACCCCCAAGGCTATAGCCCACCCGTTTTTGTGGCCTTTTTCCGCTGGACGAACTTGGCGCCCCGGCCTTCGGGCGGGTATTTTTGGGCGCGGCTGTTCCCGCGGTCTATTTTTGGCACACGGAGGTGGCTCGCAAAGTCTCACGCCACTCCGAGTCCGGCGGACGAAGTTGGCCAGCCCCACCCCCAAGGCTATAGCCCACCCGTTTTTGTGGCCTTTTTCCGCTGGACGAACTTGGCGCCCCGGCCTTCGGGCGGGTATTTTTGGGCGTGGCTGTGCCCGCGGTCTATTTTTGGCACACGGAGGTGGCTCGCAAAGTCTCACGCCACTCCGAGTCCGGCGGACGAAGTTGGCCAGCCCCACCCCCAAGGCTATAGCCCACCCATTTTTGTGGCCTTTTTCCGCTGGACGAACTTGGCGCCCCGGCCTTCGGGCGGGTATTTTTGGGCGCGGCTGTGCCCGCGGCCTATTTTTGGCACACGGAGGCACCTCACAAAGTCTCACGCCATTCCGAGTCCGGCGGACGAAGTTGGCCAGCCCCACCCCGAAGGCTATAGCCCACCCGTTTTTGTGGCCTTTTTCCGCTGGACGAACTTGGCGCCCCGGCCTTCGGGCGGGTATTTTTAGGCGCGGCTGTGCCCGCGGCCTATTTTTGGCACACGGAGGCCCCTCGCAAAGTCTCGCGCCATTCCGAGTCCGGCGGACGAAGTTGGCCAGCCCCACCCCCAAGGCTATAGCCCACCCGTTTTTGTGGCATTTTTCCGCTGGACGAACTTGGCGCCCGGCCTTCGGCGGGTATTTTTGGCGCGGCTGTGCCCGGCCTATTTTTGGCACACGGAGGCGCCTCACGCCATCTCGCGCCATTCCGAGTCCGGCGGACGAAGTTGGCCAGCCCCACCCCCCAAGGCTATAGCCCACCCGTTTTTGTGGCCTTTTACCGCTGGACGAACTTGGTGCCCCGCCTTTCGGGCGGGTATTTTCCGGTGCGGCTGTGGCCGCGGCCTATTTTTGGCACACGGAGCTGGCTCGCAAAGTCTCGCGCCATTCCGAGTCCGGCGGACGAAGTTGGCCAGCCCCACCCCCCAAGGCTATAGCCCACCCGTTTTTGTGGCCTTTTTCCGCTGGACGAACTTGGCGCCCCGGCCTTCGGGCGGGTATTTTTGGCGTGCCTGTGCCCGCGGCCTATTTTTGGCACACGGAGGCGCCTCTCAAAGTCTCGCGCTATTCCGAGTCCGGCGGACGAAGTTGGCCAGCCCCACCCCCCAAGGCTATAGCCCACCCGTTTTTGTGGCCTTTTTCCGCTGGACGAACTTGGCACCCCCGGCCTTCGAGCGGGTATTTTTGCGCGGCTGTGCCCGCGGCCCTATTTTGTCACACGGAGGCGCCTCGCAAAGTCTCGCGCCATTCCGAGTCCGGCGGACGAAGTTGGCCAGCCCCACCCCCCAAGGCTATAGCCCACCCGTTTTTGTGGCCTTTTTCCGCTGGACGAACTTGGCGCCCCGGCCTTCGGGCGGGTATTTTTGGGCGCGGCTGTGCCCACGGCCTATTTTTGGCACACGGAGGTGCCTCACAAAGTCTCGCGCCATTCCGAGTCCGGCGGACGAAGTTGGCCAGCCCCACCCCCCAAGGCTATAGCCCACCCGTTTTTGTGGCCTTTTTCCGCTGGACGAACTTGGCGCCCCGGCCTTCGGGCGGGTATTTTTGGGCGCGGCTGTGCCCGCGGCCTATTTTTGGCACACGGAGGCGCCTCGCAAAGTCTCACGCCATTCCGAGTCCGGCGGACGAAGTTGGCCAGCCCCACCCCCCAAGGCTATAGCCCACCCGTTTTTGTGGCCTTTTTCCGCTGAACGAACTTGGCGCCGCGGCCTTCGGGCGGGTATTTTTGGCGCGGCTGTGCCCGCGGCCTATTTTTGGCACACGGAGGCGCCTCACAAAGTCTCGTGCCATTCCGAGTCCGGCGGACGAAGTTGGGCAGCCACGCCCCCCAAGGCTATAGCCCACCCGTTTTTGTGGCCTTTTTCCGCAGGACGAACTTTGTGCCCCGGCCTTCGGGCGGGTATTTTTGGGCGCCGCTGTGCCCGCGGCCTATTTTTGGCACACGGAGGCGCCTCGCAAAGTCTCGCGCCATTCCGAGTCCGGCAGACGAAGTTGGCCAGCCCCACCCCCGAAGGCTATAGCCCACCCGTTTTTGTGGCCTTTTTCCGCTGGACGAACTTGGCGCCCCGGCCTTCGGGCGGGTATTTTTGGGCGCGGCTGTGTCCACGGCTTATTTTTGACACACGGAGGCGCCTGACAAAGTCTCGCGCCATTCCGAGTCCGGCGGACGAAGTTGGCCAGCCCCACCCCCCAAGGCTATTGCCCACCCGTTTTTGTGGCCTTTTTCAGCTGGACGGACGAGGCGCCCCGGCCTGCGGGGGGGTATTTTTGGCGGCTGTGCCGCATATTTGTTTTTGCACACGGAGGCGCCTCGCAGTCTCAAGTCTCGCCATTCCGAGTCCGGGCGGACGAAGTTGGCCAGCCCCACCCCCAAGGCTATAGCCCACCCGTTTTGTGGCCTTTTTCCGCTGGACGAACTTGGCGCCCGGCCTTCGGGCGGGTATTTTGCGCGGCTGTGCCGTGGCCTATTTTTGGCACACGGAGGCGCCTCGCAAAGTCTCGCGCCATTCCGAGTCCGGCGGACGGTTGGCCAGCCCCACCCCCAAGGCTATAGCCCACCCGTTTTGTGGCCTTTTTCCGCTGGACGAACTTGGCGCCACGGCCTTCGGGCGGGTATAATAGGGCGCGGCTGTGCCCGCAGGCCTATTTTTGGCACACGGAGGTGCCTCAAAGTCTCGCGCCATTCCGAGTCCGGCGGACGGTTGGCCAGCCCCACCCCCAGGCTATAGCCCACCCGCTTTGTGGCCATATTCCGCTGGACGAACTTGGCGCCCCGGCCTTCGGGGGGGTATTTTTGGGCGCGACTGTGTCCGCAGCCTATTTTTGGCACACGGAGGCCCCTCGCAAAGTCTCGCGCCATTCCGAGTCCGGCGGACGAAGTTGGCCAGCCCCACCCCCCAAGGCCATAGCCCACCCGTTTTTGTGGCCTTTTACGCTGGACGAACTTGGCGCCCGGCCTTCGGGCGGGTATTTTTTGGCGGCTGTGCTGTGCCGCGGCCTATTTTTTTGGCAAACGGAGGTGCCTCGCAAAGTCTCGCGCCATTCCGAGTCCGGCGGACGAAGTTGGCCAGCCCCACCCCCCAAGGCTATAGCCCACCCGTTTTTGTGGCCTTTTTCCGCTGGACGAACTTGGCGCCCCGGCCTTCGGGCGGGTATTTTTGGGCGCGGCTGTGTATACGGCCTATTTTTGGCACACGGAGGCGCCTCGCAAAGTCTCGCGCCATTCCGAGTCCGGCAGACGAAGTTGGCGAGCCCCACCCCCCAAGGCTATAGCCCACCCGTTTTTGTGGCCTTTTACCGCTGGACGAACTTGGCGACCCAGCCTTCGGGTGGGTATTTTTGGGCGCGGCTGTGGCCGACGCCTACTTATGGCCCCCGGAGGCGCCTCGCAAAGTCTCGCGCCATTCCGAGTCCGGCGGACGAAGTTGGCCAGCCACCACCCCCAAGGCAATTGCCCACCCGGTTTTGTGGCCTTTTTCACCTGGACGTACGTGGCGCCCCGGCCTGCGGTCGGGGAGTTTTGGGCGCGGCTGTGTCCACGGCTTATTTTTGACACACGGAGGCGCCTGACAAAGTCTCGCGCCATTCCGAGTCCGCGGACGGTTGGCCAGCCCCACCCCCAAGGCAATAGTCCACCCGTTTTTGTGGCCTTTTTCCGCTGGGACGAACTTGGCGCCCGCCCGGCCTTTGGGCGGCTATTTTTGCGGCCTATTTTTGCACACGGAGGCGCCCTCTCAAAGTCTCGCGCCATTCCGAGTCCGGCTGACGAAGTTGGGCAGCCCCACCCCCAAGGCTATAGCCCACCCGCTTTTGTGGCCTTTTTCCGCTGGACGAACTTGGCGCCCGGCCTTCGGCGGGTATTTTTGGGCGCGGCTGTGCCCGCGTCTATTTTTGGCAAACGGAGGCGCCTCGCAAAGTCTCGCGCATTCCGAGTCCGGCGGACGAAGTTGGCCAGCCCCACCCTCCAAGGCTATAGCCCACCCGTTTTGTGGCCTTTTTCCGCTGGACGAACTTGGCGCCCCGGCCTGCGGGCGGGTATTTTTGGGCGCGGCTGTGTCCGCGGACTATTTTTGGCACACGGAGGCGCCTCACAAAGTCTTGCGCCATTCCGAGTCCGCGGACGGTTGGCCAGCCCCACCCCCAAGGCTATAGCCCACCCGTTTTTCTGGCCTTTTTCAGCTTGACGAACATGGCGCCCGGCCTTCGGGCGGGTATTTTTGGGCACGGCTGTGCCCGCGGCCTATTAGTGGCACACGGAGGCCCTCGCAAAGTCTCGCGCATTCCGAGTCCGGCGGACGGTTGGCCAGCCCCACCCCCCAAGGCTATAGCCCACCCGTTTTTGTGGCCTTTTTCCGCTGGACGAACTTGGCGCCCCGGCCTTCGGGTGGGTATTTTTGGGCGCGGCTGTGCCCGCGGTCTATTTTTGGCACACGGAGGTGGCTCGCAAAGTCTCGCGCCATTCCGAGTCCGGCGGACGAAGTTGGCCAGCCCCACCCCCAAGGCTATAGCCCACCCGTTTTTGTGGCCTTTTTCCGCTGGACGAACTTGGCGCCCCGGCCTTCGGGCGGGTATTTTTGGGCGCGGCTGTGTCCGCGGCCTATTTTTGGCACACGGAGGCACCTCACAAAGTCTCGCGCCATTCCGAGTCCGGCGGACGAAGTGGGCCAGCCCCACCCCCCAAGGCTATTTCCCACCCGTTTTTGTGGCCTTTTTCCGCTGGACGAACTTGGCGCCCCGGCTTTCGGGCGGGTATTTTTGGGCGCGGCTGTGCCCGTGGCCTATTTTTGGTACATGGAGGTGCCTCACAAAGTCTCGCGCCATTCCGAGTCCGGCGGACGAAGTTGGCCAGCCCCACCCCCCAAGGCTATAGCCCACCCGTTTTTGTGGCCTTTTTCCGCTGGACGAACTTGGCGCCCCGGCCTTCGGGCGGGTATTTTTGGGTGCGGTTGTGCCCGCGGCCTATTTTTGGCACACGGAGGTGCCTCGCAAAGTCTCGCGCCATTCCGAGTCCGGCGGACGAAGTTGGCCAGCCCCACCCCCCAAGGCTATAGCCCACCCGTTTTTGTGCCTTTTTCCGCTGGACGAACTTGGCGCCCCGGCCTTCGGGCTGGTATTTTTGGGCGCGGCTGTGCCCGCGGCCTATTTTTGGTACACGGAGGTGCCTCGCAAAGTCTCGCGCCATTCCAAGTCCGGCGGATGAAGTTGGCCAGCCCCACCCCCCAAGGCTATAGCCCACCCGTTTTTGTGGCCTTTTTCCGCTGGACGAACTTGGCGCCCCGGCCTTCGGGCGGGTATATTTGGACGCGGCTGTGCTCGCGGCCTAGTTTTGGCACACGGAGGTGCCTCGCAAAGTCTCGCACCATTCCGAGTCCGGCGGACGAAGTGGGCCAGCCCCACCCCCCAAGGCTGTAGCCCACCCGTTTTTGTGGCCTTTTTCCGCTGGACGAACTTGCCGCCCCGGCCTTCGGGCGGGTATATTTTGCCGCGGCTGTGCCCGCGGCCTAGTTTTGGCACACGGAGGTGGCTCGCAAAGTCTCGCGCCATTCCGAGTCCGGCGGACGAAGTTGGCCAGCCCCACCCCCAAGGCTATAGCCCACCCGTTTTTGTGGCCTTTTTCCGCCGGACGAACTTGGCGCCCCGGCCTTCGGGCGGGTATTTTTTGGCGCGGCTGTGCCCGCGGTCTATTTTTGGCACACGGAGGTGGCTCGCAAAGTCTCGCGCCATTCCGAGTCCGGCGGACGAAGTTGGCCAGCCCCACCCCCAAGGCTATAGCCCACCCGTTTTTGTGGCCTTTTTCCGCCGGACGAACTTGGCGCCCCGGCCTTCGGGCGGGTATTTTTGGGCGCGGCTATGTCCGCGGCCTATTTTTGGCACACGGAGGTGCCTGACAAAGTCTCGCGCCATTCCGAGTCCGGCGGACGAAGTTGGCCAGCCCCACCCCCAAGGCTATAGCCCACCCGTTTTTGTGGCCTTTTTCCGCTGGACGAACTTGGCGCCCCGGCCTTCGGGCGGGTATTTTTGGGCGTGGCGGTGTCCGCGGCCTATTTTTGGCACACGGAGGCGCCTCACAAAGTCTCGCGCCATTCCGAGTCCGGCGGACGAAGTTGGCCAGCCCCACCCCCAAGGCTATAGCCCACCCGTTTTTGTGGCCTTTTTCCGCTGGACGAACTTGGCGCCCCGGCCTTCGGGGCGGTATTTTTGGGCGCGGCTGTGTCCGCGGCCTATTTTTGGCACACGGAGGCGCCTCACAAAGTCTCGCGCCATTCCGAGTCCGGCGGACGAAGTGGGCCAGCCCCACCCCCCAAGGCTATTTCCCACCCGTTTTTGTGGCCTTTTTCCGCTGGACGAACTTGGCGCCCCGGCCTTAGGGCGCGTATTTTTGGGCGCGGCTGTGCCCGCGGCCTATTTTTGGTACACGGAGGCGCCTCGCAAAGTCTCGCGCCATTCCGAGTCCGGCGGACGAAGTTGGCCAGCCCCACCCCCCAAGGCTATAGCCCACCCGTTTTTGTGGCCTTTTTCCGCTGGATGAACTTGGCATCCCGTCCTTCGGGCGGGTATTTTTGGGTGCGGCTCTGCCCGCAGTCTATTTTTGGCATACGGAGGTGCCTCGCAAAGTCTCGCGCCATTCCGAGTCCGGCGGACGTCTGTGGACAGCCCCTCCCCACACGGCTATAGCCCACCCGTTTTTGTGGCCTTTTTCCGCTGGACGAACTTGGCGCCCCGGCCTTCGGGCGGGTATTTTTGGGCGCGGCTGTGCCCGCGGTCTATTATTGGCACACGGAGGTGGCTCGCAAAGTCTCGCGCCATTCCGAGTCCGGCGGACGAAGTTGGCCAGCCCCACCCCCAAGGCTATAGCCCACCCGTTTTTGTGGCCTTTTTCCGCCGGACGAACTTGGCGCCCCGGCCTTCGGGCGGGTATTTTTGGGCGCGGCTATGTCCGCGGCCTATTTTTGGCACACGGAGGTGCCTGACAAAGTCTCGCGCCATTCCGAGTCCGGCGGACGAAGGTGGCCAGCCCCACCCCCCAAGGCTATTGCCCACCCGTTTTTGTGGCCTTTTTCAGCTGGACGAACTAGGCGCCCCGGCCTTCGGGCGGGTATTTTTGGGCGTGGCTGTGCCCGCGGCCTCGCGCCATTCCGAGTCCGGCGGACGAAGTTGGCCAGCCCCACCCCCCAAGGCTATAGCCCACCCGTTTTTGTGGCCTTTTTCCGCAGGACGAACTTGGCGCCCCGGCCTTCGGGCGGGTATTTTTGGACGCGGCTGTGCCCGTGGCCTATTTTTGGCACACGGAGGTGCCTCGTAACGTCTCGCGCCATTCCGAGTCTGGCGGACGAAGTTGGCCAGCCCCACCCCCCAAGGCTATAGCCCACCCGTTTTTGTGGCCTTTTTCCGCTGGACGAACTTGGCGCCCCGGCCTTCGGGGGGTATTTTTGGGCGCGGCTGTGCCCGCGGCCTATTTTTGGCACACGGAGGTGCCTCGCAAAGTCTCGCGCCATTCCGAGTCCGGCGGACGAAGTTGGCCAGCCCCACCCCCCAAGGCTATAGCCCACCCGTTTTTGTGGCCTTTTTCCGCTGGACGAACTTGGCGCCCCGGCCTTCGGGCGGGTATTTTTGGCCGCAGCTGTGCCCGCGGCCTAGTTTTGGCACACGGAGGTGCCTCGCAAAGTCTCGCGCCATTCCGAGTCCGGCGGACGAAGTTGGCCAGCCCCACCCCCCAAGGCTATAGCCCACCCGTTTTTGTGGCCTTTTTCCGCTGGACGAACTTGGCGCCCCGGCCTTCGGGCGGGTATTTTTGGCGCGGCTGTGCCCGCGGCCTAGTTTTGGCACACGGAGGCGGCTCGCACAGTCTCGCCATTCCGAGTCCGGCGGACACAGTTGGCCCAGCCCCACCCCCAAGGCTATAGCCCACCCGTTTTTGTGGCCTTTTTCCGCTGGACGAACTTGGCGCCCCGGCCTTCGGGCGGGTATTTTTGGCGCGGGCTGTGCCCGCGGCCTAGTTTTGGCACACGGAGGTGCCTCGCAAAGTCTCGCGCCATTCCGAGTCCGGCGGACGAAGTTGGCCAGCCCCACCCCCCAAGGCTATAGCCCACCCGTTTTTGTGGCCTTTTTCCGCTGGACGAACTTGGCGCCCCGGCCTTCAGGCGGGTATTTTTGGGCGCGGCTGTGCCCGCGGCCTATTTTTGCCACACGGAGGCGCCTCGCAAAGTCTCGTACCATTCCGAGTCCGGCGGACGAAGTCGGCCGGCCCCACCCCCCAAGGCTATATCCCACCCGTTTTTGTGGCCTTTGTCCGCTGGACGAACTTGGCGCCCCGGCCTTCGGGTGGGTATTTTTGGGCGCGGCTGTGCCCGCGGTCTATTTTTGGCACTCGGAGGTGGCTCGCAAAGTCTCGCGCCATTCCGTGTCCGGCGGACGAAGTTGGCCAGCCCCACCCCCCAAGGCTATAGCCCACCCGTTTTTGTGGCCTTTTTCCGCTGGACGAACTTGGCGCCCCGGCCTTCGGGCGGGTATTTTTGGGCGCGGCGGTGTCCGCGGCCTATTTTTGGCACACGGAGGTGCCTCACAAAGTCTCGCGCCATTCCGAGTCCGGCGGACGAAGTTGGCCAGCCCCACCCCCCAAGGCTATAGCCCACCCGTTTTTGTGACCTTTTTCCGCTGGACGAACTTGGCGCCCCGGCCTTCGGGAGGGTATTTTTGGGCGCGGCTTAGCCCGCGGCCTATTTTTGGCATACGGAGGTGCCTCGCAAAGTCTCGCGCCATTCCGAGTCCGGCGGACGAAGTTGGCCAGCCCCACCCCCCAAGGCTATAGCCCACCCGTTATTGTGGCCTTTGTCCGCTGGACGAACTTGGCGCCCCGGCCTTCGGGCGGGTATTTTTGGGCGCGGCTGTGTCCGCGGCCTATTTTTGGCACACGGAGGTGCCTCGCAAAGTCTCGCGCCATTCTGAGTCCGGCGGATGAAGTTGGCCAGCCCCACCCCCCAAGGCTATAGCCCACCCGTTTTTGTGGCCTTTTTCCGCTGGACGAACTTGGCGCCCGGCTTTCGGGCGGGTATTTTTGGGCGCGGCTGTGCCCACGCGGCCTATTTTTGGCACACGGAGGCACCTCGCAAAGCCTCCCGCCATTCCGAGTCCGCGGACGGTTGGTCAGCCCCACCCCGAAGGCTATAGCCCACCCGTTTTTGTGGCCTTTTTCCGCTCGACGAACTTGGCGCCCCGGCCTTCGGGCGGGTATTTTTGGGCGCGGCTGTGCCCACGGCCTATTTTTGGCACACGGAGGTGCCTCACAAAGCCTCGCGCCATTCCGAGTCCGGGCGGACGGTTGGCCAGCCCCACCCCCAAGGCTATAGCCCACCCGTTTTTGTGGCCTTTTTCCGCTGGACAACTTGGCGCCCGGCCTTCGGGCGGGTATTTTTGGGCGGCTGTGGCCCGGCCTATTTTTGCACACGGAGGCGCCTCGCGCCATTCCATTCTGAGTCCGGCGGACGAAGTTGGCCAGCCCCACCCCCCAAGGCTATAGCCCACCCGTTTTTGTGGCCTTTTTCCGCTGGACGAACTTGGCGCCCCGGCTTTCGGGCGGGTATTTTTGGGCGCGGCTGTGCCCGCGGCCTATATTTGGCACACGGAGGCGCCTCGCAAAGCCTCCCGCCATTCCGAGTCCGGCGGACGAAGTTGGTCAGCCCCACCCCCGAAGGCTATAGCCCACCCGTTTTTGTGGCCTTTTTCCGTTGGACGAACTTGGCGCCCCGGCCTTTGGGGGGGTATTTTTGCGCGTGGCTGTGTCCGCGGCCTATTTTTGGCACACGGAGGCACCTCGCAAAGTCTCGCGCCATTCCGAGTCCGGCGGACGAAGTGGGCCAGCCCTACCCCCCAAGGCTATAGCCCACCCGTTTTTGTGGCATTTTTCCGCCGGACGAACTTGGCGCCCCGGCCTTCGGGCGGGTATTTTTGGGCGCGGCTGTGCCCGCTGCCTATTTTTGGCACACGGAGGTGCCTCTCAAAGTCTCGCGCCATTCCGAGTCCGCGGACGGTTGGCCAGCCCCACCCCCAAGGCTATAGCCCACCCGCTTTTGTGGCCTTCTCCGCTGGACGAACTTGGCGCCCGGCCTTCGGGCGGGTATTTTTGGTACATGGAGGCCCCTCATTTTTGGCAGTCTCGCGCCATTCCGAGTCCGGCGGAAAAAGTTGGCCAGCCCACACCCCAAGGCTATAGCCCACCCGTTTTTGTGGCCTTTTTCCGCTGGACGAACTTGGCGCCCCGGCCTTCGGGCGGGTATTTTTGGGCGCGGCTGAGCCCGCGGCCTATTTTTGCCACACGGAGGCACCTCGCAAAGTCTCGTACCATTCCGAGTCTGGCGGACGAAGTTGGGCGGCCCCACCCCCCAAGGCTATATCCCACCCGTTTTTGTGGCCTTTGTCCGCTGGACGAACTTGGCGCCCCGGCCTTCGGGCGGGTATTTTTGGGCGCGGCTGTGCCCGCGGCCTATTTTTACCACACGGAGGCGCCTCGCAAAGTCTCGTACCATTCCGAGTCCGGCGGACGAAGTTGGCCGGCCCCACCCCCCAAGGCTATATCCCACCCGTTTTTGTGGCCTTTGTCCGCTGGACGAACTTGGCGCCCCGGCCTTCGGGCGGGTATTTTTGGGCGCGGCCGTGCCCGCGGTCTATTTTTGGCACTCGGAGGTGGCTCGCAAAGTCTCGCGCCATTCCGTGTCCGGCAGACGAAGTTGGCCAGCCCCACCCCCAAGGCTATAGCCCACTCGTTTTTGTGGCCTTTTTCCGCTGGACGAACTTGGCGCCCCGGCTTTCGGGCGGGTATTTTTGGTACATGGAGGCCCCTCGCAAAGTCTCGCGCCATTCCGAGTCCGGCGGAAAAAGTTGGCCAGCCCACACCCCAAGGCTATAGCCCACCCGTTTTTGTGGCCTTTTTCCGCTGGACGAACTTGGCGCCCCGGCCTTCGGGCGGGTATTTTTGGGCGCGGCTGTGCTCGCGGCCTATTTTTTGCACACGGAGGTGCCTTGCAAAGTCTCGTGCCATTCCGAGTGCGGCGGACGAAGTTGGCCAGCCCCACCCCCCAACGCTATAGCCCACCCGTTTTTGTGGCCTTTTTCCGCTGGACGAACTTGGCGCCCCGGCCTTCGGGCGGGTATTTTTGGGCGCGGCTGTGCCCGCGGCATATTTTTGGCACACGGAGGCGCCTCGCAAAGCCTCGCGCCATTCCGACTCCGGCGAACGAAGTTGGCCACCCCATCCCCCAAGGATATAGCCCACCCGTTTTTGTCGCCTTTTTCCGCTGGACGAACTTGGCGCCCCGGCCTTCGGGCGGGTATTTTTGGGCGCGGCTGTGCCCGCGGCCTATTTTTGGTACACGGAGGTGCCTCGCAAAGCCTCGCGCCATTCCGAGTCCGCCGGACGAAGTTGGCCAGCCCCACCCCCCAAGGCTATAGCCCACCCGTTTTTGTGGCCTTTTTCCCCTGGACGAACTTGGCGCCCCGGCCTTCGGGCCGCAGCCTATTTTTGACACACGGAGGTGCCTCGCAATGTCTCACGCCATTCCGAGTCCGGCGGACGAAGTTGGCCAGCCCCACCCCCCATGGCTATAGCCCACCCGTTTTTGTGGCATTTTTCCGCTGGACGAACTTGCCGCCCCGGCCTTCGGGCTGGTATTTTTGGGCGCGGCTGTGCCCGCGGCCTATTTTTGGCACACGGAGGCGCCTCGCAAAGTCTCACGCCATTCCGAGTGCGGCGGACGAAGTTGGCCAGCCCCACCCCCCAAGGCTATAGCCCACCCGTTTTTGTGGCCTTTTTCCGCTGGACGAACTTGGCGCCCCGGCCTTCGGGCGGGTATTTTTGGGTGCGGCTGTGCTCGCGGCCTATTTTTGGCACACGGAGGTGCCTTGCAAAGTCTTGCGCCATTCCGATTGCGGCGGACGAAGTTGGCCAGCCCCAGCCCCCAAGGCTATAGCCCACCCGTTTTTGTGGCCTTTTTCCGCTGGACGAACTTGGCGCCCCGGCCTTCGGGCGGGTATTTTTGGGCGCGGCTGTGCCCGCGGCCTATTTTTGGCACACGGAGGTGCCTCGCAAAGCCTTGCGCCATTCCGAGTGCGGTGGACGAAGTTGGCCAGCCCCACCCCCCAAGGCTATAGCCCACCCGTTTTTGTGTCCTTTTTCCGCTGGACGAACTTGGCGCCCCGGCCTTCGGGCTGGTATTTTTGGGCGTGGCTGTGCCCGCAGCCTATTTTTGGCACACGGAAGCACCTCGTAAAGTGTCGCGCCATTCCGAGTGCGGCGGACGAAGTTGGCCAGCCCCACCCCCCAAGGCTATAGCCCACCCGTTTTTGTGTCCTTTTTCCGCTGGACGAACTTGGCGCCCCGGCCTTCGGGCTGGTATTTTTGGGCGCGGCTGTGCCCGCAGCCTATTTTTGGCACACGGAAGCGCCTCGTAAAGTGTCGCGCCATTCCGAGTCCGGCGGACGAAGTTGGCCAGCCCCACCCCCCAAGGCTATAGCCCACCCGTTTTTGTGGTCTTTTTCCGCTGGACGAACTTGGTGCCCCGGCCTTCGGGCGGGTATTTTTGGGCGCGGCTGTGCCCGCGGCCTATTTTTGGCACATGGAGGTGCGTCGCAAAGTCTCGCGCCATTTCGAGTCCGGCGGACGCAGTGGGCCAGCCCCACCCCCCAAGGCTATAGCCCACCCGTTTTTGTGGCCTTTTTCCGCTGGACGAACTTGGTGCCCCGGCCTTCGGGCGGGTATTTTTGGGCGCGGCTGTGCCCGCGGCCTATTTTTGGCATATGGAGGTGCGTCGCAAAGTCTCGCGCCATTTCGAGTCCGGCGGACGAAGTTGGCCAGCCCCACCCCCCAAGGCTATAGCCCACCCGTTTTTGTGGCCTTTTTCCGCTGGACGAACTTGGCGCCCCGGCCTTCAGGCGGGTATTTTTGGGCGCGGCTGTGCCCGCGTCCTATTTTTGGCACACGGAAGCGCCTCGCAAAGTCTCGCGCCGTTCCGAGTCCGGCGGACGAAGTTGGCCAGCGCCACCCCCCAAGGCTATAGCCCACCCGTTTTTGTGGCCTTCTACCGCTGGACGAACTTGGCGCCCCGGCCTTCGGGCTGGTATTTTTGGGTGCGGCTGTGCCCGCAGCCTATTTTTGGCACACGGAAGCGCCTCGTAAAGTGTCGCGCCATTCCGAGTCCGGCGGATGAAGTTGGCCAGCCCCACCCCCCAAGGCTATAGCCCACCCGTTTTTGTGGTCTTTTTCCGCTGGACGAACTTGGTGCCCCGGCCTTCGGGCGGGTATTTTTTAAGCGCGGCTGTGCCCGCGGCCTATTTTTGGCACATGGAGGTGCGTCGCAAAGTCTCGCGCCATTTCGAGTCCGGCGGACGCAGTGGGCCAGCCCCACCCCCCAAGGCTATAGCCCACCCGTTTTTGTGGCCTTTTTCCGCTGGACGAACTTGGTGCCCCGGCCTTCGGGCGGGTATTTTTGGGCGCGGCTGTGCCCGCGGCCTATTTTTGGCACATGGAGGTGCGTCGCAAAGTCTCGCGCCATTTCGAGTCCGGCGGACGAAGTTGGCCAGCCCCACCCCCCAAGGCTATAGCCCACCCGTTTTTGTGGCCTTTTTCCGCTGGACGAACTTGGCGCCCCGGCCTTCAGGCGGGTATTTTTGGGCGCGGCTGTGCCCGCGTCCTATTTTTGGCACACGGAAGCGCCTCGCAAAGTCTCGCGCCATTCCGAGTCCGGCGGACGAAGTTGGCCAGCCTCACCCCCCAAGGCTATAGCCCACCCGTTTTTGTGGCCTTCTACCGCTGGACGAACTTGGCGCCCCGGCCTTCGGGCGGGTATTTTTGGTACATGGAGGCCCCTCGCAAAGTCTCGCGCCATTCCGAGTCCGGCGGAAAAAGTTGGCCAGCCCACACCCCAAGGCTATAGCCCACCCGTTTTTGTGGCCTTTTTCCGCTGGACGAACTTGGCGCCCCGGCCTTCGGGCGGGTATTTTTGGGCGCGGCTGTGCTCGCGGCCTATTTTTGGCACACGGAGGTGCCTTGCAAAGTCTTGCGCCATTCCGAGTGCGGCGGACGAAGTAGGCCAGCCCCACCCCCCAACGCTATAGCCCACCCGTTTTTGTGGCCTTTTTCCGCTGGACGAACTTGGCGCCCCGGCCTTCGGGCGGGTATTTTTGGGCGCGGCTGTGCCCGCGGCATATGTTTGGCACACGGAGGCGCCTCGCACAGCCTTGCGCCATTCCGACTCCGGCGAACGAAGTTGGCCAGCCCCACCCCCCAAGGCTATAGCCCACCCGTTTTTGTCGCCTTTTTCCGCTGGACGAACTTGGTGCCCCGGCCTTCGGGCGGGTATTTTTGGGCGCGGCTGTGCCCGCGGCCTATTTTTGGCACATGGAGGTGCGTCGCAAAGTCTCGCGCCATTTCGAGTCCGGCGGACGAAGTGGGCCAGCCCCACCCCCCAAGGCTATAGCCCACCCGTTTTTGTGGCCTTTTTCCGCTGGACGAACTTGGCGCCCCGGCCTTCGGGCGGGTATTTTTGGGCGCGGCTGTGCCCGCGGCCTATTTTTGGCACATGGAGGTGCGTCGCAAAGTCTCGCGCCATTTCGAGTCCGGCGGACGAAGTTGGCCAGCCCCACCCCCCAAGGCTATAGCCCACCCGTTTTTGTGGCCTTTTTCCGCTGGACGAACTTGGCGCCCCGGTCTTCAGGCGGGTATTTTTGGGCGCGGCTGTGCCCACGGCCTATTTTTGGCACACGGAGGCGCCTTGCAAAGTCTCACGCCATTCCGAGTCCAGCGGACGAAGTTGGCCAGCCCCACCCCCCAAGGCTATAGCCCACCCGTTTTTGTGGCCTTTTACCGCTGGACAAACTTGGCGCCCCGGCCTTCGGGTGGTATTTTTGGGCGCGGCTGTGCCCGCGGCCTATTTTTGGCACACGGAGGTGCCTCGCAAAGTCTCGCGCCATTCCGAGTCCGGCGGACGAAGTTGGCCAGCCCCACCCCCCAAGGCTATAGCCCACCCGTTTTTGTGGCCTTTTACAGCTGGACGAACTTGGCGCCGCGGGCTTCAGGCGGGTATTTTTGGGCGCGGCAGTGCCCGCGGTCTATTTTTGGCACACGGAGGCGCCTCGCAAAGTCTCGCGCCATTTCGAGTCCGGCGGACGAAGTTGGCCAGCCCCACCCCCCAAGGCTATAGCCCACCCGTTTTTGTGGCCTTTTTCCGCTGGACGAACTTGGCGCCCCGGCCTTCGGGCGGGTATTTTTGGTACATGGAGGCCCCTCGCAAAGTCTCGCGCCATTCCGAGTCCGGCGGAAAAAGTTGGCCAGCCCACACACCAAGGCTATAGCCCACCCGTTTTTGTGGCCTTTTTCCGCTGGACGAACTTGGCGCCCCGGCCTTCGGGCGGGTATTTTTGGGCGCGGCTGTGTTCGCGGCCTATTTTTTACACACAGAGGTGCCTTGCAAAGTCTCGCGCCATTCCGAGTGCGGCGGACGAAGTTGGCCAGCCCCACCCCCCAAGGCTATAGCCCACCCGTTTTTGTGGCCTTTTTCCGCTGGACGAACTTGGCGCCCCGGCCTTCGGGCGGGTATTTTTGGGCGCGGCTGTGCTCGCGGCCTATTTTTCGCACACGGAGGCGCCTCGCAAAGTCTCGCGCCATTCCGAGTCCGGCGGACGAAGTTGGCCAGCCCCACCCCCCAAGGCTATAGCCCACCCGTTTTTGTGGCCTTTTACAGCTGGACGAACTTGGCGCCGCGGGCTTCAGGCGGGTATTTTTGGGCGCTGCTGTGCCCGTGGCCTATTTTTGACACACGGAGGCGCCTCGCAAAGTCTCGCGCCATTCCGAGTCCGGCGGACGAAGTTGGCCAGCCCCACCCCCCAAGGCTATAGCCCACCCGTTTTTGTGGCCTTTTACCGCTGGACGAACTTGGCGCCCCGGCCTTCGGGCGGGTATTTTTGGGCGCGGCTGTGCCCGTGGCCTATTTTTGGCACACGGAGGCGCCTCGCAAAGTCTCGCGCCATACCGAGTCCGGCGAACGAAGTTGTCCAGCCCCACCCCCCAAGGCTATAGCCCACCCGTTTTTGTGGCCTTTTACAGCTGGACGAACTTGGCGCCGCGGGCTTCAGGCGGGTATTTTTGGGGGCGGCAGTGCCCGCGGTCTATTTTTGGCACACGGAGGCGCCTCGCAAAGTCTCGCGCCATACCGAGTCCGGCGGACGAAGTTGTCCAGCCCCACCCCCCAAGGCTATAGCCCACCCGTTTTTGTGGCCTTTTTCCGCTGGACGAACTTGGTGCCCCGGCCTTCGGGCGGGTATTTTTGGGCGCGGCTGTGCCCGCGGCCTATCTTTGGCACATGGAGGTGCGTCGCAAAGTCTCGCGACATTTCGAGTCCGGCGGTCGAAGTTGGCCAGCCCCACCCCCCAAGGCTATAGCCCACCCGTTTTTGTGGCCTTTTTCCGCTGGACGAACTTGGCGCCCCGGCCTTCAGGCGGGTATTTTTGGGCGCGGCTGTGCCCGCAGCCTATTTTTGGCACACGGAAGTGCCTCGCAAAGTCTCGCGCCATTCCGAGTCCGGCGGACGAAGTTGGCCAGCCCCACCCCCCAAGGCTATAGCCCACCCGTTTTTGTGGCCTTCTACCGCTGGACGAACTTGGCGCCCCGGCCTTCGGGCGGGTATTTTTGGTACATGGAGGCCCCTCGCAAAGTCTCGCGCCATTCCGAGTCCGGCGGAAAAAGTTGGCCAGCCCACACACCAAGGCTATAGCCCACCCGTTTTTGTGGCCTTTTTCCGCTGGACGAACTTGGCGCCCCGGCCTTCGGGCGGGTATTTTTGGGCGCGGCTGTGCTCGCGGCCTATTTTTTGCACACGGAGGTGCCTTGCAAAGTCTCGCGCCATTCCGAGTGCGGCGGACGAAGTTGGCCAGCCCCACCCCCCAAGGCGATAGCCCACGCGTGTTTGTGGCCTTTGTCCGCTGGTCGAGCTTGGCGCCCGGCCGTCGGGCGGGTATTTTTGGGCGCGGCTGTGCTCGCGGCCTAGTTTTCGCACACGGAGGCGCCTCGCAAAGTCTCGCGCCATTCCGAGTCCGGCGGACGAAGTTGGCCAGCCCCACCCCCCAAGGCTATAGCCCACCCGTTTTTGTGGCCTTTTACAACTGGACGAACTTGGCGCCGCGGGCTTCAGGCGGGTATTTTTGGGCGCTGCTGTGCCCGTGGCCTATTTTTGACACACGGAGGCGCCTCGTAAAGTCTCGCGCCATTCCGAGTCCGGCGGACGAAGTTGGCCAGCCCCACCCCCCAAGGCTATAGCCCACCCGTTTTTGTGGCCTTTTACCGCTGGACGAACTTGGCGCCCCGGCCTTCGGGCGGGTATTTTTGGGCGCGGCAGTGCCCGCGGTCTATTTTTGGCACACGGAGGCGCCTCGCAAAGTCTCGCGCCATACCGAGTCCGGCGGACGAAGTTGTCCAGCCCCACCCCCCAAGGCTATAGCCCACCCGTTTTTGTGGTCTTTTTCCGCTGGACGAACTTGGCGCCGCGGCCTTCGGGCGGGTATTTTTGGGCGCGGCTGTGCCCGCGGCCTATTTTTGGCACACGGAGGTGCCTCACAAAGTCTCGCGCCATTCCGAGTCCGGCGGACGAAGTTGGCCAGCCCCACCCCCCAAGGCTATAGCCCACCCGTTTTTGTGGCCTTTTACCGCTGGACGAACTTGGCGCCGCGGGCTTCGGGCGGGTATTTTTGGGCGCTGCTGTGCCCGTGGCCTATTTTTGACACACGGAGGCGCCTCGCAAAGTCTCGCGCCATTCCGAGTCCGGCGGACGAAGTTGGCCAGCCCCACCCCCCAAGGCTATAGCCCACCCGTTTTTGTGGCCTTTTACAGCTGGACGAACTTGGCGCCGCGGCCTTCGGGCGGGTATTTTTGGGCGCTGCTGTGCCCGCGGCCTATTTTTGACACACGGAAGTGCCTCGCAAAGTCTCACGCCATTCCGAGTCCGGCGGACGAAGTTGGCCAGCCCCACCCCCCAAGGCTATAGCCCACCCGTTTTTGTGGCCTTCTACCGCTGGACGAACTTGGCGCCCCGACCTTCGGGCAGGTATTTTTGGTACATGGAGGCCCCTCGCAAAGTCTCGCGCCATTCCGAGTCCGGCGGAAAAAGTTGGCCAGCCCACACACCAAGGCTATAGCCCACCCGTTTTTGTGGCCTTTTTCCGCTGGACGAACTTGGCGCCCCGGCCTTCGGGCGGGTATTTTTGGGCGCGGCTGTGCTCGCGGCCTATTTTTTGCACACGGAGGTGCCTTGCAAAGTCTCGCGCCATTCCGAGTGCGGCGGACGAAGTTGGCCAGCCCCACCCCCCAAGGCTATAGCCCACCCGTTTTTGTGGCCTTTTTCCGCTGGACGAACTTGGCGACCCGGCCTTCGGGCGGGTATTTTTGGGCGCGGCTGTGCTCGCGGCCTATTTTTCACACACGGAGGCGCAACTCAAAGTCTCGCGCCAGTCAGAGTCCGTCGGACGAAGTTGGCCAGACCCATCCCCCAATGCGATAGACCAACTGTTTTTGTGGCGTTTTACAGCTGGACGAACTTGGCGCCGCGGGCTTCAGGTGGGTATTTTTGTGCACGGCTGTGCCCGTGGCCTATTTTTGGCACACGGAGGCGCCTCGCAAAGTCTCGCTCCATTCCGAGTCTGGCGGACGAAGTTGGCCAGCCCCACCCCCCAAGGCTATAGCCCACCCGTTTTTGTGGACTTTTACCGCTAGACGAACTTGGCACCCCGGCCTTCGGGCGGGTATTTTTGGGCGCGGCAGTGCCCGCGGTCTATTTTTGGCACACGGAGGCGCCTCGCAAAGTCTCACGCCATACCGAGTCCGGCGGCGAAGTTGTCCAGCCCCACCCCCCAAGGCTATAGCCCACCCGTTTTTGTGGTCTTTTTCCGCTGGACGAACTTGGCGCCGCGGCCTTCGGGCGGGTATTTTTGGGCGCGGCTGCGCCCGCGGCCTATTTTTGGCACACGGAGGTGCCTCGCAAAGTCTCGCGCCATTCCGAGTCCGGCGGACGAAGTTGGCCAGCCCCACCCCCCAAGGCTATAGCCCACCCGTTTTTGTGGCCTTTTTCCGCTGGACGAACTTGGCGCCGCGGGCTTCGGGCGGGTATTTTTGGACGATTCTGTGCCCGTGGCCTATTTTTGACACACGGAGGAGCCTAGCAAAGTCTCGCCATTCCGAGTCCGGCGGACGAGTTGGCCAGCCCCACCCCCAAGGCTATAGCCCACCTGTTTTGTGGCCTTTTCCGCTGGACGAACTTGGCGCCCCGGCCTTCGGGCGGGTATTTTTGGGCGCGGCTGTGCCCGCGGCCTATTTTTGGCACATGGAGGTGCCTCGCAAAGTCTCGCGCCATTCCGAGTCCGGCGGACGAAGTTGGCCAGCCCCACCCCCCAAGGCTATAGCCCACCCGTTTTTGTGGCCTTTTACAGCTGGACGAACTTGGCGCCTCGGGCTTCAGGCGGGTATTTTTGGGCGCGGCAGTGCCCGCGGTCTATTTTTGGCACACGGAGGCGCCTCGCAAAGTCTCGCGCCATACCGAGTCCGGCGGACGAAGTTGGCCAGCCCACACACCAAGGCAATAGCCCACCCGTTGTTGTGGCATTTTTCCGCTGGACGAACTTGGCGCCCGGCCTTCGGGCGGGTATTTTTGGGCGGCTGTGCCCGCGGCCTATTTTTGGCACATGGAGGCACCGCAAAGTCTCGCGCCATTTCGAGTCCGGCGGGACGGTTGGCCAGCCCCACCCCCAAGGCTATAGCCCACCCGTTTTGGGCCTTTTTCCGCTGGACGAACTTGGCGCCCGGCCTTCAGGCGGGTATTTTTGGCGCAGCTGTGCCCGCAGCCTATTTTTGGCACACGGAGGCGCCTCGCAAAGTCTCGCGCCATTCCGAGTCCGGGCGGACGGTTGGCCAGCCCCACCCCCAAGGCTATAGCCCACCCGTTTTTTGGCCTTTTTCCGCTGGACGAACTTGGCGCCCGACCTTCGGGCGGGTATTTTTGGTGCATGGAGGGCCCTCGCACAAATTCTCGCGCCATCTCCGCCATCCGGAGTCCGAGTTTGGCAAGCCCACCCACCAAGGCTATAGCCCACCCGTTTTTGTGGCCTTTTTCCGCTGGACGAACTTGGCGCCGCGGCCTTCGGGCGGGTATTTTTGGGCGCGGCTGTGCCCGCGGCCTATTTTTGGCACACGGAGGTGCCTCGCAAAGTCTCGCGCCATTCCGAGTCCGGCGGACGAAGTTGGCCAGCCCCACCCCCCAAGGCTATAGCCCACCCGTTTTTGTGGCCTTCTACCGCTGGACGAACTTGGCGCCCCGGCCTTCGGGCGGGTATTTTTGGTACATGGAGGCCCCTCGCAAAGTCTCGCGCCATTCCGAGTCCGGCGGAAAAAGTTGGCCAGGCCACACCCCAAAGCTATAGCCCACCCGTTTTTGTGGCCTTTTTCCGCTGGACGAACTTGGCGCCCCGGCCTTCGGGCGGGTATTTTTGGGCGCGGCTGTGTCCGCGGCCTATTTTTGGCACACGGAGGCGCCTCGAAAAGTCTCGCGCCATTCCGAGTCCGGCGGACGAAGTTGGCCCGCCCCACCCCCCAAGGCTATAGCCCACCCGTTTTTGTGGCCTTTTTCCGCTGGACGAACTTGGCGCCCCGGCCTTCGGGCGGGTATTTTTGGGTGCGGCTGTGCCCGCGGCCTATTTTTGGCACACGGAGGCGCCTCGTAAAGTCTCGCACCATTCCGAGTCCGGCGGACGAAGTTGGCCAGCCCCACCCCCCAAGGCTATAGCCCACCCGTTTTTGTGGCCTTTTTCCGCTGGACGAACTTGGCGCCCCGGCCTTCAGGCGGTTATTTTTGGGCGCGGCTGTGCCATGCCTATTTTTGGCACACGGAGGTGCCTCGCAAAGTCTCGCGCCATTCCGAGTCCGGGCGAACGGTTGGCCAGCCCCACCCCCAAGGCTATAGCCCACCCGTTTTTGTGGCCTTTTTCCGCTGGACGAACTTGGCGCCCGGCCTTCGGGCGGGTATTTTTTTTGCTGTGCCCGCCCTATTTTTTTTTGCACACGGAGGTGCCTCGCAAAGTCTCGCGCCATTCCGAGTCCGCGGACGAAGAGTTGGCCAGCCCCACCCCCAAGGCTATAGCCCACCCGTTTTGTGGCCTTT
Organism: Citrus cavaleriei; assembly: GCA_030448935.1. Taxonomy (NCBI): domain Eukaryota; kingdom Viridiplantae; phylum Streptophyta; class Magnoliopsida; order Sapindales; family Rutaceae; genus Citrus; species Citrus cavaleriei. The sequence continues at coordinate 16,457 of JAUJEM010000350.1, read as the reverse complement.
TTCCGCTGGACGAACTTGGCGCCCGCCTTCGGGCGGGTATTTTTGGGCGCGGCTGTGCCCGCGGACTATTTTTGGCACACGGAAGTGCCTCGCAATGTCTCGCGCCATTCCGAGTCCGGGCGACGAAGTTGGCCAGCCCCACCCCCAAGGCTATAGCCCACCCGTTTTGTGGCCTTTTTCCGCTGGACGAACTTGGCGCCCGGCCTTCGGGCGGGTATTTTTGGGCGCGGCTGTGCCCGCGGCCTATTTTTGGCACATGGATGCGCGTCGCAAAGTCTCGCGCCATTCCGAGTCCGGCGGACGGGTTGTCCAGCCCCACCCCCCACGGCTATAGCCCACCCGTTTTTGTGGCCTTTTTCCGCTGGACGAACTTGGCGCCCCGGCCTTCAGGCGGGTATTTTTGGGCGCGGCTGTGCCCGCAGCCTATTTTTGGCACACGGAAGTGCCTCGCAAAGTCTCGCGCCATTCCGAGTCCGGCGGATTTGTTGGCCAGCCCCACCCCCAAGGCTATAGCCCACCCGTTTTTGTGGCCTTTTTCCGCTGGACGAACTTGGCGCCCGGCCTTCGGGCGGGTATTTTTGTGCCAAGGCATTTTTGGAGGCCCGCCTGCAAAGTCTCGCGCCATTCCGAGTCCGGGCGGACGAAGTTGGCCAGCCCCACCCCCAAGGCTATAGCCCACCCGTTTTGTGGCCTTTTTCCACTGGACGAACTTGGCGCCCGGCCTTCGGGCGGGTATTTTTGGGCGCGGCTGTGCCCGCCGCCTATTTTTGCACACGGAGGTGCCTTGCAAAGTCTCGCGCCATTCCGAGTCCGGCGGACGAGTTGGCCAGCCCCACCCCCAAGGCTATAGCCCACCCGTTTTTGTGGCCTTTTTCCGCTGGACGAACTTGGCGCCCGGCCTTCGGGCGGGTATTTTTGGCGCGGCTGTGCCCGCGCCTATTTTTGGCACACGGAGGTGCCTCGCAAAGTCTCGCGCCATTCCGAGTCCGGGCGGAAGAAGTTGGCCAGCCACACCCCCCAAGGCTATAGCCCACCAGTTTTTGTGGGCTGTTTGCGCGGGACGAACTTGGCGCCTTCGGGCATTTTTGGGCGGCTGTGCCTATTTTTGGCACACGGAGGCGCCTCGCAAGTCTCGCGCCATTCCGAGTCCGGGCGGACGAAGTTGGCCAGCCCCACCCCCAAGGCTATAGCCCACCCGTTTTGGTGGCCTTTTCCGGCTGTACGACCTTGGCGCCCCGGCCTTCGGGCGGGTATTTTTGGGCGCGGCTGTGCCCGCCGCCTATTTTTGGCACACGGAGGTGCCTCGCAAAGTCTCGTGCTTTTCCGAGTCCGGCGGACGTAGTTGGCCAGCCCCACCCCCCAAGGCTATAGCCCACCCGTTTTTGTGGCCTTTTTCCGCTGGACGAACTAGGCGCCCGGCCTTGGGCGGGTATTTTGGGCGCGGCTGTGCCCGCGGCTATTTTTGGCACACGGAGGCGCCTCGCAAAGTCTCGCGCCATTCCGAGTCCGCGAACGGTTGGCCAGCCCCACCCCCAAGGCTATAGCCCACCCGTTTTGTGGCCTTTTTCCGCTGGACGAACTTGGCGCCCGGCCTTCGGGCGGGTATTTTTGGGCGCGGCTGTGCCCGCAGCCTATTTTTTGCACACGGAGGCGCCTCGCAAAGTCTCACGCCATTCCGAGTCCGGCGGACGAAGTTGGCCAGCCCCACCCCCAAGGCTATAGCCCACCCGTTTTTCTGGCCTTTTTCCGCTGGACGAACTTGGCGCCGCGGGCTTCAGGCGGGTATTTTTGGGCGCTGCTGTGCCTGTGGCCTATTTTTGACACATGGAGGTGCCTCGCAAAGTCTCGCGCCATTCCGAGTCCGGCGGACGAAGTTTGCCAGCCCCACCCCCCAAGGCTATAGCCCACCCGTTTTTGTGGCCTTTTACCGCTGGACGAACTTGGCGCCCCGGCCTTCGGGCGGGAATTTTTGGGCGCGGCAGTGCCCGCGGTCTATTTTTGGCACACGGAGGCGCCTCGCAAAGTCTCGCGCCATTCCGAGTCCGGCGGACGGTTGGCCAGCCCCCCCCCCAAGGCTATAGCCCACCCGTTTTTGTGGCCTTTTTCCGCTGGACGAACTTGGCGCCCGGCCTTCGGGGGGTATTTTTGGGCGTGGCTGTGCCCGTGTCCTATTTTTGGCACACGGAGGCTCTTCGCAAAGTCTCGCGCCATTCCGAGTCCGGTGGACGAAGTTGGCCAGCCCCACCCCCCAAGGCTATAGCCCACCCGTTTTTGTGGACTTTTTCCGCTGGACGAACTTGGCGCACCGGCCTTCGGACGGGTATTTTTGGCCGCGGCAGTGCCCGCGGCCTATTTTTGTCACACGGAGGCACCTCGCAAAGTCTCGCGCCATTCCGAGTCCGGCGGACGAAGTTGGCCAGCCCCACCGCCCAAGGCTATAGCCCACCCGTTTTTGTGGCCTTTTTCCGCTGGACGAACTTGGCGCCCCGGCATTCGGGCGGGTATTTTTTGGCGCGGCTGTGCCCGCGGCCTATTTTTGGCACACGGAGGCGCCTCAATAGTCTCGCGCCATTCCGAGTCCGGCGGACGAAGTTGGCCAGCCCCACCCCCCAAGGCTATAGCCCACCCGTTTTTGTGGCCTTTTTCCGCTGGACGAACTTGGCGCCCCGGCCTTCGGGCGGGTATTTTTGGGCGCGGCTGTGGCCGCGGCCTATTTTTTCTCACACGGAGGCTCCTCGCAAAGTCTCGCGCCATTCCGAGTCCGGCGGACGAAGTTGGCCAGCCCCACCCCCCAAGGCTATAGCCCACCCGTTTTTGTGGCCTTTTTCCGCTGGACGAATTTGGCGCCCCGGCCTTCGGGGGGGTATTTTTGGGCGCGGCTGTGCCCGTGGTCTATTTTTGGCACAAATAGGCGCCTCGCAAAGTCTCGCACCATTCCGAGTCCGGCGGACGAAGTTGGCCAGCCCCACCCCCCAAGGCTATAGCCCACCCGTTTTTGTGGACTTTTTCTGCTGGACGAACTTGGCGCCCCGGCCTTCGGGCGGGTATTTTTGGGCGCGGCTGTGCCCGCGGCCTATTTTTGGCACACGGAGGCGCCTCGCAAAGTCTCGCGCCATTCCTAGTCCGGCGGACAAAATTGGCCAGCCCCACCCCCCAAGGCTATAGCCCACCCGTTTTTGTGGCCTTTTTTTCCGCTGGATGAACTTCGCGCCCCGGCCTTCGGGCGGGTATTATTGGGCGCGGCTGTGACCGCGGACTATTTTTGGCACACGGAGGCGCCTCGCAAAGTCTCGCGCCATTCCGAGTCCGGCGGACGAAGTTGGCCAGCCCCACCCCCCCCAGGCTATAGCCCCCCCGGTTTTGTGGCCTTTTTCCGCGGGACGAACTTGGCGCCCCGGCCGTCGGGGGGGTATTTTTGGGGGCGGCGGTGGCCGCGGCCTATTTTTGGCACACGGAGGCGCCTCGCAAGTCTCTCGCCATTCCGAGCCGGGCGGACGAAGTTGGCCAGCCCCACCCCCCAAGGCTATAGCCCACCCGTTTTTGTGGCCTTTTTCCGCTGGACGAACTTGGCGCCCCGGCCTTCGGGCGGGTATTTTTTGGCGCGGCTGTGCCCGCGGCCTATTTTTGCCACACGGAGGTGCCTCGCAAAGTCTCGCGCCATTCCGCGGCCGCGGACGAAGTCGGCCAGCCCCACCCCCCAAGGCTATCGCCCACCGGTTTTGGTGGCCTTTTACCGCTGGACGACCTTGGGGCCCTGACTTCGGGCGGGTATTTTTGGGCGCGGGCTGTGCCCACGGCCTATTTTTGGCACACGTAGGCGCCTCGCAAAGTCTCGCGCCATTCCACGTCCGGCGTACGACGTGGGCCTGCCCCACCCCCAAGGCTATAGCCCACCCGTTTTTGTGGCCTTTTTCCGCTGGACGAACTTGGCGCCCCGGCCTTCGGGCGGGTATTTTTGGGCGCGGCTGTGCCCGCGGCCTATTTTTGGCACACGGAGGCGCCTCGCAAAGTCTCACGCCATTCCGAGTCCGGCGGACGAAGTTGGCCAGCCCCACCCCCCAAGGCTATAGCCCACCCGTTTTTGTGGCCTTTTACCGCTGGACGAACTTGGCGCCCCGGCCTTCGGGCGGGTATTTTTGGGCGCGGCTGTGCCCGCGGCCTATTTTTGCCACACGGAGCTGCCTCGCAAAGTGTCGCGCCATTCCGAGTCCGGCGGACGAAGTTGGCCAGCCCCACCCCCCAAGGCTATAGCCCACCCGTTTTTGTGGCCTTTTCCAGCTGGACGAACTTGGCGCCGCGGGCTTCAGGCGGGTATTTTTGGCCGTTGCTGTGCCCGTGGCCTATTTTTGGCAAACGGAGGTGCCTCGCAAAGTCTCGCGCCATTCCGAGTCCGGCGGACGAAGTTGGCCAGCCCCACCCCCCAAGGCTATAGCCCACCCGTTTTCTTGGCCTTTTACCGCTAGACGAACTTGGCACCCCGGCCTTCGGGCGGGTATTTTTGGGCGCGCCAGTGCCCGCGGTCTATTTTTGGTACACGGAGGCGCCTCGCAAAGTCTCACGCCATACCGAGTCCGGCGGACGAAGTTGTCCAGCCCCACCCCCCAAGGCTATAGCCCACCCGTTTTTGTGGTCTTTTTCCGCTGGACGAACTTGGCGCCGCGGCCTTCGGGCGGGTATTTTTGGGCGCGGCTGTGCCCGCGGCTATTTTTTTGCACACGGAGGAGCCTCGCAAAGTCTCGCGCCATTCCGAGTCCGGCGGACGGTTGGCCAGCCCACCCCCAAAGGCTATAGCCCACCCGTTTTGTGGCCTTTTTCCGCTGGACGAACTTGGCGCCCGGCCTTCGGGCGGGTATTTTTGGCGCGGCTGTGCCCGCGGCCTATTTTTGGCACACGGAGGCGCCTCGCAAAGTCTCGCGCCATTCCGAGTCCGGGACGACGAAGTTGGCCAGCCCCACCCCCAAGGCTATAGCCCACCCGTTTTTGTGGCCTTTTTCCGCTGGGCCGAACTTGGCGCCCCGGCCTTCGGGCGGGTATTTTTTGTCGCGGCTGTGCCTGGCCTATTTTTGGCACACACGGAGGTGCCTCGCAAAGTCTCGCGCCATTCCGAGTCCGGCGGACGGTTGGCCAGCCCCACCCCCAAGGCTATAGCCCACCCGTTTTGTGGCCTTCTCCGCTGGACGAACTTGGCGCCCCGGCCTTCGGGCGGGTATTTTTGGGCGCGGCTGTGCCCGCGGCCTATTTTTGCACACGGAGGCACCACGCAAAGTCTCGCGCCATTCCGAGTCCGGCGGACGAAGTTGGCCAGCCCCACCCCCCAAGGCTAAAGCCCAACCCGTTTTGTGGCCTTTTTCTGCTGGACGCACATGGCGCCCCGCCTTCGGGCGGTATTTTGGGCACGGCTGTGCCCGCGCCTTTTTTGGCACACGGAGGCCCCTCGCAAAGTCTCGCGCCATTCCGAGTCCGGCGGACGAAGTTGGCCAGCCCCACCCCCCAAGGCTATAGCCCACCCGTTTTTGTGGCCTTTTTCCGCTGGACGAACTTGGCGCCCCGGCCTTCGGGCGGGTATTTTTGGGCGCGGCTGTGCCCGCGGCCTATTTTTGGCACACGGAGGCGCCTCGCAAAGTCTCGCGCCATTCCGAGTCCGGCGGACGAAGTTGGCCAGCCCCACCCCCCAAGGCTATAGCCCACCCGTTTTTGTGGCCTTTTTCCGCTGGACGAACTTGGCGCCCCGGCCTTCGGGCGGGTATTTTTTGGCGCGGCTGTGCCCGCGGCCTATTTTTGCACACGGAGGCGCCTCGCAAAGTCTCGCGCCATTCCGAGTCCGGCGGACGAAGTTGGCCAGCCCCACCCCCCAAGGCTATAGCCCACCCGTTTTTGTGGCCTTTTTCCGCTGGACGAACTTGGCGCCCCAGCCTTCGGGCGGGTATTTTTGGGCGCGGCTGTGCCCGCGGCCTATTTTTGGCACACGGAGGCGCCTCGCAAAGTCTCGCGCCATTCCGAGTCCGGCGGACGAAGTTGGCCAGCCCCACCCCCAAGGCTATAGCCCACCCGTTTTTGTGGCCTTTTACCGCTGGACGAACTTGGCGCCCCGGCCTTCGGGCCGCTATTTTTGGACGCGGCTGTGCCCGCGGCCTATTTTTGCCACACGGAGGCGCCTCAAAAAGTCTCGCGCCATTCCGAGTCCGGCGGACGAAGTTGGCCAGCCCCACCCCCCAAGGCTATAGCCCACCCGTTTTTGTGGCCTTTTACCGCTGGACGAACTTGACGCCCCGGCCTTACGGCGGGTATTTTTTTGCGCGGCTGTGCCCGCGGCCTATTTTTGGCACACGGAGGCGCCTCGCAAAGTCTCGCGCCATTCCGAGTCCGGCGGACGAAGTTGGCCAGCCCCACCCCCCAAGGCTATAGCCCACCCGTTTATGTGGCCTTTTTCCGCTGGACGAACTTGGCGCCCCGGCCTTCGGGCGGGTATTTTTGGGCGCGGCTGTGCCCGCGGCCTATTTTTTGGCACACGGAGGCGCCTCGCAAAGTCTCGCGCCATTCCGAGTCCGGCGGACGAAGTTGGCCAGCCCCACCCCCCAAGGCTATAGCCCACCCGTTTTTGTGGCCTTTTTCCGCTGGACGAACTTGGCGCCCCGGCCTTCGGGCGGGTATTTTTGGGCGCGGCTGTGCCCGGTCCCTATTTTTGGCACACGGAGGCGCGTCGCAAAGTCTTGCGCCATTCCGAGTCCGGCGGACGAAGTTGGCCAGCCCCACCCCCCAAGGCTATAGCCCACCCGTTTTTGTGGCCTTTTTCCGCTTGACGAACTTGGCGCCCCGGCCTTCGGGCGTGAGTATGTGGGGGCGGATGGGCCCGCGGCATTTTTTTGGCACACGGAGGCGCCTCGCAAAGTCTCGCGCCATTCCGAGTCCGGCGGACGAAGTTGGCCAGCCCCACCCCCAAGGCTATAGCCCACCCGTTTTTGTGGCCTTTTTCCGCTGGACGAACTTGGCGCCCCGGCCTTCGGGCGGGTATTTTTGGGCGCGGCTGTGCCCGCGGCCTATTTTTGGCACACGGAGGCCCCTCGCAAAGTCTCGCGCCATTCCGAGTCCGGCGGACGAAGTTGGCCAGCCCCACCCCCCAAGGCTATAGCCCACCCGTTTTTGTGGCCTTTTTTCCGCTGGACGAACTTGGCGCCCGGCCTTGGGCGGTATTTTTTTGGGCGCGGCTGTGCCCGCGGCCCTATTTTGGGCACACGGAGGCGCCTCGCAAAGTCTCGCGCCATTCCGAGTCCGGCGGACGATTTGGCCAGCCCCACCCCCCAAGGCTATAGCCCACCCGTTTTTGTGGCCTTTTTCCGCTGGACGAACTTGGCGCCCCGGCCTTCGGGCGGGTATTTTTGGGCGCGGCTGTGCCCGCGGCCTATTTTTGGCACACGGAGGCGCCTCGCAAAGTCTCGCGCCATTCCGAGTCCGGCGGGCGAAGTTGGCCAGCCCCACCCCCAAGGCTATAGCCCACCCGTTTTTGTGGCCTTTTTCCGCTGGACGAACTTGGCGCCCCGGCCTTCGGGCGGGTATTTTTGGGCGCGGCTGTGCCCGCGGCCTATTTTTGGCACACGGAGGTGCCTCGCAAAGTCTCGCGCCATTCCGAGTCCGGCGGACGATTTGGCCAGCCCCACCCCCCAAGGCTATAGCCCACCCCTTTTTGTGGCCTTTTTCTGGATGAACTTGGCGCCCCGGCCTTCGGGCGGGTATTTTTGGCGCGGCTGTGCCCGCGGCCTATTTTTGGCACACGGAGGTGCCTCGCAAAAAGTCTCGCGCCATTCCGAGTCCGGCGGACGAGTTGGCCAGCCCCACCCCCAAGGCTATAGCCCACCCGTTTTGTGGCCTTTTTCCGCTGGACGAACTTGGCGCCCGGCCTTCGGGCGGGTATTTTTGGCGCGCGGCTGTGCCCGCGGCCTATTTTTGGCACACGGAGGCGCCTCGCAAAGTCTCGCGCCATTCCGAGTCCGGCGGACGAGTTGGCCAGCCCCACCCCCAAGGCTATAGCCCACCCGTTTTTGTGGCCTTTTTCGCTGGACGAACTTGGCGCCGCGGCCTTCGGGCGGGTATTTTTGGGCGCGGCTGTGCCCGCGGCCTATTTTTGGCACACGGAGGCGCCTCGCAAAGTCTCGCGCCATTCCGAGTCCGGCGGACGAAGTTGGCCAGCCCCACCCCCCAAGGCTATAGCCCACCCGTTTTTGTGGCCTTTTTCCGCTGGACGAACTTGGCGAACCCGGCCTTTGGGCGGGTATTTTTGGGCGCGGCTGTGCCCGCGGCCTATTTTTGGCACACGGAGGTGCCTCGCAAAGTCTCGCGCCATTCCGAGGCGGCCGGAGGAGTTGGCCAGCCCCACCCCCCCAGGCGATAGCCCACCCGTTTTGGGCCTTTTTCCGCTGGACGAACTTGGCGCCCGGCCTTCGGGCGGGTATTTTTGGGGCGCGGCTGTGCCCGCGCCTATTTTTGGCACACGGAGGCGCCTCGCAAGTCTCGCGCCATTCCGAGTCCGGCGGGACGAGTTGGCCAGCCCCACCCCCAAGGCTATAGCCCACCCGTTTTGTGGCCTTTTCCGCTGGACGAACTTGGCGCCCGCCCGGCCTTCGGGCGGGTATTTTTGGCGCGGCTGTGCCCGCGGCCTATTTTGGCACACGGAGGCGCCTCGCAAAGTCTCGCGCCATTCCGAGTCCGGGCGGACGAGTTGGCCAGCCCCACCCCCAAGGCTGTAGCCCACCCATTTTTGTGGCCTTTTTCCGCTGGATGAACTTGGCGCCCGGCCTTCGGGCGGGTATTTTTGGGCGCGGCTGTGCCCGCGGCCTATTTTTGGCACACGGAGGCGCCTCGCAAAGTCTCGCGCCATTCCGAGTCCGGCGGACGAAGTTGGCCAGCCCCACCCCCCAAGGCTATAGCCCACCCGTTTTTGTGGCCTTTTTCCGCTGGACGAACTTGGCGCCCCGGCCTTCGGGCGGGTATTTTTGGGCGCGGCTGTGCCCGCGGCCTATTTTTGGCACACGGAGGAGCAGATCAAAGTCTCGCGCCATTCCGAGTCCGGCGGACGAAGTTGGCCAGCCCCACCCCCCAAGGCTATAGCCCACCCGTTTTTGTGGCCTTTTTCCGCTGGACGAACTTGGCGCCCCGGCCTTCGGGCGGGTATTTTTGGGCGCGGCTGTGCCCGCGGCCTATTTTTGGCACACGGAGGCCGCTCTCAAAGTCTCGCGCCATTCCGAGGGCGGCGGTAGTAGTTGGCCTGCCCCAACCCCCAAGGCTATAGCCCACCCGTTTTTGTGGCCTTTTTCCGCTGGACTAACTGGCCCGCCTTCTTGGCGCCCGGCCTTTTCGGGCTGTGCTGCTGTGCCCGCGGCCTATTTTTGGCACACGGAGGCCCCTCGCAAAGTCTCGCGCCATTCCGAGTCCGGCGGACGAAGTTGGCCAGCCCCACCCCCCAAGGCTATAGCCCACCCGTTTTGTGGCCTTTTTCCGCTGGACGAACTTGGCGCCCCGGCCTTCGGGCGGGTATTTTTGGGCGCGGCTGTGCCCGCGGCCTATTTTTTGCACACGGAGGCCCCTCGCAAAGTCTCGCGCCATTCCGAGTCCGGCGGACGGAGTTGGCCAGCCCCACCCCCCAAGGCTATAGCCCACCCGTTTTTGTGGCCTTTTTCCGCTGGACGAACTTGGCGCCCCGGCCTTCGGGCGGGTATTTTTGGCGCGGCTGTGCCAGCCCTTTGGCCTATTTTTGGCACACGGAGGCGCCTCGCAAAGTCTCGCGCCATTCCGAGTCCGGGGACGAGTTGGCCAGCCCCACCCCCAAGGCTATAGCCCACCCGTTTTTGTGGCCTTTTCCGCTGGACGAACTTGGCGCCCGGCCTTCGGGGGGGTATTTTTGGCGCGGCTGTGCCCGCGGCCTATTTTTGGCACACGGAGGCGCCTCGCAAAGTCTCGCGCCATTCCGAGTCTGGCGGACGAAGTTGGCCAGCCCCACCCCCCAAGGCTATAGCCCACCCGTTTTTGTGGCCTTTTTTCGCTGGACGGGAACTTGGCGCCCGGCCTTGGGCGGGTATTTTTTGGGCGCGGCTGTGCCCGCGGCCTATTTTTGGCACACGGAGGCCCTCGCAAAGTCTCGCGCCATTCCGAGTCCGGCGGACGGACGTTTGGCCAGCCCCACCCCCAAGGCTATAGCCCACCCGTTTTTGTGGCCTTTTTCCGCTGGACGACTTGGCGCCCGGCCTTGGGGCGGGTATTTTTGGGCGCGGCTGTGTGCCCGCGGCCTATTTTTGGCACACGGAGGCACCTCGCAAAGTCTCGCGCCATTCCGAGTCCGGCGGACGACGGTTGGCCAGCCCCACCCCCAAGGCTATAGCCCACCCGTTTTGTGGCCTTTTTCCGCTGGACGAACTTGGCGCCCGGCCTTCGGGCGGGTATTTTTAGGCGCGGCTGTGCCCGCGGCCTATTTTGGCACACGGAGGCGCCTCGCAAAGTCTCGCGCCATTCCGAGTCCGAGCGGACGAGTTGGCCAGCCCCACCCCCAAGGCTATAGCCCACCCGTTTTTGTGGCCTTTTTCCGCTGGACGAACTTGGCGCCCGGCCTTGGGCGGGTATTTTTTGGGCGCGGCTGTGCCCATGACGCCTATTTTTTTGCACACGGAGGCCCCTCGCAAAGTCTCGCGCCATTCCGAGTCCGGCGGACGAAGTTGGCCAGCCCCACCCCCAAGGCTATAGCCCACCCGTTTTTGTGGCCTTTTTCCCGCTGGACGAACTTGGCGCCCGGCCTTGGGCGGCGGTATTTTTGGGCGCGGCTGTGCCCGCGGCCTATTTTTTTGCACACGGAGGCCCTCGCAAAGTCTCGCGCCATTCCGAGTCCGGCGGACGAAGTTGGCCAGCCCCACCCCCAAGGCTATAGCCCACCCGTTTTGTGGCCTTTTTCGCTGGACGAACTTGGCGCCCGGCCTTCGGGCGGGTATTTTTAGGCGGCTGTGCCCGCGGCCTATTTTTGGCACACGGAGGCGCCTCGCAAAGTCTCGCGCCATTCCGAGTCCGGCGGACGAACTTGGCCAGCCCTCCCCCCAAGGCTATAGCCCACCCGTTTTTGTGGCCTTTTTCCGCTGGACGAACTTGGCGCCCCGGCCTTCGGGCGGGTATTTTTTGGCGCGGCTGTGCCCGCGGCCTATTTTTGGCACACGGAGGCGCCTCGCAAAGTCTCGCGCCATTCCGAGTCCGGCGGACGAAGTTGGCCAGCCCCACCCCCCAAGGCTATAGCCCACCCGTTTTTGTGGCCTTTTTCCGCTGGGCGAACTTGGCGCCTCGGCCTTCGGGCGGGTATTTTTGGGCGCGGCTATGCCCGCGGCCTATTTTTGCACACGGAGGCCTCTCGCAAAGTCTCGCCCATTCCGAGTCCGGCGGGACGAAGTTGGCCAGCCCCACCCCCAAGGCTATAGCCCACCCGTTTTGTGGCCTTTTTCCGCTGGACGAACTTGGCGCCCGGCCTTCGGGCGGGTATTTTTGGCGCGGCTGTGCCCGCGGCCCTATTTTTTGGCACACGGGCGCCTCGCAAAGTCTCGCGCCATTCCGAGTGCGGCGGACGAAGTTGGCCAGCCCCACCCCCGAAGGCTATAGCCCACCCGTTTTTGTGGCCGTTTTCCGCTGGACGAACTTTGCGGCTCGGCCTTCGGGCGGTTATTTTTGGGCGCGGCTGTGCCCGCGGCCTATTTTTGGCACACTGAGGCGCCTCGCAAAGTCTCGCGCCATTCCGAGTCCGGCGGACGAGTCGGCCAGCCCCACCCCCCAAGGCTATAGCCCACCCGTTTTTGTGGCCTTTTTCCGCTGGACGAACTTGGCGCCCCGGCCTTCGGGCGGGTATTTTTGGGCGCGGCTGTGCCCGCGGCCTTTTTTTTGCACACGGAGGCACCTCACAAAGTCTCGCGCCATTCCGAGTCCGGCGGACGAAGTTGGCCAGCCCCACCCCCCAAGGCTATAGCCCACCAGTTTTTGTGGCCTTTTTCAGCTGGACGAACTTGGCGCCCCGGCCTTCGGGCGGGTATTTTTGGGCGCGGCTGTGCCCGCGGCCTATTTTTGGCACACGGAGGCGCCTCGCAAAGTCTCGCGCCATTCCGAGTCCGAGGCGGACGAGTTGGCCAGCCCCACCCCCATGGTTATCGCCCACCCTTTTTTTTGGCCTTTTTCCGCTGGACGAACTTGGCGCCCGGCCTTGGGCGGGTATTTTTGGCGCGCGGCTGTGCCCGCGGCCTTTTTTTGGCACACGGAGGCGCCTCGCAAAGTCTCGCGCCAATCCGAGTCCGGCGGACGAAGTTGGCCAGCCCCACCCCCAAGGCTATAGCCCACCCGTTTTGTGGCCTTTTTCCGCTGGACAAACTTGGCGCCCGGCCTTCGGGCGGGTATTTTTGGGCGGCTGTGCCATGCCCGCGGCCTATTTTTGCACACGGAGGTGCCTCGCAAAGTCTCGCGCCATTCCGAGTCCGGCGGACGAAGTTGGCCAGCCCCACCCCCAAGGCTATAGCCCACCCGTTTTGTGGCCTTTTTCCGCTGGGCCAACTTGGCGCCCGGCCTTCGGGCGGGTATTTTTGGGCGCGGCTGTGCCCGCGGCCTATTTTTGGCACACGGAGGCGCCTCGCAAAGTCTCGCGCCATTCCGAGTCCGGCGGACGAAGTTGGCCAGCCCCACCCCCCAAGGCTATAGCCCACCCGTTTTTGTGCCTTTTTCCGCTGGACGAACTTGGCGCCCCGGCCTTCGGGCGGGTATTTTTGGGCGCGGCTGTGCCCGCGGCCTATTTTTGGCACACGGAGGCGCCTCGGAAAGTCTCGCGCCATTCCGAGTCCGGCGCGCGACGTTGGCCAGCCCCACCCCCCCCGGCTATAGCCCCCCCGTTATTGGGGCCTTTTTCCCCTGGAGGAACTTGGCACGCCGTCCTTCGGGTGTGTATATGTGGTCGCGGCTTGGGCCGCGGCCTATTTTTTGCACACGGAGGCGCCTCGCAAAGTCTCGCGCCATTCCGAGTCCGGGCGGACGAGTTGGCCAGCCCCACCCCCAAGGCTATAGCCCACCCGTTTTTGTGGCCTTTTTCCGCTGGACGAACTTGGCGCCCCGGCCTTTAGGCGGGTATTTTTTGGCGCGGCTGTGCCCGCGGACTATTTTTGGCACACGGAGGCGCCTCGCAAAGTCTCGCGCCATTCCGAGTCCGGCGGACGAAGTTGGCCAGCCCCACCCCCCAAGGCTATAGCCCACCCGTTTTTGTGGCCTTTTTCCGCTGGACGAACTTGGCGCCCCGGCCTTCGGGCGGGTTTTTTTGGGCGCGGCTGTGCCCGCGGCCTATTTTTGGCACACGGAGGCCCCTCGCAAAGTCTCGCGCCATTCCGAGTCCGGCGGACGAAGTTGGCCAGCCCCACCCCCCAAGGCTATAGCCCACCCGTTTTTGTGGCCTTTTTCCGCTGGACGAACTTGGCGTCCCGGCCTTCAGGCGGGTATTTTTGGGCGCGGGTATGCCCGCGGTCTATTTTTGGCACACGGAGGCGCCTCGCAAAGTCTCGCGCCATTCCGAGTCCGGCGGACGAAGTTGGCCAGCCCCACCCCCCAAGGCTATAGCCCACCCGTTTTTGTGGCCTTTTTCGCTGGGCGAACTTGGCGCCCGGCCTTCGGGCGGGTATTTTTGGGCGGCTGGGCCCGCGGCCTATTTGGGGCAGACGGAGGCGCCTCGCAAAGTCTCGCCCCATTCCGCGTCCGGCGGACGAAGTTGGCCAGCCCCACCCCCCAAGGCTATAGCCCACCCGTTTTTGTGGCCTTTTTCCGCTGGACGAACATGGCGCCCGGCCGTAGGGGGGTTATTTTTTGGGCCGGCCGTGGCCGCGGCCTATTTTTGGCACACGGAGGCCGCTCTCAAAGTCTCGCGCCATTCCGAGTCCGGGGGACGAAGTTGGCCAGCCCCACCCCCCAAGGCTATAGCCCACCCGATTTTGTGGCCTTTTTCTGCTGGACGAACTTGGCTTCCCGGCCTTCGGGCGGTTATTTTTTTTTACGGCTGTGCCCGCGGCCTATTTTTGGCACACGGAGGCGCCTCGCAAAGTCTCGCGCCATTCCGAGTCCGGCGGACGAAGTTGGCCAGCCCCACCCCCCAAGGCTATAGCCCACCCGTTTTTGTGGCCTTTTTCCGCTGGACGAACTTGGCGCCCCGGCCTTCGGGCGGGTATTTTTGGGCGCGGCTGTGCCCGCGTCCTATTTTTGGCACACGGAGGCCGCTCGCAAAGTCTCGCCCCATTCGGAGTCGGGCGGACGACGTTGGCCAGCCCCTCCCCGGAGGTCTTTAGCGCTCCCGTCTTTGTGGCCTTTTTCAGCTGGACGAACTTGGCGCCCCGGCCTTCGGGCGGGTATTTTTTGGGCGCGGCTGTGCCCGCGGCCTATTTTTGGCACACGGAGGCGCCTCGCAAAGCCTCACGCCATTCCGAGTCCGGCGGACGAAGTGGGCCAGGCCCACAACCCAAGGCTATAGCCCACCCGTTTTGTGGCCTTTTTCCGCTGGACGAACTTGGCGCCCCGGCCTTCGGGCGGGTATTTTTGGGCGCGGCTGTGTCCGCGGCCTATTTTTGGCACACGGAGGTGCCTCGCAAAGCCTCGCGCCATTCCGAGTCCGGCGGACGAAGTTGGCCAGCCCCACCCCCCAAGGCTATAGCCCACCCGTTTTGTGGCCTTTTTCCGCTGGACGAACTTGGCGCCCCGGCCTTCGGGCGGGTATTTTTGGGCGCGGCTGTGCCCGGGGCCTATTTTTGGCACACGGAGGCGCCTCGCAAAGGCTCGCGCCATTCCGAGTCCGGCGGACGAAGTTGGCCAGCCCCACCCCCCAAGGCTATAGCCCACCCGTTTTTGTGGCCTTTTTCCGCTGGGCCGAACTTGGCGCCCGGCCTTCGGCGGGTATTTTTGGGCGCGGCTGGGGCCGCGGCCTATTTTTGGCACACGGAGGCGCCTCGCAAAGTCTCGCGCCATTCCGAGTCCGGCGGACGAAGTTGGCCAGCCCCACCCCCCAAGGCTATAGCCCACCCGTTTTTGTGGCCTTTTACGCTGGACGAACTAGGCGCCGCGGCCTTCGGGCGGGTATTTTTGGGCGCGGCTGTGCCCGCGGCCTATTTTTGGCACACGGAGGCCCTAGCAAAGTCTCGCGCCATTCCGAGTCCGGCGGACGAAGTTGTCCAGCCCCACCCCCCAAGGCTATAGCGCACCCGTTTTTGTGGCCTTTTTCCGGTGGACGAACTTGGCGCCCGGCCTTGGGGCGGGTATTTTTGGGCGCGGCTGTGCCCGCGGCCTATTTTTGGCAAACGGAGGCGCCTCGCAAAGTCTCGCGCCATTCCGAGTCCGGCGGACGAAGTTGGCCAGCCCCACCCCCCAAGGCTATAGCCCACCCGTTTTTGTGGCCTTTTTCCGCTGGACGAGCGTGGCGCCCCGGCCTTGGGCGGGTATTTTTGGGCGGCTGTGCCCGCGGCCTATTTTTTGGCACACGGAGGCGCCTCGCAAAGTCTCGCGCCATTCCGAGTCCGGCGGACGAAGTTGGCCAGCCCCACCCCCCAAGGCTATAGCCCACCCGTTTTTGTGGCCTTTTTCCGCTGGACGAACTTGGCGCCCCGGCCTTCGGGCGGGTATTTTTGGGCGCGGCTGTGCCCACGGCCTATTTTTGCACACACGGAGGTGCCTCGCAAAGTCTCGCGCCATTCCGAGTCCGGCGGACGAAGTTGGCCAGCCCCACCCCCAAGGCTATAGCCCACCCGTTTTTGTGGCCTTTTTCCGCTGGACGAACTTGGCGCCCGGCCTTCGGCGGGTTATTTTTGGCGCGGCTGTGCCTTGCGCCTATTTTTGCACACGGAGGTGCCTCAAAAGTCTCGCGCCATTCCGAGTCCGGGACGGACAGTTGGCCAGCCCCACCCCAAGGCTATAGCCCACCCGTTTTGGCCTTTTTCCGCTGGACGAACTTGGCGCCCGGCCTTGGGCGGGTATTTTTGGGCGGCTGTGCCCGCGGCCTATTTTTGGCACACGGAGGCGCCTCGCACCCCGTTTTTGTGGCCTTTTTCCGCTGGACGAACTTGGCGCCCCGGCCTTCGGGCGGGTATTTTTAGGCGCGGCTGTGCCCGCGGCCTATTTTTAGGCACGGAGGCCCTGCAAAGTCTCGCGCCATTCCGAGTCCGGCGGACAAGTTGGCCAGCCCCACCCCCAAGGCTATAGCCCACCCGTTTTTGTGGCCTTTTTCCGCTGGACGAACTTGGCGCCCGGCCTTCGGGCGGGTATTTTTGGCGCGGCTGTGCCCATGGCCTGTTTTGGCACACGGAGGCGCCTAGCAAAGTCTCGCGCCATTCCGAGTCCGAGCGACAGAAGTTGGCCAGCCCCACCCCCAAGGCTATAGCCCACCCGTTTTGTGGCCTTTTTCCGCTGGGCGAACTTGGCGCCCGGCCTTGAGC
>JAUJEM010000349.1:0-133293 GCA_030448935.1 Citrus cavaleriei | reverse complement strand
AGGCCACAAAGCGGGTGGGCTATAGCCTTGGGGGTGGGGCTGGCCAACCGTCCGCCGGACTCGGAATGGCGCGACTTTGCGAGGCGCCTCCGTGTGCCAAAAATAGGCCGCGGGCACAGCCGCGCCCAAAAATACCCGCCCGAAGGCCGGGCGCCAAGTTCGTCCAGCGGAAAAAGGCCAAAAAAAGCGGGTGGGCTATAGCCTTGGGGGTGGGGCTGGCCAGCAAATCCGCCGGACTCGGAATGGCGCGAGACTGCGAGGCGCCCTCCGTGTGCCAAAAAATAGGCCTGCGGGCACAGCCGCGCCAAAAATAACCCCCCGAAGGCCGGGCGCCAAGTTCGTCCAGCGGAAAAAGCCACAAAAAGCGGGTGGGCTATAGCCTTGGGGGTGGGGGCTGGCCAACCGTCCGCGGACTCGGAATGGCGCTATTCTTTGCGAGGCGCCTCCGTGTGCCAAAAATAGGCCGCGGGCACAGCCGCGACCAAAAATACCCGCCCGAGGCCCGGGCCGCCAAGGACGACGATCGGAAAAAGGCCCCAAAATCGGTAGGGCTATAGCCTTGGGGGGTGGGGCTGGCCAACCGTCCGCCCGGACTCGGAATGGCGCGAGACTTTGCGAGGCGCCTCCGTGTGCCAAAAATAGGCCGCGGGCACAGCCGCCCCAAAATACCCGCCCGAAGGCCGGGCGCCAAGTTCGTCCAGCGGAAAAAGGCCACAAAAGCGGGTGGGCTATAGCCTTGGGGGTGGGGCTGGCCAACCGTCCGCCGGACTCGGAATGGCGCGAGACTTTGCGAGGCGCCTCCGTGTGCCAAAAAAATAGGCCGCGGGCACAGCCGCGCCCAAAAAATACCCGCCGAAGGCCGGGCGCCAAGTTCGTCCAGCGGAAAAAGGCCACAAAAGCGGGTGGGCTATAGCCTTGGGGGTGGGCTGGCCAACCGTCCGCCGGACTCGGAATGGCGCGACTTTGCGAGGCCTCCGTGTGCCAAAAAAATAGGCCGCGGGCACAGCCGCGCCCAAAAATACCCGCCCGAAGGCCGGGCGCCAAGTTCGTCCAGCGGAAAAAGGCCACAAAAGCGGGTGGGCTATAGCCTTGGGGGTGGGGCTGGCCAACCGTCCGCCCGGACTCGGAATGGCGCGAGACTTTGCGAGGGCGCCTCCGTGTGCCAAAAATAGGCCGCGGGCACAGCCGCGCCCAAAAATACCCGCCCGAAGGCCGGGCGCCAAGTTCGTCCAGCGGAAAAAGGCCACAAAAGCGGGTGGGCTATAGCCTTGGGGGTGGGGCTGGCCAACCGTCCCGCCGGACTCGGAATGGCGCGAGACTTTGCGAGGGCCTCCGTGTGCCAAAAAAATAGGCGGGCACAGCCGCGCCAAAAATAAAACCCCCGAAGGCGGGCGCCAAGTTCGTCCAGCGGAAAAAGGCCACAAAAGCGGGTGGGCTATAGCCTTGGGGGTGGGGGCTGGCCAACCGTCCGCCGGACTCGGAATGGCGCGAGACTTTGCGAGGCGCCTCCGTGTGCCAAAAATAGACCGCGGGCACAGCGCGCCCAAAAATACCCGCCCGAAGGCCGGGGAGCCAAGTTCGTCCAGCGGAAAAAGGCCACAAAAAAAGGGTGGGCTATAGCCGTGGGGGGTGGGGCTGGCCAACTTCGTCCGCCGGACTCGGAATGGCGCGAGACTTTGCGAGGCGCCTCCGTGTGCCAAAAATAGGCCGCGGGCACAGCCGCGCCCAAAAATACCCGCCCGAAGGGGGGGCGCCAAGTTCGTCCAGCGGAAAAAGGCCACAAAAGCGGTGGGCTATAGCCTTGGGGGTGGGGCTGGCCAACCGTCCGCCGGACTCGGAATGGCGCGAGACTTTGCGAGGCGCCTCCGTGTGCCAAAAAATAGGCGCGGGCACAGCCGCGCCCAAAAATACCCCCGAAGGCCGGGCGCCAAGTTCGTCCAGCGGAAAAAGGCCACAAAAGCGGGTGGGCTATAGCCTTGGGGGTGGGGCTGGCCAACCGTCCGCGGACTCGGAATGGCGCGAGACTTTGCGAGGCGCCTCCGTGTGCCAAAAAAAAAGGCCGCGGCACACAGCGCCCAAAAAACCCGCCCGAAGGCCGGGCGCCAAGTTCGTCCAGCGGAAAAAGGCCACAAAAAAGCGGGTGGGCTATAGCCTTGGGGGTGGGGCTGGCCAACCGTCCGCCGGGACTCGGAATGGCGAGACTTTGCGAGGCACCTCCGTGTGCCAAAAATAGGCCGCGGGCACAGCCGCGCCCCAAAAATACCCGCCCGAAGGCCGGGCGCCAAGTTCGTCCAGCGGAAAAAGGCCACAAAAAAGCGGGTGGGCTATAGCCTTGGGGGTGTGGGGCTGGCCAACCGTCCGCGGACTCGGAATGGCGAGACTTTGCGAGGCCCTCCGTGTGCCAAAAATAGGCCGCGGGCACAGCCGCGCCCAAAAATACCCCCCGGCCGGGCGCCAAGTTCGTCCAGCGGAAAAAGCCACAAAAGCGGGTGGGCTATAGCCTTGGGGGTGGGGCTGGCCAACCGTCCGCCCGGACTCGGAATGGCGCGAGACTTTGCGAGGGCCTCCGTGTGCCAAAAATAGGCCGCGGGCACAGCCGCGCCCAAAAACCCGCCCGAAGGCCGGGCGCCAAGTTCGTCCAGCGGAAAAAGGCCACAAAAAGGGTGGGCTATAGCCTTGGGGGTGGGGCTGGCCAACCGTCCGCCCGGACTCGGAATGGCGCGAGACTTTGCGAGGCGCCTCCGTGTGTGCAAAAATAGGCCGCGGCACAGCCGCGCCCAAAAATACCGCCCGAAGGCGGGCGCCAAGTTCGTCCAGCGGAAAAAGGCCACAAAAAGCGGGTGGGCTATAGCCTTGGGGGTGGGGCTGGCCAACCGTCCGCCGGACTCGGAATGGCGCGAGACTTTGCGAGGCCCTCCGTGTGCCAAAAAAATAGGCCGGGGCACAGCCGCGCAAAAATACCCGCCCGAAGGCCGGGCGCCAAGTTCGTCCAGCGGAAAAAGGCCACAAAAAGCGGGTGGGCTATAGCCTTGGGGGTGGGGCTGGCCAACCGTCCGCCCGGACTCGGAATGGCGAGACTTTGCGAGGGCCTCCGTGTGCCAAAAATAGGCCGCGGGCACAGCCGCGCCAAAAATAATAAAACCCCGAGGCCGGGCGCCAAGTTCGTCCAGCGGAAAAAGGCCACAAAAAAGCGGGTGGGCTATAGCCTTGGGG
The DNA here is from genome assembly GCA_030448935.1 of Citrus cavaleriei. Lineage (NCBI taxonomy): Eukaryota > Viridiplantae > Streptophyta > Magnoliopsida > Sapindales > Rutaceae > Citrus > Citrus cavaleriei. The sequence goes on along the minus strand of JAUJEM010000349.1, from coordinate 130,080 downwards.
GTGGGGCTGGCCAACCGTCCGCCCGGACTCGGAATGGCGCGAGACTTTGCGAGGCGCCTCCGTGTGCCAAAAAAAAGGCCGCGGCACAGCAGCGCCCAAAAATACCCGCCCGAAGGCCGGGCGCCAAGTTCGTCCAGCGGAAAAAGGCCACAAAAAGCGGGTGGGCTATAGCCTTGGGGGTGGGGCTGGCCAACCGTCCGCCCGGACTCGGAATGGCGCGAGACTTTGCGGCGCCTCCGTGTGCCAAAAAAAGGCCTGCGGGCACAGCACAGCCGCGCCCCCAAAAATACCCGCCCGAGGCCGGGCGCCAAGTTCGTCCAGCGGAAAAAGGCCACAAAAGCGGGTGGGCTATAGCCTTGGGGGTGGGGCTGGCCAACCGTCCGCCGCCGGGACTCGGGAATGGCGCGAGACTTTGCGAGGGCCTCTCCGTGTGCCAAAAAAAGGCCGCCGGGCACAGCCGCGCCCAAAAATAAAAATACCCGAAGGCCGGGCGCCAAGTTCGTCCAGCGGAAAAAGGCCACAAAAGCGGGTGGGCTATAGCCTTGGGGGTGGGGCTGGCCAACCGTCCGCCCGGACTCGGAATGGCGAGAGACTGCGAGGCGCCTCCGTGTGTGCCAAAAATAGGCCGCGGGCACAGCCGCGCCCAAAAATACCGCCCGAAGGCCGGGCGCCAAGTTCGTCCAGCGGAAAAAGGCCACAAAAAGCGGGTGGGCTATAGCCTTGGGGGTGGGGCTGGCCAACCGTCCGTCCGCCGGACTCGGAATGAATGGCGAGACTTTGCGAGGCCTCCGTGTGCCAAAAATAGGCCGCGGCACAGCCGCGCCAAAAAAAATACCCCGAAGGCCGGGCGCCAAGTTCGTCCAGCGGAAAAAGGCCACAAAAGCGGGTGGGCTATAGCCTTGGGGGGGTGGGGCTGGCCAACCGTCCGTCCCCGACTCGGAATGGCGCGAGACTTTGCGAGGGCCTCCGTGTGCCAAAAAAAATAGGCGCGGGCACAGCAGCGCCCAAAAAAAACCGCCCGAAGGCCGGGCGCCAAGTTCGTCCAGCGGAAAAAGGCCACAAAAAGCGGGTGGGCTATAGCCTTGGGGGTGGGGCTGGCCAACCGTCCGCCGGACTCGGAATGGCGAGAGACTGCGAGGCGCCTCCGTGTGCCAAAAATAGGCCGCGGCACAGCACAGCCGCGCCCAAAAATACCCGCCCGAAGGCCGGGCGCCAAGTTCGTCCAGCGGAAAAAGGCCACAAAAAGCGGGTGGGCTATAGCCTTGGGGGTGGGGCTGGCCAACCGTCCGCCGGACTCGGAATGGCGCGAGACTTTGCGGCGCCTCCGTGTGCCAAAAAAAAAGGCCGCGGGCACAGCCGCGCCCAAAAATATACCGCCCGAAGGGCGGGCGCAAAGTTCATCCAGCGGAAAAAGCCCAAAAAAAAGCAGGGCTATAGCCGGGGGGGGTGGGGCTGGCCAACGTGGTCCGCCCGGACTCGGAATGGCGCGAGACTTTGCGAGGGCCTCCGTGTGCCAAAAAATAGGCGCGGGCACAGCCGCGCCCAAAAATACCCGCCCGAGCCGGGCGCCAAGTTCGTCCAGCGGAAAAAGGCCACAAAAAGCGGGTGGGCTATAGCCTTGGGGGTGGGGCTGGCCAACCGTCCGCCGGACTCGGAATGGCGCGAGACTTTGCGAGGGCCTCCGTGTCCAAAAAAAAGGCCGCGGGCACAGCAGCGCCCAAAATACCCGCCCGAAGGCCGGGCGCCAAGTTCGTCCAGCGGAAAAAGGCCACAAAAGCGGGTGGGCTATAGCCTTGGGGGTGGGGCTGGCCAACCGTCCGCCGGACTCGGAATGGCGCGAGACTTTCGAGGGGCCTCCGTGTGCCAAAAATAGGCCGGGGCACAGCCGCAGCGCCCAAAAATACCCGCCCGAAGGCCGGGCGCCAAGTTCGTCCAGCGGAAAAAGGCCACAAAAGCGGGTGGGCTATAGCCTTGGGGGGTGGGGCTGGCCAACCGTCCGTCCGCCGACTCGGAATGGCGCGAGACTTTGCGAGGGCCCTCCGTGTGCTAAAAATAGGCCGCGGGCACAGCCGCGCCCAAACATAACCCGCCCGAAGGCCGGGCGCCAAGTTCGTCCAGCGGAAAAAGGCCACAAAAAGCGGGTGGGCTATAGCCTTGGGGGTGGGGCTGGCCAACCGTCCGCCGGACTCGGAATGGCGCGAGACTTTGCGAGGCCTCCGTGTGCCAAAAATAGGCCGCGGGCACAGCCGCGCCAAAAACCCCCCGAAGGCCGGCGCGCAAGTTCGTCCAGCGGAAAAAGCCACAAAAAAAGCCACAAAAGGTGGCTATAGCCTTGGGGGTGGGGCTGGCCAACCGTCCGCCCGGACTCGGAATGGCGCGAGACTTTGCGAGGGCCTCCGTGTGCCAAAAAATAGGCCGCGGGCACAGCCGCGCCCAAAAATACCCGCCCGAAGGCCGGGCGCCAAGTTCGTCCAGCGGAAAAAGGCCACAAAAGCGGGTGGGCTATAGCCTTGGGGGGGGGGCTGGCCAACCGTCCCGCCGGACTCGGAATGGCGCGAGACTTTGCGGCGCCTCCGTGTGCCAAAAAAAAGGCCGCGGGCACAGCCGCGCCCAAAAATACCCGCCCGAAGGCCGGGCGCCAAGTTCGTCCAGCGGAAAAAGGCCACAAAAAAGCGGTGGGCTATAGCCTTGGGGGTGGGGCTGGCCAACCGTCCGCCCGGGACTCGGAATGGCGCGAGACTTTGCGAGGCGCCTCCGTGTGCCAAAAAATAGGCCGGGCACAGCCGCGCCCAAAAATACCCCCGAAGGCCGGGCGCCAAGTTCGTCCAGCGGAAAAAAGGCCACAAAAGCGGGTGGGCTATAGCCTTGGGGGTGGGGCTGGCCAACCGTCCGCCGGACTCGGAATGGCGCGAGACTTTGCGGGGCCTCCTCCGTGTGCAAAAAATAGGCCTTGGGCACAGCCGCGCCCAAAATACCCGCCCGAAGGCCGGGCGCCAAGTTCGTCCAGCGGAAAAAGGCCACAAAAGCGGGTGGGCTATAGCCTTGGGGGTGGGGCTGGCCAACCGTCCGCCGGACTCGGAATGGCGCGAGACTTTGCGAGGCCTCCTCCGTGTGCCAAAAAAATAAATGCGGGCACAGCCGCGCCAAAAATACCGCCCCCGAAGGCGGGGCGCCAAGTTCGTCCAGCGGAAAAAGGCCACAAAAGCGGGTGGGCTATAGCCTTGGGGGTGGGGCTGGCCAACCGTCCGCCGGACTCGGAATGGCGCGAGACTTTGCGAGGCCCTCCGTGTGCAAAAATAGGCCTGGCACAGCAGCGCCCAAAAAATACCCCCGAGGCCGGGCGCCAAGTTCGTCCAGCGGAAAAAGGCCACAAAAGCGGGTGGGCTATAGCCTTGGGGGTGGGGCTGCCAACCAAATCCGCCGGACTCGGAATGGCGCGAGACTTTGCGAGGGCGCCTCCGTGTGCCAAAAAAATAGGCCGCGGGCACAGCCGCGCAAAAAAATACCGCCCGAAGGCCGGGGCGCGCAAGTTCGTCCAGCGGAAAAAGGCCACAAAAGCGGGTGGGCTATAGCCTTGGGGGTGTGGGCTGGCCAACCGTCCGCCGGACTCGGAATGGCGCGAGACTTTGCGAGGCCCTCCGTGTGTGCAAAAATAGGCCGCGGGCACAGCCGCGCCCAAAAATACCCGCCCGAAGGCCGGGCGCCAAGTTCGTCCAGCGGAAAAAGGCCACAAAAGCGGGTGGGCTATAGCCTTGGGGGTGGGGCTGGCCAACCGTCCGCCGGACTCGGAATGGCGCGAGACTTTGCGAGCGCCCTCCGTGTGCCAAAAAAATAGGCCGCGGGCACAGCCGCGCCCAAAATACCCGCCCGAAGGCCGGGCGCCAAGTTCGTCCAGCGGAAAAAGGCCACAAAAGCGGGTGGGCTATAGCCTTGGGGGTGGGGCTGGCCAACCGTCCGCCCGGACTCGGAATGGCGCGAGACTTTGCGAGGGCCTCCGTGTGCCAAAAAAAAAGGCCGCGGGCACAGCCGCGCCCAAAAAACCGCCCCGAAGGCCGGGCGCCAAGTTCGTCCAGCGGAAAAAGGCCACAAAAGCGGGTGGGCTATAGCCTTGGGGGTGGGGCTGGCCAACAACCGTCCGCCGCCCCGGACTCGGAATGGCGCGAGACTTTGCGAGGCCTCCGTGTGCCAAAAAAAGCCGCGGGCACAGCCGCGCCCAAAAATAACCGCCCGAAGGCCGGGCGCCAAGTTCGTCCAGCGGAAAAAGGCCACAAAAGCGGGTGGGCTATAGCCTTGGGGGTGGGGCTGGCCAACCGTCCGCCGGACTCGGAATGGCGCGAGACTTTGCGAGGCCTCTCCGTGTGCCAAAAATAGGCCGCGGGCACAGCCGCCAAAAAACCCCCGAAGGCCGGGCGACAAGTTCGTCAAGCGTAAATAGGCCTCAAAAGCGGGTAGGATATAGCCCTGGGGGGGGGGGCTGGCCAACGACGTCCGCCGGACTCGGACTGGCGCGAGACTTTGCGAGGCGCCTCCGTGTGCCAAAAATAGGCCGCGGACACAGTCGCGCCCAAAAATACCCGCCCGAAGGCCGGGCGCCAAGTTCGTCCAGCGGAAAAAGGCCACAAAAGCGGGTGGGCTATAGCCTTGGGGGTGGGGCTGGCCAACCGTCCGCCCGGACTCGGAATGGCGCGAGACTTTGCGAGGGCCTCCGTGTGCCAAAAATAGGCCGCGGGCACAGCAGCGCGCCAAAAAAAACCCCGCCCGGCCGGGCGCCAAGTTCGTCCAGCGGAAAAAGGCCACAAAAGCGGGTGGGCTATAGCCTTGGGGGTGGGGCTGGCCAACCGTCCCGCCCGGACTCGGAATGGCGCGAGACTTTGCGAGGCGCCTCTCCGTCCAAAAAATAGGCGCGGGCAGCCGCGCCCCAAAAATACCGCCCGAGGCCGGGCGCCAAGTTCGTCCAGCGGAAAAAGGCCACAAAAAGCGGGTGGGCTATAGCCTTGGGGGGGTGGGGCTGGCCAACCGTCCGCCCGGACTCGGAATGGCGCGAGACTTTGCGAGGGCCTCCGTGTGCCAAAAATAGGCCGCACAGCACAGCGCGCCCAAAAATACCCGCCCGAAGGCCGGGCGCCAAGTTCGTCCAGCGGAAAAAGGCCACAAAAGCGGGTGGGCTATAGCCTTGGGGGTGGGGCTGGCCAACCGTCCGCGGACTCGGAATGGCGCGAGACTTTGCGGCGCCTCCGTGTGCCAAAAATAGGCCTTGGGCACAGCCGCGCCCAAAAAATACCGCCCGAAGGCCGGGCGCCAAGTTCGTCCAGCGGAAAAAGGCCACAAAAAGCGGGTGGGCTATAGCCTTGGGGGTGGGGCTGGCCAACCGTCCCCCGGACTCGGAATGGCGCGAGACTTTGCGGCGCCTCCGTGTGCCAAAAAAAAGGCGCGGGCACAGCCGCGCCAAAAATAACCGCCCCGAGGCCGGGCGCGCCAAGTTCGTCCAGCGGAAAAAGGCCACAAAAGCGGGTGGGCTATAGCCTTGGGGGTGGGGCTGGCCAACCGTCCGCCGGACTCGGAATGGCGCGAGACTTTGCGAGGCCTCCTCCGTGTGCAAAAATAGGCCAGCGGGGCAGCAGCCCCCAAAAATACCCGCCCGAGGCCGGGCGCCAAGTTCGTCCAGCGGAAAAAGGCCACAAAAGCGGGTGGGCTATAGCCTTGGGGGGTGGGGCTGGCCAACCGTCCGCCCGGACTCGGAATGGCGCGAGACTTTGCGGGGCCTCCGTGTGCCAAAAAAGGCCGCGGGCACAGCCGCGCCAAAAATAACCCCGAAGGCCGGGCGCCAAGTTCGTCCAGCGGAAAAAGGCCACAAAAGCGGGTGGGCTATAGCCTTGGGGGTGGGGCTGGCCAACCGTCCGCCCGGACTCGGAATGGCGCGAGACTTTGCGAGGCGCCTCCGTGTGCCAAAAATAGGCCGCGGGCACAGCCGCGCCCAAAAAATACCCGCCCGAAGGCCGGGCGCAAGTTCGTCCAGCGGAAAAAGGCCACAAAAAGCGGGTGGGCTATAGCCTTGGGGGTGGGGCTGGCCAACCGTCCGCCCGGACTCGGAATGGCGCGAGACTTTGAGGGCCTCCGTGTGCCAAAAAAAAAAGGCCTTGAGGCACAGCCGCGCCCAAAATAACCGCCCGAAGGCCGGGCGCCAAGTTCGTCCAGCGGAAAAAGGCCACAAAAAGCGGGTGGGCTATAGCCTTGGGGGTGGGGCTGGCCAACCGTCCGCCGGACTCGGAATGGCGCGAGACTTTGCGAGCGCCTCCGTGTGCCAAAAAAATAGGCCGCGGGCACAGCCGCGCCCAAAATACCCGCCCGAAGCCGGGCGCCAAGTTCGTCCAGCGGAAAAAGGCCACAAAAAGCGGGTGGGCTATAGCCTTGGGGGTGGGGCTGGCCAACCGTCCGCGGACTCGGAATGGCGCGAGACTTTGCGGCGCCTCCGTGTGCCAAAAAAATAGCCCGGGCACAGCCGCGCCCAAAAATACCCGCCCGAAGGCCGGGCGCCAAGTTCGTCCAGCGGAAAAAGGCCACAAAAGCGGGTGGGCTATAGCCTTGGGGGTGGGGCTGGCCAACCGTCCGCCCGGACTCGGAATGGCGCGAGACTTTGCGAGGCCTCCGTGTGCCAAAAATAGGCCGCGGGCACAGCCGCGCAAAAATACCCGCCCGAAGGCCGGGCGCCAAGTTCGTCCAGCGGAAAAAGGCCACAAAAGCGGGTGGGCTATAGCCTTGGGGGTGGGGCTGGCCAACCGTCCGCCGGACTCGGAATGGCGCGAGTGTTTGCGAGGGCCCTCCGTGTGCAAAAAATTGGCCGCGGGCACAGCCGCGCCAAAAATATACCCCCCCGAGGCCGGGCGCCAAGTTCGTCCAGCGGAAAAAAAAGGCCACAAAAGCGGGTGGGCTATAGCCTTGGGGGTGGGGCTGGCCAACCGTCCGCCCGGACTCGGAATGGCGCGAGACTTTGCGAGGGCGCCTCCGTGTGCCAAAAAAAATAGGCCGCGGGCACAGCCGCGCCCAAAAATACCCGCCGAAGGCCGGGCGCCAAGTTCGTCCAGCGGAAAAAGGCCACAAAAAAGCGGGTGGGCTATAGCCTTGGGGGTGGGGCTGGCCAACCGTCCGCCGGACTCGGAATGGCGCGAGACTTTGCGAGGGGCCTCCGTGTGCCAAAAATAGGCACCGGGCACAGCCGCGCCCAAAAAATACCGCCCGAAGGCCGGGCGCCAAGTTCGTCCAGCGGAAAAAGGCCACAAAAGCGGGTGGGCTATAGCCTTGGGGTGGGGCTGGCCAACCGTCCGCCCGGACTCGGAATGGCGCGAGACTTTGCGAGGCCCTCCGTGTGCCAAAAATAGGCCGCGGGCACAGCCGCGCCCAAAAATACCCGCCCGAAGGCCGGGCGCCAAGTTCGTCCAGCGGAAAAAGGCCACAAAAAGCGGGTGGGCTATAGCCTTGGGGGTGGGGCTGGCCAACCGTCCGCCGGACTCGGAATGGCGCGAGACTTTGCGAGGCCCTCCGTGTGCCAAAAATAGGCCGCGGGCACAGCCGCGCCCAAAAATACCCGCCCGAGGCCGGGCGCCAAGTTCGTCCAGCGGAAAAAGGCCACAAAAAGCGGGTGGGCTATAGCCTTGGGGGTGGGGCTGGCCAACCGTCCGCCGGGACTCGGAATGGCGCGAGACTTTGCGAGGCCTCCGTGTGCCAAAAAATAGGCCGCGGGCACAGCGCCCAAAATAACCGCCCGAAGGCCGGGCGCCAAGTTCGTCCAGCGGAAAAAGCCACAAAAGCGGGTGGGCTATAGCCTTGGGGGGGGGGCTGGCCAACCGTCCGCCCGGACTCGGAATGGCGCGAGACTTTGCGAGGCCTCCTCCGTGTGTCCAAAAATAGAAAAACAGCGCCAAAAAAACCCGCCCGGCCGGGCGCCAAGTTCGTCCAGCGGAAAAAGGCCACAAAAGCGGGTGGGCTATAGCCTTGGGGTGGGGCTGGCCAACCCGTCCGCGGACTCGGAATGGCGCGAGACTTTGCGAGGCCTCCGTGTGTGTGCAAAAAAATAGGCCGCGGGCACAGCCGCGCCCAAAAATACCCGCCCGAGGCCGGGCGCCAAGTTCGTCCAGCGGAAAAAGGCCACAAAAAAGCGGGTGGGCTATAGCCTTGGGGGTGGGGCTGGCCAACCGTCCGCCCGGACTCGGAATGGCGCGAGACTTTGCGAGCGCCTCCGTGTGCCAAAAAAATAGGCCGCGGGCACAGCCGCGCCCAAAAATACCCGCCCGAAGGCCGGGCGCCAAGTTCGTCCAGCGGAAAAAGGCCACAAAAGCGGGTGGGCTATAGCCTTGGGGGTGGGGCTGGCCAACCGTCCGCGGACTCGGAATGGCGCGAGACTTTGAGGGCCCTCCGTGTGCCAAAAATAGGCCGCGGGCACAGCCGCGTACAAAAATAACCGCCCGAAGGCCGGGGCGCCATGTTCGTCCAGCGGAAAAAGGCCACAACAGCGGGTGGGCTATAGCCTTGGGGGGTGGGCTGGCCAACCGTCCGCCGGACTCGGAATGGCGCGAGACTTTGCGAGGGCCTCCGTGTGCCAAAAAAATAGGCCGCGGGCAGGCACAGCCGCCCAAAATAACCGCCCGAAGGCCGGGCGCCAAGTTCGTCCAGCGGAAAAAGGCCACAAAAGCGGGTGGGCTATAGCCTTGGGGGTGGGGCTGGCCAACCGTCCGCCCGGACTCGGAATGGCGCGAGACTTTGCGAGGGCCTCCGTGTGCCAAAAATAGGCCGCGGGCACAGCCGCGCCCAAAAATAACCGCCCGAAGGCCGGGCGCCAAGTTCGTCCAGCGGAAAAAGGCCACAAAAGCGGGTGGGCTATAGCCTTGGGGGTGGGGCTGGCCAACCGTCCGCCGGACTCGGAATGGCGCGAGACTTTGCGAGGGCCTCCGTGTGCCAAAAATAGGCCTTGGCACAGCCGCGCCCAAAAATAACCCGCCCGAAGGCCGGGCGCCAAGTTCGTCCAGCGGAAAAAAGCCCCAAAACCGGGGGGCTATAGCCTTGGGGGGTGGGGCTGGCCAACTTCGTCCGCCGGACTCGGAATGGCGCGAGACTTTGCGAGTGCCAAAAATAGGCCGCGGGCATAGCCGCGCCCAAAAATAACCGCCCGAAGGCCGGGGCGCCAAGTTCGTCCAGCGGAAAAAGGCCACAAAAACGGGTGGGCTATAGCCTTGGGGGTGGGGCTGGCCAACCGTCCGCCCGGGACTCGGAATGGCGCGAGACTTTGCGAGGCGCCTCCGTGTGCCAAAAATAGGGCGCGGGCACAGCCGCGCCCAAAAATAACCGCCCGAAGGCCGGGGCGCCAAGTTCGTCCAGCGGAAAAAGGCCACAAAAACGGGTGGGCTATAGCCTTGGGGGGGGGGGCGGGCCAACGTCGTCCGCCGGACTCGGAATGGCGCGAGACTTTGCGAGGGGCCTCCGTGTGCCAAAAATAGGCCGCGGTCACAGCCGCACCCAAAATTACCGCCCGTACGGCGGGGCGCCAAGTTCGTCCAGCGGAAAAAGGCCACAAAAACGGGTGGGCTATAGCCTTGGGGGGTGGGGCTGGCCAACTTCATCCGCCGGACTCGGAATGGCGCGAGACTTTACGAGGCGCCTCCGTGTGCCAAAAATAGGGCGTGGGCACAGCCGCGCCCAAAAATAACCGCCCGAAGGCCGGGGCGCCAAGTTCGTCCGGCGGAAAAAGGCCAAATAAACGGGTGGGCTATAGCCTTGGGGGGTGGGGCTGGCCAACTTCGTCCGCCGGACTCGGAATGGCGCGAGACTTTGCGAGGCGCCTCCGTGTGCCAAAAATAGGGCGCGGGCACAGCCGCGCCCAAAAATAACCGCCCGAAGGCCGGGGCGCCAAGTTCGTCCAACGGAAAAAGGCCACAAAAAGGGTGGGCTATAGCCTTGGGGGTGGGGCTGGCCAACCGTCCGCCCGGACTCGGAATGGCGCGAGACTTTGCGGCCCTCCGTGTGCCAAAAATAGGCCGCGGGCACAGCCGCGCCCAAAAATAACCGCCCGAAGGCCGGGCGCCAAGAGTTCGTCCAGCGGAAAAAGGCCACAAAAGCGGGTGGGCTATAGCCTTGGGGTGGGGCTGGCCCAACCGTCCGCCGGACTCGGAATGGCGCGAGACTTTGCGAGGGCCTCCGTGTGCCAAAAATAGGCCGCGGGCACAGCCGCGCCCAAAATAACCGCCCGAAGGCCGGGCGCCAAGTTCGTCCAGCGGAAAAAGGCCACAAAAGCGGGTGGGCTATAGCCTGGGGGGTGGGCCTGGCCAACTTCGTCCGCCGGACTTCGAATGGCGCGAGACTTTGCGAGGCGCCTCCGTGTGCCAAAAACAGGCCGCGGGCACAGCCGCGCCAAAAAATGACCGCCCGAAGGCCGGGGCGCCAAGTTCGTCCAGCGGAAAAAGGCCACAAAAACGGGTGGGCTATAGCCTTGGCGGGTGGGGCTGGCCAACTTCGTCCGCCGGACTCGGAATGGCGCGAGACTTTGCGAGGCGCCTCCGTGTGCCAAAATAGGCCGCGGGCACAGCCGCGCCCAAAAATATACCGCCCGAAGGCCGGGCGCCAAGTTCGTCCAGCGGAAAAAGGCCACAAAAAGCGGGTGGGCTATAGCCTTGGGGGTGGGGCTGGCCAACCGTCCGCCCGGACTCGGAATGGCGGGAGACTTTGCGAGGCGCCTCCGTGTGCAAAAAATAGGACGCGGCCACAGACGAGCCCAAAAATAACCACCCGAAGGCCGGGGCGCCAGGTTCGTCCAGCGGAACAAGGCCACAAGGGCGGGTGGGCTATAGCCGTGGGGGTGGGGCTGGCCAACTTCGTCCGCCCGGACTCGGAATGGCGCGAGACTTTGCGAGGGCCTCCGTGTGCCAAAAATAGGCGCGGGCACAGCCGCGCCCAAAAATAACCGCCCGAAGGCCGGGCGCCAAGTTCGTCCAGCGGAAAAAGGCCACAAAAGCGGGTGGGCTATAGCCTTGGGGGTGGGGCTGGCCAACCGTCCGCCGGACTCGGAATGCGCGAGACTTTGCGAGGCGCCTCCGTGTGCCAAAAATAGGCCGCGGGCACAGCCAAAAAAATAACCGCCCGAAGGCCGGGCGCCAAGTTCGTCCAGCGGAAAAAGGCCACAAAAGCGGGTGGGCTATAGCCTTGGGGGTGGGGCTGGCCAACTTCGTCCGCCGGACTCGGAATGGCGCGGAGACTTTGCGAGGGCCTCCGTGTGCCAAAAATAGGCCGCGGCACAGCCGCGCCCAAAAATACCCCCCCGGCCCGGGCGCCAAGTTCGTCAGCGGAAAAAGGCCACAAAAGCGGGTGGGCTATAGCCTTGGGGGTGGGGCTGGCCAACCGTCCGCCGGACTCGGAATGGCGCGAGACTTTGCGAGGGCCTCCGTGAGACAAAAATAGGCCCATGGCACAGACTCGACCAAAAATAACCGCCCGAAGGCCGGGGCGCCAAGTTCGTCCAGCGGAAAAAGGCCACAAAAACGGGTGGGCTATAGCCTTGGGGGGTGGGGCTGGCCAACTTCGTCCGCCGGACTCGGAATGGCGCGAGACTTTGCGAGGGCCTCCGTGTGCCAAAAATAGGCCGCGGGCACAGCCGCGCCCAAAAATAACCGCCCGAAGGCCGGGGCGCCAAGTTCGTCCAGCGGAAAAAGGCCACAAAAACGGGTGGGCTATAGCCTTGGGGTTGGGGCTGGCCAACCGTCCGCGGTACTCGGAATGGCGCGAGACTTTGCGAGGGGTCTCCGTGTGCCAATAATAGGCAGCGGTCACATCCGCTCCCAAAAATAACCGCCCGAAGGCCGGGGCGCCAAGTTCGTCCAGCGGAAAAAGGCCACAAAAACGGGTGGGCTATAGCCTTGGGGGTGGGGCTGGCCAACCGTCGCCGGACTCGGAATGGCGCGAGACTTTGCGAGGGCCTCCGTGTGCCAAAAATAGGCCCATGGGCACAGCCGCGCCCAAAAATAACCGCCCGAAGGCCGGGCGCCAAGTTCGTCCAGCGGAAAAAGGCCACAAAAGCGGGTGGGCTATAGCCTTGGGGGTGGGGCTGGCCAACCGTCCGCCGGACTCGGAATGGCGCGAGACTTTGCGAGGGCCTCCGTGTGCCAAAAATAGCCGCGGGCACAGCCGCCCCAAAAATACCCGCCCGAAGGCCGGGGCGCCAAGTTCGTCCAGCGGAACAAGGCCACAAGCACGCGTGGGCTATCGCCTGGGGGGTGGGGCTGGCCAACTTCGTCCGCCGGACTCGGAATGGCGCGAGACTTTGCGAGGGCCCTCCGTGTGCCAAAAATAGGCCGCGGGCACAGCCGCGACAAAAATAACTGCCCGAAGGCCGGGGCGCCAAGTTCGTCCAGCGGAAAAAGGCCACAAAAACGGGTGGGCTATAGCCTTGGGGGGTGGGGCTGGCCAACTTCGTCCGCCGGACTCGGAATGGCGCGAGACTTTGCGAGGGGCCTCCGTGTGCCAAAAATAGGCCGCGGGCACAGCCGCGCCCAAAATAACCGCCCGAAGGCCGGGGCGCCAAGTTCGTCCAGCGGAAAAAGGCCACAAAAACGGGTGGGCTATAGCCTTGGGGGGTGGGGCTGGCCAAAATATTCGTCCGGACTCGGAATGGCGCGAGACTTTGCGAGGGCCTCCGTGTGCAAAAAAGGCGCAGGCACAGCCGCGCCCAAAAATAACCGCCCGAAGGCCGGGCGCCAAGTTCGTCCAGCGGAAAAAGGCCACAAAAGCGGGTGGGCTATAGCCTTGGGGGTGGGGCTGGCCAACTTCGTCCGCCCGGACTCGGACTGGCGCGAGACCGCGCGGGGCCTCCGTGTGCCAAACATCGGCCGCGGGCACAGCCGCGCCCAAAAATAACCGCCCGAAGGCCGGGGCGCCAAGTTCGTCCAGCGGAAAAAGGCCACAAAAACGGGTGGGCTATAGCCTTGGGGGGTGGGGCTGGCCAACGGCGACCGCCGGACTCGGAATGGCGCGAGACTTTGCGAGGGGCGTCCGTGTGCCAAAAATAGACCGCGGGCACAGCCGCGCCCAAAAATATCCGCCCGAAGGCCGGGGCGCCAAGTTCGTCCAGCGGAAAAAGGCCACAAAAACGGGTGGGCTATAGCCTTGGGGGGTGGGGCTGGCGAGACTTTGCGAGGGGCCTCCGTGTGCCAAAAATAGGCCGCGGGCACAGCCGCGCCCAAAAATAACCGTCCGAAGGCCGGGGCGCCAAGTTCGTCCAGCGGAAAAAGGCCACAAAAACGGGTGGGCTATAGCCTTGGGTGGTGGGGCTGGCCAACTTCGTCCGCCGGACTCGGAATGGCGCGAGACTTTGCGAGGGGCCTCCGTGTGCCAAAAATAGGCCGCGGGCACAGCCGCGCCCAAAAATAACCGCCCGAAGGCCGGGGCGCCAAGTTCGTCCAGCGGAAAAAGGCCACAAAAACGGGTGGGCTATAGCCTTGGGGGGGGGGGCTGGCCAACCCAATCCGCGCGGACTCGGAATGGCGCGAGACTTTGCGAGGGCCTCCGTGTGCCAAAAATAGGCCGCGGGCACAGCCGCGCCCAAAATAACCGCCCGAGGCCGGGCGCCAAGTTTGTCCAGCGGAAAAAGGCCACAAAACGGGTGGGCTATAGCCTTGGGGGTGGGGCTGGCCAACCGTCCGCCGGACTCGGAATGGCGCGAGACTTTGCGAGGGCCTCCGTGTGTGCAAAAAATAGACGCGGGCACAGCCGGGCCAAAAATAACCACCCGAAGGACGGGGCGCCAAGTTCGTCCAGCGGAAAAAGGCCACAAAAACGGGTGGGCTATAGCCTTGGGGGGTGGGGCTGGCCAACTTCGTCCGCCGGACTCGGAATGGCGCGAGACTTTGCGAGGGGCTTCCGTGTGCCAAAAATAGGCCGCACAGCACAGCGCCCAAAAATAAACGTCCGAAGGGCCGGCGCGCGCTGCCTCGCCCAGCGGAAAAAGCCACAAAACGTGGTGGGGCTATGTAGCCTTGGGGTGGGGCTGGCCAACTTTGTCCGCCGGACCTCGGAATGGCGCGAGACTTTGCGAGGGGGCTCCGTGCAGCTGTGGAAATAGGTCAAAGGGGCACAGCCGCGCCCAAAATAACAGCCCGAAGGTCACGCCAAGTCTCGCCCAGCGGAAAAAAGGCTGAAAACGGGTGGCTATAGCCTGGGGGTGGGGCTGGCCAACTTCGTCCGCCGGACTCGGAACGGCGCGAGACTTTGCGAGGGACCTCCGTGTGCCAAATATAGGCCGCGGGCACAGCTGCGCCCAAAAATAACCTCCCGAACGCCGGGGATCCATGTTCGTCCAGCGGAAAAAGGCCTCAAATTGGGGTGGGCTATAGACTTGGGGGTGGGGCTGGCCAACTCGTCCGGGTGACTCGGAATGGCGCGAGACTTTGCGAGGGGCCTCCGTGGCCAAATATAGGCCACGGTCACAGCCGCGCCTAAAAAATAACCGCCCAAGGCCGGGCGCGCCTGTCTCGTCCCAGCGGAAAAAGCCACAAAAACGGGTGGGCTATAGCCTTGGGGGTGGGGCTGGCTAACTGGTCCGCTCGGACCAGGAATGGCGAGACTTTGCGAGGGGCCTCCCGTGGTGCCAAAATAGGTCATGTGGGCACAGCCGCGCCAAAAATAACCGCCCAAGGCCGGGCGCCAAGTTCGCCCAGCGGAAAAAGGCCACAAAACGGGTGGGCTTAGCATTGGGGGTGGGCTGGCCAACTTTCGTCCGCCGGACTCGGAATGGCGCGAGACTTTGCGTGGGGCCTGTGGTGCCAAAATAGGCCGCGGCACAGCTGCGCTAAAAATAACCGCCCGAAGGCCGGGCGCCAAGTTCGTCCAGCGGAAAAAGGCCACAAAAACGTGGTGGGCTGTAGCCTTGGGGGTGGGGCTGGCCAACCCCCACCGCCGGACTCGGAATTGCGCGCGAGACTTTGCGAGGGGCGTCCGTGTGCTAAAATAGGTCATGGGCACAGCGCGCCTAAAACTGCGCCTGTCGGCCGGGCGCCAAGTCTGGTCCAGCCGGAAAAAGGCCACAAAACGGGTGGGCTATAGCCTTGGGGGTGGGGCTGGCCAACTGGCCCGCAGGTCTCGGAATGGCGCGAGACTTTGCGAGGGGCCTCCGTGTGCCGAAATAGGCCACGGGCACAGCCGCGCCTAAAAATAACCGCCCAAGCCGGGCGCCGAGTCATTCCAGCGGAAAAAGGCCACAAAAACGGGGTGGGCTATAGCCTTGGGGGTGGGGCCAACTGTCCAATGGACTCGAATGGCGTGAGACTTTGCGAGGGGCCCTCCGTGTCTCCTAAAAAAAGAGGCTGCGGACACAGCCGCGCCTAAAAATAACCGCCCGAAGGCCGGGCGCCAAGTCTCGGTCCAGCGGAAAAAGGCCACAAAAACGGGTGGGCTATAGCCTTGGGGGTGGGGCTGGCCAACTTTGTCCGCCTCGACTCGGAATGGCGCGAGACTTTGCGAGGGGCCTCCGTGTCCCAAAAATAGGTCACGGGCACAGCCACACGAAAAAATAAACGCCCAAGGCCGGGGCGCCAAGTTCGTCCAGCAGAAAAAGGCCACAAAAACGGGTGGGCTATAGCCTTGGGGGTGGGGTTGGCTAACTGTCCGCTGACTCGGAATGGCGCGAGACTTTGCGAGGCCTCCGTAAGCAAACATAGGCCACGGGCACAGCTGCGCCCGAAAACAACCGCCTCAACGCCGGGCTCCAAGTTCGTCCAGCGGAAAAAGGCCACAAAATGGGTGGCTATAGCCTTGGGGGTGGCTGGCCAACTTCGTCCGGCGGACTCGAATGGCGCGAGACTTTGCGAGGGGCCTCCGTGTGCCAAATATAGGCCACGGTCACAGCTGCGCCTAAAATAACCGCCCGAAGGCCGGGCGCCAGTTCGGGCCAGCGGAAAAAGGCCACAAAAACGGGTGGCTATAGTCTTGGGGGTGGGGCTGACAACTGGGTCCGCCTTGACCTTGAATGGCGTGAGACTTTGCAGGGGCCTCCTGGTCCAAAAATAGGCTGGACACACAGCCGCGCCAAAATAACCGCCCCGAAGGCCGGGCGCCAAGTTCGCCCAGCGGAAAAAGGCCACAAAACGGGTGGGCTATAGCCTTGGGGGTGGGGCTGGCCAACTTCGGTCCCGTGACTCGGAAGGGCGCGAGACTTTGCGAGGGCCTCCGTGGTGGGCAAATATAGGCCACGGTCACAGCCGCGCCAAAAATAACCGCCCAAGGTCAAGCGCGCCTGTTCGCCCAGCGGAAAAAAAGCCACAAAACGGGTGGGCTATAGCCTTGGGGGTGGGGCTGGCCAACCTTCGTCCGACCAGGAATGGCGCGAGACTTTGCGTAGGGCCTCCAGTGCTGCCAAATAGGTCGCGGGCACAGCCGCCTAAAAATAACCGCCCGAAGGACGGGCGCTAAGTTCGCCCAGCGGAAAAAGGCAAATAAAACGGGTGGGCTATAGCCTTGGGGGTTGGGCTGGCTAACTTCGGGTCTGGAGTCGGAATGGCGCGAGACTTTGCAGGGGCCTCCGTGCTGCCAAAAATAGGTCATGGCACAGCCGCGCCTAAAAAAATAACCGCCCCAAGGCCGGGCGCCAAGTTCGTCCAGCGGAAAAAGGCCACAAAAACGTGTGGGCTATAGCATTGGGGTGGGGCTGGCCAATCTCGTCCAATGTGACCCGAATGGCCCGAGACTTTGCGAGGGGCCTCCAAAGCCAAAACTAGGTCATACAGCACAGCCGCGCCTAAAACTAAGCGCCCGAAGGCCGGGGCGCCAAGTTCGCCCAGCGGAAAAAGGCCACAAAAACGGGTGGGCTATAGCCTTGGGGGGGGGCTGGCAACTTCGTCCGCAGGTCTCGAATGGCGCGAGACTTTGCGAGGGGCCTCCGTGTGCCAAAATAGGCCACGGGCACAGCCGCGCCCAAAATAACCGCCCGAAAGCCGGGCGCCTTGAGTTCGTCCAGCGGAAAAAGGCCACAAAAACGGTGGGCTATAGCCTTGGGGGTGGGGTTGGCCACCCACCTCCGCAGGTCTCGGAATGGCGTGAGACTTTGCGAGGGGCCTCCGTGTTCCAAAAATAGGCTGCGGACACAGCCGCGCCCAAAAATAACAGCCCGAAGGCCGGGGCGCCAAGTTCGTCCAGCGGAAAAAGGCCACAAAAACGGGTGGGCTATAGCCTTGGGGGGTGGGGCTGGCCAACTTTGTCCGCCGGACTCGGAATGGCGCGAGACTTTGTGAGGGGCTTCCGTGTGCCAAAAATAGGCCGCGGACACAGCCGCGCGCAAAAATAAACGCCCGAAGGCCGGGGCGCCAAGTTCGTCCAGCGGAAAAAGGCCACAAAAACGGGTGGGCTATAGC
Source organism: Citrus cavaleriei (assembly GCA_030448935.1). NCBI lineage: Eukaryota > Viridiplantae > Streptophyta > Magnoliopsida > Sapindales > Rutaceae > Citrus > Citrus cavaleriei. The sequence goes on along the minus strand of JAUJEM010000349.1, from coordinate 112,699 downwards.
CTTGGGGGGTGGGGCTGGCCAACTTCGTCCGCCGGACTCGGAATGGCGCGAGACTTTGCGAGGGGCCTCCGTGTGCCAAATATAGGCCACGGGCACAGCTGCGCCGAAAAATAACCGCCCGAACGCCGGGGCTCCAAGTTCGTCCAGCGGAAAAAGGCCACAAAAACGGGTGGGCTATAGCCTTGGGGGGTGGGGCTGGCCAACTTCGTCCGGCGGACTCGGAATGGCGCGAGACTTTGCGAGGGGCCTCCGTGTGCCAAATATAGGCCACGGTCACAGCCGCGCCCAAAAATAACCGCCCAAGGTCGGGGCGCGCTGTTCGGGGGTGGGCCCAGCGAAAAAGCCACAAACGGGTGGGCTATAGCCTTGGGGGGTGGGGCTGGCCAACTTCTGTCCGCCTGGGACCAGGAATGGCGCGAGACTTTGCGAGGGGCCTCCGTGTGCCAAAATAGGCCGCGGCACAGCCGCGCCTAAAAATAACCGCCCAAGGCCGGGCGCTAAGTTCGTCCAGCGGAAAAAGGCAACAAAACGGGTGGGCTATAGCCTTGGGGGTTGGGGTGGCAACTCTCTCCGCCGGAGTCGGAATGGCGCGAGACTTTGCGAGGCCCCCATGTGCCAAAAATAGGCGCGGCACAGCCGCATCCAAAAATAACCGCCCGAAGGCCGGGGCCTAGTTTGTCCAGCGGAAAAGGGCACAAAACGGGTGGGCTATAGCCTTGGGGGTGGGGTTGGCCAACTTCGTCCGCTGACTCGGAATGGCGCGAGACTTTGCGAGGGGCCTCCGTGCTGCCAAAATAGGCTGATGGACACAGCCGCGCCTAAAATAACCGCCCGAAGGCCGGGGCGCCAAGTTCGTCCAGCGGAAAAAGGCAACAAAAACGGGTGGGCTATAGCCTTGGGGGGTGGGGCTGGCCAACTTCGTCCGCCGGAGTCGGAATGGCGCGAGACTTTGCGAGGGGCCCCCATGTGCCAAAAATAGGCCGCGGGCACAGCCGCACCCAAAAATAACCGCCCGAAGGCCGGGGCGCCTAGTTTGTCCAGCGGAAAAAGGGCACAAAAACGGGTGGGCTATAGCCTTGGGGGGTGGGGCTGGCCAACTTCGTCCGCCGGACTCGGAATGGCGCGAGACTTTCACGAGGGCCTCAGTGGTGCCAAAATAGACCAAGGGCACAGCCGTGCCTAAAAATAACCACCCGAAGGACGGGGCGCCAAGTTCGTCCAGCGGAAAAAGGCCACAAAACGGGTGGGCTATAGCCTTGGGGGTGGGGCTGGCCAACTTCATCCACCGGACTCGAAATGGCGGGAGACTTTGCGAGGGGCCTCCGTGTGCCAAATTTAGGCGCAAAGGCACATCCGCGCCAAAAATAAACGCCCGAAGGCCGGCGCGCTGCTTCGTCCAGCGGAAAAAGCCACAAAAACGGGTGGGCTATAGCCTTGGGGGTGGGGCTGGCCAACTTTGTCCGCTGGACTCGGAATGGCGCGAGACTTTGCGAGGGCTTCCGTGTGCCAAAAAAGGCCGGGGCACAGCCGCAAGAAAAATAAATGCCCGAAGGCCGGGCGCCAAGTTCGGCCCAGCGGAAAAACCCCACACAAACGGGTGGGCTATAGCCTTGGGGGGTGGGGCTGGCCAACTTCGTCCGCCGGACTCGGAATGGCGCGAGACTTTGCGAGGGGCCTCCGTGTGCCAAATATAGGCCACGGGCACAGCTGCGCCGAAAAATAACCTCCCGAACGCCGGGGCTCCAAGTTCGTCCAGCGGAAAAAGGCCACAAAAACGGGTGGGCTATAGCCTTGGGGGGTGGGGCTGGCCAACTTCGTCCGGCGGACTCGGAATGGCGCGAGACTTTGCGAGGGGCCTCCGTGTGCCAAATATAGGCCACGGTCACAGCCGCGCCCAAAAATAACCGCCCGAAGGCCGGCGCGCCAAGTTCGTCCAGCGGAAAAAAGCCACAAAAACGGGTGGGCTATAGCCTTGGGGGGTGGGGCTGGCCAACTTCGTCCGCCGGACCAGGAATGGCGCGAGACTTTGCGAGGGGCCTCCGTGTGCCAAAAATAGGCCGCGGGCACAGCCGCGCCCAAAAATAACCGCCCGAAGGCCGGGGCGCCAAGTTCGTCCAGCGGAAAAAGGCCACAAAAACGGGTGGGCTGTAGCCTTGGGGGGTGGGGCTGGCCAACTTCGTCCGCCGGACTCGGAACGGCGCGAGACTTTGCGAGGGGCCTTCGTGTGCCAAAAATAGGCCGCGGGCACAGCCGCGCCAAAAATTAACCCCCCAAGGCCCGGCGCCAAGTTCGGCCCAGCGGAAAAGGCCACAAAACGGGTGGGCTATAGCATTGGGGGTGGAGCGGGCCAACTTCGTCCGCCGGACTCGGAATGGCGAGACTTTGCGAGGGGCCTCCGTGTGCAAAAATAGGTCAAGGGCACAGCTGCGCTAAAAATAACCGCCCGAAGGCCGGGCGCCAAGTTCGCCCAGCGGAAAAAAGGCCACAAAACGGTGGGCTGTAGCCTTGGGGGTGGGGCTGGCCAACTTCGTCCGCCGGACTCGGAATGGCGCGATACTTTTCGAGGGCCTCCCATGTAATAAAAATAGGCCCGGACACAGCCGCCCAAAAATAAGCGCCCGAAGGCCGGGGCGCCAAGTTCGTCCAGCGGAAAAAGGCCACAAAAACGGGTGGGCTATAGCCTTGGGGGGTGGGGCTGGCCAACTTCGTCCGCCGGACTCGGAATGGTGCGGGACTTTACAAGGAGCCTCCGTGTGCCAAAAATAGGCCGCAGGCACAGCCGCGCCCAAAAATAACGGCCCGAAGGCCGGGGCGCCAAGTTCGTCCAGCGGAAAAAGGCCACAAAAACGGGTGGCCTATAGCCTTTGGGGGTGGGGCTGGCCAACTTCGTCCGCCGGACTCGGAATGGCGCGAGACTTTGCGAGGGGCCTCCGTGTGCCAAAAATAGGTCGCAGGCACTGCCGCGCCCAAAAATAACTGCCCGAATGCCGGGGCGCCAAGTTCGTCCAGCGGAAAAAGGCCACAAAAACGGGTGGGCTATAGCCTTGGGGGGTGGGGCTGGCCAACTTCGTCCGCCGGACTCGGAATGGCGCGAGACTTTTGCGATGCGCCTCCGTGTGCCAAAAATAGGCCGCGGTCACAGCCGCGCCCAAAAATAATCGCCCGAAGGCCGGGGCGTCGAGTTCATCCAGCGGAAAAAGGCCACAAAAACGGGTGGGCTATAGCCTTGGGGGGTGGGGCTGGCCAACTTCGTCCGCCGGACTCGGAATGGCGCGAGACTTTGCGAGGGGCCTCCGTGTGCCAAATATAGGCCACGGGCACAGCTGCGCTAAAAATAACCGCCCGAACGCCGGGCTCCAAGTTCGTCCAGCGGAAAAAGGCCACAAAAACGGGTGGGCTATAGCCTTGGGGGTGGGTTGGCCAACTGGTCCGGCGGACTCGGGATGGCGCGAGACTTTGCGAGGGGCCTCCGTGTGCCAAATATAGGCCACGGTCACAGCCGCGCCAAAAATAACCGCCAAGGCCGGCGCGCCAAGTTCGTCCAGCGGAAAAAGCCCACAAAAACGGGTGGGCTATAGCCTTGGGGGTGGGGCTGGCCAACTTCGTCCGCCGCGGACCAGGAATGGCGCGAGACTTTGCGAGGGGCCTCCGTGGTGCTGTGGGCCAGGCTCACGGGCACAGCCGCGCCTAAAAATAACTGCCCGAAGGCCGGGCGCCAAGTTCTGGCCCAGCGGAAAAAGGCCACAAAACGGGTGGGCTGTAGCCTTGGGGGTGGGGGCTGGCCAACTTTCCCCGCCGGACTCGAACGGCGCGAGACTTTGCGAGGGGCCTCCGTGTGCTATAAATAGGGCGCGGGCACAGCCGCGCCCAAAATTAACCGCCCAAGGCCGGGCGCCAAGTTCGCCCCAGCGGAAAAGGCCACAAAACGGGTGGGCTATAGCATTGGGGGTGGGGCTGGCCAACTTCACCGCCGGACTCGGAATGGCGCGAGACTTTGCGAGGGGCCTCCGTGGGCGAAAATAGGCCGCGGGCACAGCTGCGCTAAAAATAACCGCCCGAAGGCCGGGCGCCAAGTTCGCCCAGCGGAAAAAGGCCACAAAACGGGTGGGCTGTAGCCTTGGGGGTGGGGTTGGCCAACTTCGTCCGCCGGACTCGGAATGGCGCGAGACTTTGCGAGGGGACTCAGTGTGACAAAAATAGGTCATGGCACAGCCGCGCCAAAAATAACCGCCCGAAGGCCGGGCGCTGTTCGGCCCAGCGGAAAAAGGCCACAAAACGGGTGGGCTATAGCATTGGGCGGTGGGGGCTGGCCAACTGGCCCGCTGGGACTCGAATGGCGCAAGACTTTGCGAGGGGCCTCCGTGGTGCAAAAATAGGGTCACACACAGCCGCCAAAAAATAACCGCCCGAAGGCCGGGCGCCTGTTCGGCCCAGCGGAAAAAGGCCACAAAAACGGGTGGGCTGTAGCCTTGGGGGGTGGGGCTGGCCAACTTCGTCCGCCGGACTCGGAATGGCGCGAGACTTTGCGAGGGTCCTCCATGTGCCAAAAATAGGCCGCGGGCACAGCCGCGCCCAAAACTAAGTGCCCAAAGGCCGGGGCGCCAAGTTCGTCCAGCGGAAAAAGGCCACAAAAACGGGTGGGCTATAGCCTTGGGGGGTGGGGCTGGCCAACTTCGTCCGCCGGACTCGGAATGGTGCGAGACTTTACAAGGAGCCTCCGTGCGCCAAAAATAGGCCGCAGGCACAGCCGCGCCCAAAAATAACGGCCCGAAGGCCGGGGCGCCAAGTTCGTCCAGCGGAAAAAGGCCACAAAAACGGGTGGGCTATAGCATTGGGGCGTGGGGCTGGCCAACTTCGTCCGCCGGACTCGGAATGGCGCGAGACTTTGCGAGGGGCCTCCGTGTGCGAAAAATAGGCCGCGGGCACAGCTGCGCCAAAAATAACCGCCCGAAGGCCGGGGCGCCAAGTTCGTCCAGCGGAAAAAGGCCACAAAAACGGGTGGGCTGTAGCCTTGGGGGGTGGGGCTGGCCAACTTCGTCCGCCGGACTCGGAATGGCGCGAGACTTTGCGAGGGGCCTCCGTGTGCCAAAAATAGGCCGCGGGCACAGCCGCGCCCAAAAATAACCGCCCGAAGGCCCGGCGCCAAGTTCGCCCAGCGGAAAAAGGCCACAAAAACGGGTGGGCTATAGCCTTGGGGGTGGGGCTGTCCAACTGGTCCGTCGGACTCGGAATGGCGCGAGACTTGGCGTGGGGCCTCCGTGTCCCAAAATAGGCCGCGGGCACAGCCGCGCCTAAAAATAACTGCCCAAGGCCGGGCGCCAAGTTCGCCCAGCGGAAAAAGGCCACAAAACGGGTGGGCTGTAGCCTTGGGGGTGGGGCTGGCCAACTTCCGCCGCGGACTCGGAACGGCGCGAGACTTTGCGAGGGGGCCGTGGTGCCAAAAATAGGTCATGGGCACAGCCGCCCAAAAATAACCGCCCGAAGGCCGGGCGCCAAGTTCGTCCAGCGGAAAAAGGCCACAAAAACGGTGGGCTATAGCATTGGGGGTGGGGCTGGCCAACTTCGTCCGCCGGACTCGGAATGGCGCGAGACTTTGCGAGGGGCCTCCGTGTGCTGAAAAATAGGCCCCGCGGGCACAGCTGCTCCAAAATAACCGCCTGAAGGCCGGGCGCCAAGTTCGTCCAGCGGAAAAGGCCACAAAACGGGTGGGCTGTAGCCTTGGGGGTGGGGCTGGCCAACTTCGTCCGCCGGACTCGAATGGCGCGAGACTTTGCGAGGGGCCTCCGTGTGCAAAAATAGGTCACGGGGCACAGCCGCGCCAAAAATAACCGCCCAAGGGCGGGGCGCAAAGTTCGTCCAGCGGAAAAAGGCCACAAAAACGGGTGGGCTATAGCATAGGGGGGTGGGGCTGACCAACATCGTCCGCCGGACTCGGAATGGCGCACGACTTTGCGAGGAGCCTCCATGTGCCGAAAATAAGCCGCGGGCGCGGCCGCGCCAAAAATAACCGCCCGAAGGCCGGGCGCCAAGTTCGGTCCAGCGGAAAAAAGGCCACAAAACGGGTGGGCTGTAGCCTTGGGGGTGGGGCTGGCCAACTTCGTCCGCCGGACTCGGAACGGCGCGAGACTTTGCGAGGAGCCTCCGTGTGCTTAAAATACGCTGCAGGCATAGCCGCGCCATAAAATAACCGCCCGAAGGCCGGGGCGCCAAGTTCGTCCAGCGGAAAAAGGCCACAAAAACGGGTGGGCTATAGCATTGGGGGGTGGGGCTGGCCAACTTCGTCCGCCGGACTCGGAATGGCGCGAGACTTTGCGAGGGGCCTCCGTGTGCGAAAAATAGGCCGCGGGCACAGCTGCGCCAAAAATAACCGCCCGAAGGCCGGGGCGCCAAGTTCGTCCAGCGGAAAAAGGCCACAAAAACGGGTGGGCTATAGCCTTGGGGGGTGGGGCTGGCCAACTTCGTCCGCCGGACTCGGAATGGCGCGAGACTTTGAGAGGGGCCTCCGTGTGCCAAAAATAGGCCGCGGGCACAGCCGCGCCCAAAAATAACCGCCCGAAGGCCGGGGCGCCAAGTTCGTCCAGCGGAAAAAGGCCACAAAAACGGGTGGGCTATAGCATTGGGCGGTGGGGCTGGCCAACTTCGTCCGCCGGACTCGGAATGGCGCAAGACTTTGCGAGGGGCCTCCGTGTGCCAAAAATAGGCCGCGGGCACAGCCGCGCCAAAAATAACCGCCCGAAGGCCGGGGCGCCAAGTTCGTCCAGCGGAAAAAGGCCACAAAAACGGGTGGGCTGTAGCCTTGGGGGGTGGGGCTGGCCAACTTCGTCCGCCGGACTCGGAATGGTGCGAGACTTTACAAGGAGCCTCCGTGCGCCAAAAATAGGCCGCAGGCACAGCCGCGCCCAAAAATAACGGCCCGAAGGCCGGGGCGCCAAGTTCGTCTGGCGGAAAAAGGTCACAAAAACGGGTGGCCTATAGCCTTTGGGGGTGGGGCTGGCCAACTTCGTCCGCCGGACTCGGAATGGCGCGAGACTTTGCGAGGGGCCTCCGTGTGCCAAAAATAGGCCGCGGGCACAGCCGCGCCCAAAAATAACTGCCCGAAGGCCGGGGCGCCAAGTTCGTCCAGCGGAAAAAGGCCACAAAAACGGGTGGGCTATAGCCTTGGGGGGTGGGGCTGTCCAACTTCGTCCGCCGGACTCGGAATGGCGCGAGACTTTGCGAACGGCCTCCGTGTGCCAAAAATAGGCCGCGGGCACAGCCGCGCCCAAAACTAAGTGCCCGAAGGCCGGGGCGCCAAGTTCGTCCAGCGGAAAAAGGCCACAAAAACGGGTGGGCTATAGCCTTGGGGGGTGGGGCTGGCCAACTTCGTCCGCCGGACTCGGAATGGCGCGAGACTTTGCGAGGGGCCTCCGTGTCCCAAAAATAGGCCGCGGGCACAGCCGCGCCCAAAAATAACCACCCGAAGGCCGGGGCGCCAAGTTCGTCCAGCGGAAAAAGGCCACAAAAATGGGTGGGCTATAGCCTTCGGGGGTGGGGCTGGCCAACTTCGTCCGCCGGACTTGGAATGGCGCGAGACTTTGCGTGGGGCCTCCGTGTGCCAAAAATAGGCCGCGGGCAAAGCCGCGCTAAAAAATAACCGCACGAAGGCCGGGGCGCCAAGTTCGTCCAGCGGAAAAAGGCCACAAAAACGGGTGGGTTATAGCCTTGGGGGGTGGGGCTGGCCAACTTCGTCCGCCGGACTCGGAATGGCGCGAGACTTTGGGAGGGGCCTCCGTGTGCCAATATAGGCCAAAGGGCACAGCCGCGCCAAAAAATAACGGCCCGAAGGCCGGGGCGCCAAGTTCGTCCAGCGGAAAAAGGCCACAAAAACGGGTGGGCTATAGCCTTGGGGGGTGGGGCTGCCCAACTTCGTCCACCGGACTCGGAATGGCGCGAGACTTTGTGAGGGGCCTCCGTGTGCCAAAAATAGGCTACGGACACAACCGCGCCCAAAAATAACCGCCCGAAGGCCGGGGCGCCAAGTTCGTCCAGCGGAAAAAGGCCACAAAAACGGGTGGGCTATAGCCTTGGGGGGTGGGGCTGTCCAACTTCGTCCGCCGGACTCGGAATGGCGCTAGACTTTGCGAGGGGCCTCCGTGTGCCAAAAATAGGCCGCGGCCACAGCCGTGCCCAAAACTAAGTGCCCGAAGGCCAGGGCGCCAAGTTCGTCCAGCGGAAAAAGGCCACAAAAACGGGTGGGCTATAGCCATGGGGGGTGGGGCTGGCCAACTTCGTCCGCCGGACTCGGAATGGCGCGAGACTTTGCGAGGGGCCTCCGTGTGCCAAAAATAGGCCGCGGCCACAGCCACGCCAAAAAAACCGCCCGAAGGCCGGGGCGCCAAGTTCGTCCAGCGGAAAAAGGCCACAAAAACGGGTGGGCTATAGCCTTGGGGGGTGGGGCTGGCCAACTTCGTCCGCCGGACTCGGAATGGCGCGGGACTTTGCGAGGGGCCTCCGTGTGCCAAAAATAGGCCGCGGGCACAGCAACACCTAAAAATAACCGCCCGAAGGCCGGGGCGCCAAGTTCGTCCAGCGGAAAAAGGCCAGAAAAACGGGTGGGCTATAGCCTTAGGGGGTGGGGCTGGCCGACTTCGTCCGCCGGACTCGGAATGGCGCGAGACATTGCGAGGGGCCTCCGGGTGCCAAAAATAGTGTGCGGGCACAGCCGCACCCTAAAAGAACCGCCCGAAGGCCGGGGCGCCAAGTTCGTCCAGCGGAAAAAGGCCACAAAAACGGGTGGGCTATAGCCTTGGGGGGTGGGGCTGGCCCACTTCGTCCGCCGGACTCGGAATGGCGCGAGAGGTAGAGAGCGGCCACCGTGGGCCAAAAATAGGCGCGAACACAGCCGCGCCCAAAAAAAACCCGCCCGACGGCGGGGCGCCAAGTTCGCCCAGCGCAAAAAGCCCACAAAACCGGGGGGGCTATAGCCTGGGGGGGTGGGGCTGGCCAACTTCGTCCGCCGGACTCGGAATGGCGCGAGAATGTGCGAGGGGCCTCCGTGTTCCAAAAATAGGCGGGGGTCACAGCCGCGCCCAAAATAAACCTCCCGACGGGCGGTGCGCCAATTTCTTCCTGCGTAAAAAGGCCAAAAACAGGGGTGGGCTATAGCCTTGGGGGGTGGGGCTGGCCCACTTCGTCCGCCGGACTCGGAATGGCGCGAGACTTTGCGAGGGGCCTCCGTGTGCCAAAAATAGGCCGCGGACACAGCCGCGCCCAAAAATAACCGCCTGACGGCCGGGGCGCCAAGTTCGTCCAGCGGAAAAAGGCCACAAAAACGGGTGGGCTATAGCCTTGGGGGGTGGGGCTGGCCAACTTCGTCCGCCGGACTCGGAATGGCGCGAGACTTTGCGAGGGGCCTCCGTGTGCCAAAAATAGGCCGCGGGCACAGCCGCGCCCAAAAATAACCACCCGAAGGCCGGGGCGCCAAGTTCGTCCAGCGGAAAAAGGCCACAAAAATGGGTGGGCTATAGCCTTGGGGGGTGGGGCTGGCCAACTTCGTCCGCCGGACTCGGAATGGCGCGAGACTTTGCGAGGGGCCTCCGTGTACCAAAAATAACCGCCCGACGGCCAGGGCGCCAAGTTCGTCCAGCGGAAAAAGGCCACAAAAACGGGTGGGCTATAGCCTTGGGGGGTGGGGCTGGCCAACTTCGTCCGCCGGACTCGGAATGGCGCGAGACTTTGCGAGGGGCCTACGTGTGCCAAAAATAGGCCATGGGCACACCAACACCTAAAAATAACCGCCCGACGGCCGGGGCGCCAAGTTCGTCCAGCGGAAAAAGGCCACAAAACTGGGTGGGCTATAGCCTTGGGGGGTGGGGCTGGCCAACTTCGTCCGCCGGACTCGGAATGGCGCGGGACTTTGCGAGGGGCCTCCGTGTGCCAAAAATAGGCCGCGGGCACAGCAACACCTAAAAATAACCGCCCGAAGGCCGGGGCGCCAAGTTCGTCCAGCGGAAAAAGGCCACAAAAACGGGTGGGCTATAGCCTTGGGGGGTGGGGCTGGCCAACTTCGTCCGGACTCGACTTTGAGGGGCCTCCGGTGCCAAAAATGGCGCGAGACTTTGCGAGGGGCCTCCGTGTGCCAAAAATAGGCCGAGCACACTGCCGCGCGCAAAAAAAACCGACCGAAGGCCACGACGCCAATTACGTCAAGCGGAAAAAGGCCACAAAATCGGGTGGGCTATAGCCTTGGGGGTGGGGCTGGCCAACTGTCCGCCGGACTCGGAATGGCGGCGAGACTTTGCGAGGGGCCTCCGTGTGCCAAAATAGGCAAAGGCACAGCCGCGCCCAAAAAATAACCTTCCGACGGCCGGGCGCCAAGTTCGTCCAGCGGAAAAAGGCCACAAAACGGGTGGGATATAGCCTTGGGGGGTGGGGCTGGCCAACTTCGTCCGCCGGACTCGAATGGCGCGAGACTTTGCGAGGGGACTCCGTGTCCCAAAAAATAGGCCAGGCCGGGCACAGCAGCTCCCAAAAATAACCGCCCGAAGGCCGGGGCGCCAAGTTCGTCCAGCGGAAAAAGGCCACAAAAACGGGTGGGCTGTAGCCTTGGGGGGTGGGGCTGGCCAACTTCGTCCGCCGGACTCGGAATGGGGCGAGACTTTGTGAGGGGCCTCCGTGTGCCAAAAATAGGCCGCGGGCACAGCCGCGCCCAAAACTAAGCTTCCGAAGGCCGGGGCGCCAAGTTCGTCCAGCGGAAAAAGGCCACAAAAACGGGCGGGCTATAGCCTTGGGGGGTGGGGCTGGCCAACTTCGTCCGCCGGACTCGGAATGGCGCGAGACTTTGCGAGGGGCCTCCGTGTCCCAAAAATAGGCCGCGGGCACAGCCGCTCCCAAAAATAACCACCCGAAGGCCGGGGCGCCAAGTTCGTCCAGCGGAAAAAGGCCACAAAAATGGGTGGGCTATAGCCTTCGGGGGTGGGGCTGGCCAACTTCGTCCGCCGGACTCGGAATGGCGCGAGACTTTGCGAGGGGCCTCCGTGTGCCAAAAATAGGCCGCGGTGAAAGCCGCGCTCAAAAATAACCGCACGAAGGCCGGGCGCGCAAGTTCGTCCAGCGCAAAAGGCCACAAAACGGGTGTGCTATAGCCTTGGCGGGTGGGGCTGTCCAACTTCGTCCGCCGGACTCGGAATGGCGCGAGACTTTGCGGGGGGCCTCCGTGGGCGGGGCACAGCTGCGCCCAAAAATAACCACCCGAATGCCGGGCGCCAAGTTCGTCCAGCGGAAAAAGGCCACAAAACGGGTGGGCTATAACCTTGGGGGTGGGGCTGGCCAACTTCGTCCGACGGACTCGGAATGGCGCGAGACTTTGCGAGGGACCTCCGTGTGTGCCAAAAATAGGCCGCAGGCACAGCCGCGCCCAAAAATAACCGCCCAAGGCCGGGCGCCAAGTTCGTCCAGCGGAGAAAGGCCACAAAAACGGTTGGGCTATAGCGTTGGGGGTGGGGATGGCGAATTTAGTCCGCCGGTCTCGGAATGGCGCGAGACTTTGCGAGGGGCCTCCGTGTGCCAAAAATAGGCCGCAGGACAGCCGCGCCAAAAATAACCGCCCCGAAGGCCGGGCGCCAAGTTCGTCCAGCGGAGAAAGGCCACAAAACGGGTGGGCTATAACCTTGGGGGTGGGGCTGGACAACTTCGTCCGCCGGGACTCGGAATGGCGCGAGACTTTCCGAGGGGCCCCCGTGTGCCAAAAATAGGGCGCAGGCGCAGGCGCGCCCAAAAATAATCGCCCGAAGGCCACGGCGCCAAGTTCGCCCAGCTGAAAAAGGCTACAAAACGGGTGGGCTATAGCCTTGGGGTGGGGATGGCCCACTTCGTCCGCCAGACTCGGCATGGCTCGAGACTTCGCGAGGGGCCTCCGTGTGCCAAAAATAGGCCATGGACACAGCCGCATCCAAAAATAACCGCCCGAAGGCCGGGGCGCCAAGTTCGTCCAGCGGAAAAAGGCCACAAAAACGGGTGGGCTGTAGCCTTGGGGGGTGGGGCTGGCCAACTTCGTCCGCCGGACTCGGAATGGCGCGAGACTTTGTGAGGGGCCTCCGTGTGCCAAAAATAGGCCGCGGGCACAGCCGCGCCCAAAAATAATCGCCCGAAGGCCGGGGCGCCAAGTTCGTCCAGCTGAAAAAGGCTACAAAAACGGGTGGGCTATAGCCTTGGGGGGTGGGGCTGGCCAACTTCGTCCGCCGGACTCGGAATGGCGCGAGACTTTGTGAGGGGCCTCCGTGTGCCAAAAATAGGCCGCGGGCACAGCCGCATCCAAAAATAACCGCACAAAGGCCGGGGCGCCAAGTTCGTCCAGCGGAAAAAGGCCACAAAAACGGGTGGGCTATAGCCTTGGGGGGTGGGGCTGGCCAACTTCGTCCGCCGGACTCGGAATGGCGCGAGACTTTGCGAGGGGCCTCCGTGTGCCAAAAATAGGCCGGGGGCACAGCCGCGCCCAAAAATAACCGCCCGAAGGCCGGGGCGCAAAGTTCGTCCAGCGGAAAAAGGCCACAAAAACGGGTGGGCTATAGCCTTGGGGGGTGGGGCTGGCCAACTTCGTCCGCCGGACTCGGAATGGCGCGAGACTTTGCGAGGGGCCTCCGTGTGCCATAACATAGGCCGCGGGCACAGCCGCGGTCAAAAATAACCGCCCGAAGGCCGGGGCGCCAAGTTCGTCCAGCGGAAAAAGGCCACAAAAACGGGTGGGCTATAGCCTTGGGGGGTGGGGCTGGCCAACTTCGTCCGCCGGACTCGGAATGGCGCGAAACTTTGCGAGGGGCCTCCGTGTGCCAAAAATAGGACGCGGGCACAGCCGCGCCCAAAAATAACCACCCGAAGGCCGGGCCGCCAAGTTCGTCCAGCGGAAAAAGGCCACAAAAACGGGTGGGCTATAGCCTTGGGGGGTGGGGCTGGCCAACTTCATCCGCCGGACTCGGAATGGCGCGAGACTTTGCGAGGGGCCTCCGTGTGCCAAAAATAGGCCGCGGGCACAGCCGAGAAAAAAAATAACCGCCCGAAGGCCGGGGCACCAAGTTCGTCCAGCGGAAAAAGGCCACAAAAACGGGTGGGCTATAGCCTTGGGGGGTGGGGCTGGCCAACTTCGTCCGCCGGACTCGAAATGGCGCGAGACTCTGCGAGGGGCCTCCATGTGCCAAAAATAGTCCGCGGGCAAAGCCGCGCCCAAAACTAACCGCCCGAAGGCCGGGGCGCCAAGTTCGTCCATCGGAAAAAGGCCACAAAAACGGGTGGGCTATAGCCTTGGGGGGTGGGGCTGGCCAAGTTCGTCCGCCGGACTCGGAATGGCGCGAGACTTTACGAGGGGCCTCTGTGTGCCAAAAATAGGCCGCGGCCACAGCCGCGCCCAAAAATAACCGCCCGAAGGCCGGGGCGCCAAGTTCGTCCAGCGGAAAAAGGCCACAAAAACGGGTGGGCTATAGCCTTGGGCGGTGGGGCAGGCCAACTTCGTCCGCCGGACTCAGAATGGTGCGAGACTTTGCGAGGGTCCTCCGTGTGCCAAAAATAGGCCGCGGCCACAGCCGCGCCCAAAAATAACCGCCCGAAGGCCGGGGCGCCAAGTTTGTCCAGCGGAAAAAGGCCACAAAAACGGGTGGACTATAGCCTTGGGGGGTGGGGCTGGCCAACTTCGTCCGCCGGACTCGGAATGGCGTGAGACTTTGCAAGGGTCCTCCGTGTGCCAAAAATAGGCCGTGGGCACAGCCGCGCCCAAAAATAACCGCCCGAAGGCCGGGGCGCCAAGTTCGTCCAGCGGAAAAAGGCCACAAAAACGGGTGGGCTATAGCCTTGGGGGGTGGGGCTGGCCAACTTCGTCCGCCGGACTCGGAATGGCGTGAGACTTTGCAAGGGTCCTCCGTGTGCCAAAAATAGGCCGTGGGCACAGCCGCGCCCAAAAATAACCGCCCGAAGGCCGGGGCGCCAAGTTCGTCCAGCGGAAAAAGGCCACAAAAACGGGTGGGCTATAGCCTTGGGGGGTGGGGCTGCCCAACTTCGTCCGCCGAACTCGGAATGGCGCGAGACTTTGAGAGGGGCCTCCGTGTGCCAAAAATAGGACGCGGGCACAGCCGCGTCCAAAAATAACCGCACGAAGGCCGGGGCGCCAAGTTCGTCCAGCGGAAAAAGCCCACAAAAACGGGTGGGCTATAGCCTTGGGGGGTGGGGCTGGCCAACTTCGTCCGCCGGACTCGGAATGGCGCGAGACTTTGCGAGGGCCTCCGGCCTGACAAAAAAATAGGCCGCGGGCACAGCCGCGTCCAAAAATAACCGCCCGAAGGCCGGGGAGCAAAGTTCGTCCAGCGGAAAAAGGCCACAAAAACGGGTGGGCTATAGCCTTGGGGGGTTGGGCTAGCCAACTTCGTCCGCCGGACTCGGAATGGCGCGAGACTTTGCGAGGGGCCTCCGTGTGCCAAAAATAGGCCGCGGGCACAGCCGCGCCCAAAAATAACCACCCGAAGGCCGGGGCGCCATGTTCGTCCAGCGGAAAAAGGCCACAAAAACGGGTGGGCTATAGCCTTGGGGGGTGGGGCTGGCCAACTTCATCCGCCGGACTCGGAATGGCGCGACACTTTGCGAGGGGACTCCATGTGCCAAAAATAGGCCGCGGGCACAGCCGAGCCAAAAAATAACCGCCCGAAGGCCGGGGCACCAAGTTCGTCCAGCGGAAAAAGGCCACAAAAACGGGGGGGCTATAGCCTTGGGGGGTGGGGCTGGCCAACTTCGTCCGCCGGACTCGGAATGGCGCGACACTTTGCGAGGGGACTCCATGTGCCAAAAATAGGCCGCGGGCAAAGCCGAGCCAACAAATAACCGCCCGAAGGCCGGGGCACCAAGTTCGTCCAACGGAAAAAGGCCACAAAAACGGGGGGGCTATAGCCTTGGAGGGTGGGGCTGGCCAACTTCGTCCGCCGGACTCGGAATGGCGCGAGACTTTACGAGGGGCCTCTGTGTGCCAAAAATAGTCCGCGGGCAAAGCCGCGCCCATAAATAACCGCCCGAAGGCCGGGGCGCCAAGTTCGTCCAGCGGAAAAAGGCCACAAAAACGGGTGGGCTATAGCCTTGGGGGGTGGGGCTGGCCAACTTCGTCCGCCGGACTCGGAATGGCGCGAGACTTTGCGAGGGGCCTCCGTGTACCAAAAATAGGCCACGGGCACAGCCGCGCCCAAAAATAACCGCCCGAAGGCCGGGGCGCCAAGTTCGTCCAGCGGAAAAAGGCCACAAAAACGGGTGGGCTATAGCCTTGGGGGGTGGGGCTGGCCAACTTCGTCCGCCGGACTCGGAATGGCGCGAGACTTTGCGAGGGGCCTCTGTGTGCCAAAAATAGGCCGCGGGCACAGCCGCGCCCAAAAATAACCGCCCGAAGGCCGGGGCGCCAAGATCGTCCAGCGGAAAAATGCCACAAAAACGGGTGGGCTATAGCCTTGGGGGGTGGGGCTGGCCAACTTCGTCCGCCGGACTCGGAATGGCGCGAGACTTTACGAGGGGCCTCCGTGTACCAAAAATAGGCCGCGGCCACAGCCGCGCCCAAAAATAACCGCCCGAAGGCCGGGGCGCCAAGTTCGTCCAGCGGAAAAAGGCCACAAAAACGGGTGGGCTATAGCCTTGGGGGGTGGGGCTGGCCAACTTCGTCCGCCGGACTCGGAATGGCGCGAGACTTTTCGAGGGTCCTCCATGTGCCAAAAATAGGCCGCGGCCACAGCCGCGACAAAAAATAACCGCCCGAAGGCCGGGGCGCCAAGTTCGTCCAGCGGAAAAAGGCCACAAAAACGGGTGGGCTATAGCCTTGGGGGGTGGGGCTGGCCAACTTCGTCCGCCGGACTCGGAATGGCGCGAGACTCTGCGAGGGGCCTCCATGTGCCAAAAATAGGCCGCGGGCACAGCCGAGCCAAAAAATAACCGCCCGAAGGCCGGGGCACCAAGTTCGTCCAGCGGAAAAAGGCCACAAAAACGGGGGGGCTATAGCCTTGGAGGGTGGGGCTGGCCAACTTCGTCCGCCGGACTCGAAATGGCGCGAGACTCTGCGAGGGGCCTCCATGTGCCAAAAATAGTCCGCGGGCAAAGCCGCGCCCAAAACTAACCGCCCGAAGGCCGGGGCGCCAAGTTCGTCCAACGGAAAAAGGCCACAAAAACGGGTGGGCTATAGCCTTGGGGGGTGGGGCTGGCCAACTTCGTCCGCCGGACTCGGAATGGCGCGAGACTTTACGAGGGGCCTCCGTGTGCCAAAAATAGGCCGCGGCCACAGCCGCGCCCAAAAATAACCGCCCTAAGGCCGGGGCGCCAAGTTCGTCCAGCGGAAAAAGGCCACAAAAACGGGTGGGCTATAGCCTTGGGGGGTGGGGCTGGCCAACTTCGTCCGCCGGACTCGGAATGGCGCGAGACTTTGCGAGGGTCCTCCGTGTGCCAAAAATAGGCCGTGGCCACAGCCGCGCCCAAAAATAACCGCCCGAAGGCCGGGGCGCCAAGTTCGTCCAGCGGAAAAAGGCCACAAAAACGGGTGGGCTATAGCCTTGGGGGGTGGGGCTGGCCAACTTCATCCGCCGGACTCGGAATGGCGCGAGACTCTGCGAGGGGCCTCCATGTGCCAAAAATAGTCCGCGGGCAAGGCCGCGCCCAAAACTAACCGCCCGAAGGCCGGGGCGCCAAGTTCGTCCAACGGAAAAAGGCCACAAAAACGGGTGGGCTATAGCCTTGGGGGGTGGGGCTGGCCAACTTCGTCCGCCGGACTCGGAATGGCGCGAGACTTTACGAGGGGCCTCTGTGTGCCAAAAATAGGCCGCGGCCACAGCCGGGCCCAAAAATAACCGCCCGAAGGCCGGGGCGCCAAGTTCGTCCAGCGGAAATAGGCCACAAAAACGGGTGGGCTATAGCCTTGGGGGGTGGGGCTGGCCAACTTCGTCCGCCGGACTCGGAATGGCGCAAGACTTTGCGAGGGGCCTCCGTGTGCCAAAAATAGGCAGCGGGCACAGCCGCGCCCAAAAATAACCGCCCGAAGGCCGGGGCGCCAAGATCGTCCAGCGGAAAAATGCCACAAAAACGGGTGGGATATAGCCTTGGGGGGTGGGGCTGGCCAACTTCGTCCGCCGGACTCGGAATGGCGCGAGACTTTACGAGGGGCCTCTGTGTGCCAAAAATAGGCCGCGGCCACAGCCGCGCCCAAAAATAACCGCCCGAAGGCCGGGGCGCCAAGTTCGTCCAGCGGAAAAAGGCCACAAAAACGGGTGGGCTATAGCCTTGGGGGGTGGGGCTGGCCAACTTCGTCCGCCGGACTCGGAATGGCGCGAGACTTTGCGAGGGTCCTCCGTGTGCCAAAAATAGGCCGTGGCCACAGCCGCGCCCAAAAATAACCACCCGAAGGCCGGGGCGCCAAGTTCGTCCAGCGGAAAAATGCCACAAAAACGGGTGGGCTATAGCCTTGGGGGGTGGGGCTGGCCAACTTCGTCCGCCGGACTCGGAATGGCGCGAGACTTTGCGAGGGTCCTCCGTGTGCCAAAAATAGGCCGCGGGCACAGCCGCGCCCAAAAATAACCGCACGAAGGCCGGGGCGCCAAGTTCGTCCAGCGGAAAAAGCCCACAAAAACGGGTTGGCTATAGCCTTGGGGGGTGGGGCTGGCCAACTTCGTCCGCCGGACTCGGAATGGCGCGAGACTTTGCGAGGGGCCTCCGTGTGCCAAAAATAGTCCGCGGGCACAGCCGCGTCCAAAAATAACCGCCCGAAGGCCGGGGAGCCAAGTTCGTCCAGCGGAAAAAGGCCACAAAAACGGGTGGGCTATAGCCTTGGGGGGTGGGGCTGGCCAACTTCGTCCGCCGGACTCGGAATGGCGCGAGACTTTGCGAGGGGCCTCCGTGTGCCAAATATAGGCCGCGGGCACAGCCGCGCCCAAAAATAACCACCCGAAGGCCGGGGCGCCATGTTCGTCCAGCGGAAAAAGGCCACAAAAACGGGTGGGCTATAGCGTTGGGGGGTGGGGCTGGCCAACTTCGTCCGCCGGACTCGAAATGGCGCGAGACTCTGCGAGGGGCATCCATGTGCCAAAAATAGTCCGCGGGCAAAGCCGCGCCCAAAACTAACCGCCCGAAGGCCGGGGCGCCAAGTTCGTCCAGCGGAAAAAGGCCACAAAAACGGGTGGGCTATAGCCTTAGGGGGTGGGGCTGGCCAACTTCATCCGCCGGGCTCGGAATGGCGCGAGACTTTGCGAGGGGCCTCCGTGTGCCAAAAATAGACCGCGGGCACAGCCGAGCCAAAAAATTACCGCCCGAAGGCCGGGGCACCAAGTTCGTGCAGCGGAAAAAGGCCACAAAAACGGGCGGGCTATAGCCTTGGGGGGTGGGGCTGGCCAACTTCGTCCGCCGGACTAGAAATGGCGCGAGACTCTGCGAGGGGCCTCCATGTGCCAAAAATAGTCCGCGGGCAAAGCCGCGCCCAAAACTAACCGCCCGAAGGCCGGGGCGCCAAGTTCGTCCAACGGAAAAAGGCCACAAAAACGGGTGGGCTATAGCCTTGGGCGGTGGGGCTGGCCAACTTCGTCCGCCGGACTCGGAATGGCGCGAGACTTTACGAGGGGACTCTGTGTGCCAAAAATAGGCCGCGGGCACAGCCGCGCCCAAAAATAACCGCCCGAAGGCCGGGGCGCCAAGTTCGTCCAGCGGAAATAGGCCGCAAAAACGGGTGGGCTATAGCCTTGGGGGGTGGGGCTGGCCAACTTCGTCCGCCGGACTCGGAATGGCGCGAGACTTTGCGAGGGGCCTCCGTGTGCCAAAAATAGGCCGCGGGCACAGCCGCGCCCAAAAATAACCGCCCGAAGGCCGGTGCGCCAAGTTCGTCCAGCGGAAAAAGGCAACAAAATCGGGTGGGCTGTAGCCTTGGGGGGTGGTGCTGGCCAACTTCGTCCGCCGGACTCGGAATGGCGCGAGACTTTACGAGGGGCCTCCGTGTGCGAAAAATAGGCCGCGGGCACAGCCGCGCCAAAAAATAACAGCCCGAAGGCCGGGGCGCCAAGTTCGTCCATCGGAAAAAGGCCACAAAAATGGGTGGGCTATAGCCTTGGGGGGTGGGGCTGGCCAACTTTGTCCGCCGGACTCGGAATGGCGCGAGCCTTTGCGAGCGGCCTCCGCGTGCCAAAAATAGGCCGCGGGCACAGCCGCGCCCAAAAATAACCGCCCCAAGGCTGGGGCGCCAAGTTCGTCAAGCGGAAAAAGGCCACAAAAACGGGTGGGCTATAGCGTTGGGAGGTGGGGCCGGCCAACTTCGTCCGCCGGACTCGGAATGACGCGAGACTTTGCGAGCGGCCTCCGTGTGGCAAAAATAGGCCGCGGGCACAGTCGCACCCAAAAATAACCGCGCGAAGGCCGGGGCGCCAAGTTCGTCCAGTGGAAAAAGGCAACAAAAACGGGTGGGCTATAGCCTTGGGGGGTGGGGCTGGCCCACTTCGTCCGCCGGACTCGGAATGGCGCGAGACTCTGCGAGTTGCCTCCGTGTGCCAAAAATAGGCCGCGGGCACAGCCGCGCCCAAAAATAACCGCCCGAAGGCCGGTGCGCCAAGTTCGTCCAGCGGAAAAAGGCAACAAAATCGGGTGGGCTGTAGCCTTGGGGGGTGGTGCTGGCCAACTTCGTCCGCCGGACTCGGAATGGCGCGAGACTTTACGAGGGGCCTCCGTGTGCGAAAAATAGGCCGCGGGCACAGCCGCGCCAAAAAATAACAGCCCGAAGGCCGGGGCGCCAAGTTCGTCCATCGGAAAAAGGCCACAAAAATGGGTGGGCTATAGCCTTGGGGGGTGGGGCTGGCCAACTTTGTCCGCCGGACTCGGAATGGCGCGAGCCTTTGCGAGCGGCCTCCGCGTGCCAAAAATAGGCCGCGGCCACAGCCGCGCCCAAAAATAACCGCCCGAAGGCCGGGGCGCCAAGTTCGTCCAGCGGAAATAGGCCACAAACTCGGGTGGGCTTTAGCCTTGGGGGGTGGGGCTGGACAACTTCGTCCGCCGGACTCGGAATGGCGCGAGACTTTGCGAGGGCCTCCGTGTGCCAAAAATAGGCCACGGGCACAGCCGCGCCAAAAATAACCGCCCGAAGGCCGGGCGCCAAGTTCGTCCAGCGGAAAAAGGCCACAAAACGGGTGGGCTATAGCCTTGGGGGTGGGGCTGGCCAACTTCGTCCGCCGGACTCGGAATGGCACAAGACTTTGCGAGGGGCCTCCGTGTGCCAAAAATAGGCAGCGGACACAGCCGCGCCCAAAAATAACCCCCCGAAGGCCGGGGCGCCAAGATCGTCCAGCGGAAAAATGCCACAAAAACGGGTGGGCTATAGCCTTGGGGGGTGGGGCTGGCCAACTTCGTCCGCCGGACTCGGAATGGCGCGAGACTTTACGAGGGGCCTCTGTGTGCCAAAAAGGGCAAAAATAACACAGCCGCGCCCAAAAATAACCGCACGAAGGCCGGGGCGCCAAGTTCGTCCAGCGGAAAAAGACCACAAAAACGGGTGGGCTATAGCCTTGGGGGGTGGGGCTGGCCAACTTCGTCCGCCGGATTCGGAGTGGCGCTAGACTTTACGAGGGTCCTCCGTGTGACAAAAATAGGCCGCGACCACAGCCGCGCCCAAAAATAACCGCCCGAAGGCCGGGGCGCCAAGTTCGTCCAGCGGAAAAAGGCCACAAAAACGGGTGGGCTATAGCCTTGGGGGGTGGGGCTGGCCAACTTCCGTCCGCGGACTCGGAATGGTGCGAGACTTTGCGAGGGTCCTCCTTGTTCCAAAAATAGGCCGCTGGCACAGCCGCGCCAAAAATAACCGCCCCAAAAAGGCCGGGCGCCAAGTTCGTCCAGCGGAAAAAGACCACAAAAACGGGTGGGCTAAATGCGTTGGGGGTGGGGCTGGCGAACTTCGTCCGCCGGACTCGGAATGGCGCGAGACTTTGCGAGGGCCTCCGTGTGCGAAAAAAATAGGCGCGGGCACAGCCGCGCCAAAAAACACAGCCCAAGGCCGGGCGCCAAGTTCGTCCAGCGGAAAAAGGCCACAAAAATGGGTGGGCTATAGCCTTGGGGGTGGGGCTGGCCAACTTCGTCCGCGGACTCGGAATGGCGCGAGACTTTACGAGGGGCCTCTGTGTGCCAAAAATAGGCGCGGGCACAGCCGCGCCCAAAAATAACCGCCACGAAGGCCGGGCGCCAAGTTCGTCCAGCGGAAAAAGACCACAAAAACGGGTGGGCTATAGCCTTGGGGGGTGGGGCTGGCCAACTTCGTCCGCCGGATTCGGAGTGGCGCTAGACTTTACGAGGGTCCTCCATGTGACAAAAATAGGCCGCGACCACAGCCGCGCCCAAAAGTAACCGCCCGAAGGCCGGGGCGCCATGTTCGTCCAGCGGAAAAAGGCCACAAAAACGGGTGGGCTATAGCGTTGGGAGGTGGGGCAGGCCAACTTCGTCCGCCGGACTCGGAATGGTGCGAGACTTTGCGGACCTCGGAATGGTGCGAGACTTTGCGAGGGGCCCTCCGTGTGCAGCGGAAAAAGACCACAAAACGGGTGGGCTATAGCCCTGGGGGTGGGGGGCACAGCCGCGCGCGAGACTTTGCGAGGGCCTCCGTGCGGTGTGGGCAAAAATAACAGCCGCGCCAAAAAATAACAGCCCGAAGGCCGGGGCGCCAAGTTCGTCCAGCGGAAAAAGGCCACAAAAATGGGTGGGCTATAGCCTTGGGGGGTGGGGCTGGCCAACTTCGTCCGCCGGACTCGGAATGGCGCGAGACTTTGCGAGCGGCCTCCGCGTGCCAAAAATAGGCCGCGGGCACAGCCGCGCCCAAAAATAACCGCCCCAAGGCTGGGGCGCCAAGTTCGTCCAGCGGAAAAAGGCCACAAAAACGGGTGGGCTATAGCGTTGGGAGGTGGGGCCGGCCAACTTCGTCCGCCGGACTCGGAATGACGCGAGACTTTGCGAGGGGCCTCCGTGTGCCAAAAATAGGCCGCGGGCACAGCCGCGCCCAAAAATAACCGCCCGAAGGCCGGCACGCCAAGTTCGTCCAGCGGAAAAAGGCCACAAAAACGGGTGGGCTATAGCCCTGGGGGGTGGGGCTGGCCAACTTCGTCCGCCGGACTCGGAATGGCGCGAGACTCTGCGAGTTGCCTCCGTGAGCCAAAAATAGGCCGCGGGCACAGCCGCGCCCAAAAATAACCGCCCGAAGGCCGGTGCGCCAAGTTCGTCCAGCGGAAAAAGGCAACAAAATCGGGTGGGCTATAGCCTTGGGGGGTGGTGCTGGCCAACTTCGTCCGCCGGACTCGGAATGGCGCGAGACTTTACGAGGGGCCTCCGTGTGCGAAAAATAGGCCGCGGGCACAGCCGCGCCAAAAAATAACAGCCCGAAGGCCGGGGCGCCAAGTTCGTCCAGCGGAAAAAGGCCACAAAAATGGGTGGGCTATAGCCTTGGGGGGTGGGGCTGGCCAACTTCGTCCGCCGGACTCGGAATGGCGCGAGACTTTGCGAGCGGCCTCCGCGTGCCAAAAATAGTCCTCGGGCACAGCCGCGCCAAAAAAAAACAGCCCCAACGCTGGGGCGCCAAGTTCGTCCAGCGGAAAAAGGCCACAAAAACGGGTGGGCTATAGCGTTGGGAGGTGGGGCCGGCCAACTTCGTCCGCCGGACTCGGAATGACGCGAGACTTTGCGAGCGGCCTCCGTGTGGCAAAAATAGGCCGCGGGCACAGTCGCACCCAAAAATAACCGCGCGAAGGCCGGGGCGCCAAGTTCGTCCAGTGGAAAAAGGCAACAAAAACGGGTGGGCTATAGCCTTGGGGGGTGGGGCTGGCCCACTTCGTCCGCCGGACTCGGAATGGCGCGAGACTTTGCGAGGGTCCTCCGTGTGCCAAAAATAGGCCGCGGCCACAGCCGCGCCCAAAAATAACCGCCCGAAGGCCGGGGCGCCAAGTTCGTCCAGCGGAAATAGGCCACAAAAACGGGTGGGCTATAGCCTTGGGGGGTGGGGCTGGCCAACTTCGTCCGCCGGACTCGGAGTGGCGTGAGACTTTGCGAGGGGCCTCCGTGTGCCAAAAATAGGCCGCGGGCACAGCCGAGCCCAAAAATAACCGCCCGAAGGCCGGGGCGCCAAGTTCGTCCAGCGGAAATAGGCTACAAAAACGGGTGGGCTATAGCCTTGGGGGGTGGGGCTGGCCAACTTCGTCCGCCGGACTCGGAATGGCACAAGACTTTGCGAGGGGCCTCCGTGTGCCAAAAATAGGCAGCGGGCACAGCCGCGCCCAAAAATAACCGCCCGAAGGCCGGGGCGCCAAGATCGTCCAGCGGAAAAATGCCACAAAAACGGGTGGGCTATAGCCTTGGGGGGTGGGGCTGGCCGACTTCGTCCGCCGGACTCGGAGCGGCGCGAGACTTTACGAGGGTCCTCCGTGTGACAAAAATAGGCCGCGACCACAGCCGCGCCCAAAAATAACCGCCCGAAGGCCGGGGCGCCATGTTCGTCCAGCGGAAAAAGGCCACAAAAACGGGTGGGCTATAGCCTTGGGGGGTGGGGCTGGCCAACTTCGTCCGCCGGACTCGGAGCGGCGCGAGACTTTGCGAGGGTCCTCCGTGTGACAAAAATAGGCCGCGACCACAGCCGCGCCCAAAAATAACCGCCCGAAGGCCGGGGCGCCATGTTCGTCCAGCGGAAAAAGGCCACAAAAACGGGTGGGCTATAGCCTTGGGGGGTGGGGCTGGCCAACTTCGTCCGCCGGATTCGGAGTGGCGCTAGACTTTACGAGGGTCCTCCGTGTGACAAAAATAGGCCGCGACCACAGCCGCGCCCAAAAATAACCGCCCGAAGGCCGGGGCGCCATGTTCGTCCAGCGGAAAAAGGCCACAAAAACGGGTGGGCTATAGCCTTGGGGGGTGGGGCTGGCCAACTTCGTCCGCCGGACTCGGAATGGTGCGAGACTTTGCGAGGGTCCTCCGTGTGCCAAAAATAGGCCGCGGGCACAGCCGCGCCCAAAAATAACCGCCCGAAGGCCGGGGCGCCAAGTTCGTCCAGCGGAAAAAGGCCACAAAAATGGGTGGGCTATAGCCTTGGGGGGTGGGGCTGGCCAACTTCGTCCGCCGGACTCGGAATGGCGCGAGACTTTGCGGCCGCGCACAGCTCAGCCCGAAGGCCGGGCGCCAAGTTCGTGCGGAAAAGGCCAAAAAATGGGTGGGCTATAGGCGAGATGGCGGCACAGCGAGCCCGTTAAAAAAATAGGTCAAGGCGCCCCCAAGGCTGGGGCGCCATGTTCGTCCAGCGGAAAAAGGCCACAAAAACGGGTGGGCTATAGCGTTGGGAGGTGGGGCCGGCCAACTTCGTCCGCCGGACTCGGAATGACGCGAGACTTTGCGAGGGGCCTCCGTGTGCCAAAAATAGGCCGCGGGCACAGCCGCGCCCAAAAATAACCGCCCGAAGGCCGGCACGCCAAGTTCGTCCAGCGGAAAAAGGCCACAAAAACGGGTGGGCTATAGCCTTGGGGGGTGGGGCTGGCCAACTTCGTCCGCCGGACTCGGAATGGCGCGAGACTCTGCGAGTTGCCTCCGTGTGCCAAAAATAGGCCGCGGGCACAGCCGCGCCCAAAAATAACCGCCCGAAGGCCGGTGCGCCAAGTTCGTCCAGCGGAAAAAGGCAACAAAATCGGGTGGGCTATAGCCTTGGGGGGTGGTGCTGGCCAACTTCGTCCGCCGGACTCGGAATGGCGCGAGACTTTACGAGGGGCCTCCGTGTGCGAAAAATAGGCCGCGGGCACAGCCGCGCCAAAAAATAACAGCCCGAAGGCCGGGGCGCCAAGTTCGTCCAGCGGAAAAAGGCCACAAAAATGGGTGGGCTATAGCCTTGGGGGGTGGGGCTGGCCAACTTCGTCCGCCGGACTCGGAATGGCGCGAGACTTTGCGAGCGGCCTCCGCGTGCCAAAAATAGGCCGCGGGCACAGCCGCGCCCAAAAATAACCGCCCCAAGGCTGGGGCGCCAAGTTCGTCCAGCGGAAAAAGGCCACAAAAACGGGTGGGCTATAGCGTTGGGAGGTGGGGCCGGCCAACTTCGTCCGCCGGACTCGGAATGACGCGAGACTTTGCGAGCGGCCTCCGTGTGGCAAAAATAGGCCGCGGGCACAGTCGCACCCAAAAATAACCGCGCGAAGGCCGGGGCGCCAAGTTCGTCCAGTGGAAAAAGGCAACAAAAACGGGTGGGCTATAGCCTTGGGGGGTGGGGCTGGCCCACTTCGTCCGCCGGACTCGGAATGGCGCGAGACTTTGCGAGGGTCCTCCGTGTGCCAAAAATAGGCCGCGGCCACAGCCGCGCCCAAAAATAACCGCCCGAAGGCCGGGGCGCCAAGTTCGTCCAGCGGAAATAGGCCACAAAAACGGGTGGGCTATAGCCTTGGGGGGTGGGGCTGGCCAACTTCGTCCGCCGGACTCGGAATGGCGTGAGACTTTGCGAGGGGCCTCCGTGTGCCAAAAATAGGCCGCGGGCACAGCCGCGCCCAAAAATAACCGCCCGAAGGCCGGGGCGCCAAGTTCGTCCAGCGGAAATAGGCTACAAAAACGGGTGGGCTATAGCCTTGGGGGGTGGGGCTGGCCAACTTCGTCCGCCGGACTCGGAATGGCACAAGACTTTGCGAGGGGCCTCCGTGTGCCAAAAATAGGCAGCGGGCACAGCCGCGCCCAAAAATAACCGCCCGAAGGCCGGGGCGCCAAGATCGTCCAGCGGAAAAATGCCACAAAAACGGGTGGGCTATAGCCTTGGGGGGTGGGGCTGGCCGACTTCGTCCGCCGGACAAGGAGCGGCGCGAGACTTTGCGAGGGTCCTCCGTGTGACAAAAATAGGCCGCGACCACAGCCGCGCCCAAAAATAACCGCCCGAAGGCCGGGGCGCCATGTTCGTCCAGCGGAAAAAGGCCACAAAAACGGGTGGGCTATAGCCTTGGGGGGTGGGGCTGGCCAACTTCGTCCGCCGGATTCGGAGTGGCGCTAGGCTTTGCGAGGGTCCTCCGTGTGACAAAAATAGGCCGCGACCACAGCCGCGCCCAAAAATAACCGCCCGAAGGCCGGGGCGCCATGTTCGTCCAGCGGAAAAAGGCCATAAAAACGGGTGGGCTATAGCCTTGGGGGGTGGGGCTGGCCAACTTCGTCCGCCGGACTCGGAATGGTGCGAGACTTTGCGAGGGTCCTCCGTGTGCCAAAAATAGGCCGCGGGCACAGCCGCGCCCAAAAATAACCGCCCGAAGGCCGGGGCGCCAAGTTCGTCCAGCGGAAAAAGACCACAAAAACGGGTGGGCTATAGCCTTGGGGGGTGGGGCTGGCCAACTTCGTCCGCCGGACTCGGAATGGCGCGAGACTTTGCGAGGGGCCTCCGTGTGCCAAAAATAGGCCGCGGGCACAGCCGCGCCCAAAAATAACCGCCCGATGGCCGGGGCGCCAAGTTCGTCCAGCGGAAAAAGGCAACAAAAACGGGTGGGCTATAGCCTTGGGGGGTGGGGCTGGCGAACTTCGTCTGCCGGACTCGGAATGGCGCGAGACTTTGCGAGCGGCCTCCGTGTGCCAAAAATAGGATGCGGGCACAGCCGCGCCCAAAATAACCGCCCGAAGGCCGGGACGCCAAGTTCTTCCAGCGGAAAAAGGCCACAAAAACGGGTGGGCTATAGCCTTGGGGGGTGGGGCTGGCCAACTTCGTCCGCCGGACTCGGAATGGCGTGAGAATTTGCGAGCGGCCTCCGTGTGCCAAAAATATGCCGCGGGCACAGCCGCGCCCAAAAATAACCGCCCGAAGGCCGGGGCGCCAAGTTCGTCCAGCGGAAAAAGGCCACAAAAACGGGTGGGCTATAGCCTTGGGGGGTGGGGTTGGCCAACTTCGTCCGCCGGACTCGGAATGGCGCGAGACTTTGCGAGTGGCCTCCGTGTGCCAAAAATAGGCCGCGGACACAGCTGCGCCCAAAAATCACCTCCCGAAGGCCGGGGCGCCAAGTTCGTCCAGCGGAAAAAGGCCACAAAAACGGGTGGGCTATAGCCTTGGGGGGTGGGGCTGGCCAACTTCGTCCGCCGGACTCGGAATGGCGCGAGACTTTGCGAGCGGCCTCCGTGTGCCAAAAATAGGCCGCGGGCACAGCGGCGCCCAAAAATAACCGCCCGAAGGCCGGGGCGCCAAGTTCGTCCAGCGGAAAAAGGCCACAAAAACGGGTGGGCTATGGCCTTGGGGGGTGGGGCTGGCCAGATTCGTCCGCCGGACTCGGAATGGCGTGAGACTTTGCGAGCGGCCTCCGTGTGCCAAAAATAGGCCGCGGGCACAGCCGTGCCCAAAAATAACCGCCCGAAGGCCGGGGCGCCAAGTTCGTCCAGCGGAAAAAGGCCACAAAAACGGGTGGGCTATAGCCTTGGGGTGTGGGGCTGGCCAACTTCGTCCGCCGGACTCGGAATGGCGCGACACTTAGCGAGCAGCCTCCGTGTGCCAAAAATAGGCCGCGGGCACAGCCGCGTCCCAAAATAACCGCCCGAAGGCCGGGGCGCCAAGTCCGTCCAGCGGAAAAGGGCCACAAAAACGGGTGGGCTATTGCCTTGGGGGGTGGGGCTGGCCAACTTCGTCCGCCGGACTCGGAATGGCGCGAGACTTTGCGAGCGGCCTCCGTGTGCCAAAAATAGGCCGCGGGCACAGCCGCACCCAAAAATAACTGCCCGAAGGCCGGGGCGCCATGTTCGTCCAGCGGAAAAAGGCCACAAAAACGGGTGGGCTATAGCCTTGGGGGGTGGGGCTGGCCAACTTCGTCCGCCGGACTCGGAATGGCGCGAGACTTTGCGAGCGGCCTCCGTGTGCGAAAAATAGGCCGCAGGCACATCCGCGCGCAAAAATAACAGCCCGAAGACCGGGGCGCCAAGTTCGTCCAGCGGAAAAAGGCCACAAAAACGGGTGGGCTATGGCCTTGGGGGGTGGGGCTGGCCAGATTCGTCCGCGGGACTCGGAATGGCGTGAGACTTTGCGAGCGGCCTCCGTGTGCCAAAAATAGGCCGCGGACACAGCCGCGCGCAAAAATAACCGCCCGAAGGCCGGGGCGCCAAGTTCGTCCAGCGGAAAATGGCCACAAAAACGGGTGGGCTATGGCCTTGGGGGGTGGGGCTGGCCAACTTCGTCCGCCGGACTCGGAATGGCGCGAGACTTTGCGAGCGGCCTCCGTGTGCCAAAAATAGGCCGCGGACACAGCCGTGCCCAAAAATAACCGCCCGAAGGCCGGGGCGCCAAGTTCGTCCAGCGGAAAAAGGCCACAAAAACGGGTGGGCTATAGCCTTGGGGGGTGGGGCTGGCCAACTTCGTCCGCCGGACTCGGAATGGCGCGAGACTCTGCGAGCGGCCTCCGTGTGCCAAAAATAGGCCGCGGGCACAGCCGCGCCCAAAAATAACCGCCCGAAGGCCGGGGCGCCAAGTTCGTCCAGCGGAAAAAGGCAACAAAAACGGGTGGGCTATAGCCTTGTGGGGTGGGGCTGGCCAACTTCGTCCGCCGGACTCGGAATGACGCGAGACTTTGCGAGCGGCCTCCGTGTACCAAAAATAGGCCACGGGCACAGCCACGCCCAAAAATAACCGCCCGAAGGCCGGGGCGCCAAGTTCGTCCAGCGGAAAAAGGCCACAAAAACGGGTGGGCTATAGCCTTGGGGGGTGGGGCTGGCCAACTTTGTCCGCCGGACTCGGAATGGCGCGAGACTCTACGAGCGGCCTCCGTGTGCCAAAAATTGGCCACGGGCACAGACGCGCCCAAAAATAACCGCCCGAAGGCCGGGGCGCCAAGTTCGTCCAGCGGAAAAAGGCCACAAAAACGGGTGGGCTATAGCCTTGGGGGGTGGGGCTGGCCAACTTCGTCCGCCGGACTCGGAATGGCGCGAGACATTTGCGAGCGGCCTCCATGTGCCAAAAATAGGCCGCGGGCACAGCTGCATACAAAAATAACCGCCCGAAGGCCGGGGCGCCAAGTTCGTCCAGCGGAAAAAGGCCACAAAAACGGGTGGGCTATAGCCTTGGGGGGTGGGGCTGGCCAACTTCGTCCGCCGGACTCGGAATGGCGCGAGACTTTGCGTGCGGCCTCCGTGTGCCAAAAGTAGGCCGCGGGCACAGCCGCGCCCAAAAATAACCGCCCGAAGGCCGGGGCGCCAAGTTCGTCCAGCGGAAAAGGGCCACAAAAACGGGTGGGCTATTGCCTTGGGGGGTGGGGCTGGCCAACTTCGTCCGCCGGACTCGGAATGGCGCGAGACTTTGCGAGCGGCCTCCGTGTGCCAAAAATAGGCCGCGGGCACAGTCACGCCCAATAATAACCGCCCGAAGGCCGGGGCGCCAAGTTCGTCCAGCGGAAAAAGGCCACAAAAACGGGTGGGCTATGGCCTTGGGGGGTGGGGCTGGCCAACTTCGTCCGCCGGACTCGGAATGGCGCGAGACTTTGCGGGCGGCCTCCGTGTGCCAAAAATATGCCGCGGACACAGCCGTGCCCAAAAATAACCGCCCGAAGGCCGGGGCGCCAAGTTCGTCCAGCGGAAAAAGGCCACAAAAACGGGTGGGCTATAGCCTTGGGGGGTGGGGCTGGCCAACTTCGTCCGCGGGACTCGGAATGGCGCGAGACTTTTGCGAGTGGCCTCCATGTGCCAAAAGTAGGCCGTGGGCACAGCTTCATACAAAAATAACCGCCCGAAGGCCGGGGCGCCAAGTTCGTCCAGCGGAAAAAGGCCACAAAAACGGGTGGGCTATAGCCTTGGGGGGTGGGGCTGGCCAACTTCGTCCGCCGGACTCGGAATGGCGCGAGACTCTGCGAGCGGCCTCCGTGTGCCAAAAATTGGCCGCGGGCACAGCCGCGCCCAAAAATAACCGCCCGAAGGCCGGGGCGCCAGGTTCGTCCAGCGGAAAAAGGCCACAAAAACGGGTGGGTTATAGCCTTGGGGGGTGGGGCTGGCCAACTCCGTCCGCCGGACTCGGAATGGCGCGAGACTTTTGCGAGCGGCCCCCGTGTGCCAAAAATAGGCCGCGGCCACAGCTGCGTACAAAAATAACCGCCCGAAGGCCGGGGCGCCAACTTCGTCCAGCGGAAAAAGGCCACAAAAACGGGTGGGCTATAGCCTTGGGGGGTGGGGCTGGCCAACTTCGTCCGCCGGACTCGGAATGGCGCGAGACTTTGCGTGCGGCCTCCGTGTGCCAAAAATAGGCCGCGGGCACAGCCGCGCCCAAAAATAACCGCCCGAAGGCCGGGGCGCCATGTTCGTCCAGCGGAAAAAGGCCACAAAAACGGGCGGGCTATAGCCTTGGGGGGTGGGGCTGGCCAACTTCATCCGCCGGACTCGGAATGGCACGAGACTCTGCGAGCGGCCTCCGTGTGCCAAAAATAGGCCGCGGGCACAGCCGCGCCCAATAATAACCGCCCGAAGGCCGGGGCGCCAAGTTCGTCCAGCGGAAAAAGGCCCCAAAAACGGGTGGGCTATAGCCTTGGGGGGTGGGGCTGGCCAACTTCGTCCGCCGGACTCAGAATGGCGCGAGACTTTGCGAGCGGCCTCCGTGTGCCAAAAATAGGCCGCGGGCACAGCCGCGCCCAAAAATAACCGCCCGAAGGCCGGGGCGCCAGGTTCGTCCAGCGGAAAAAGGCCACAAAAACGGGTGGGTTATAGCCTTGGGGGGTGGGGCTGGCCAACTTCGTCCGCCGGACTCGGAATGGCGCGAGACTTTTGCGAGCGGCCTCCGTGTGCCAAAAATAGGCCGCGGGCACAGCTGCGTACAAAAATAACCGCCCGAAGGCCGGGGCGCCAAGTTCGTCCAGCGGAAAAAGGCCACAAAAACGGGTGGGCTATAGCCTTGGGGGGTGGGGCTGGCCAACTTCATCCGCCGGACTCGGAATGGCGCGAGACTTTGTGAGCGGCCTCCGTGTGCCAAAAATAGGCCGCGGGCACAGCCGTGCCCAAAAATAACCGCCCGAAGGCCGGGGCGCCAAGTTCGTCCAGCGGAAAAAGGCCACAAAAACGGGTGGGCTATAGCCTTGGGGGGTGGGGCAGGCCAACTTCGTCCGCCGGACTCGGATTGGCGCGAGACTTTGCGAGCGGACTCCGTGTGCCAAAAATAGGCCGCGGGCACAGCCGCTTCCAAAAATAACCTCCCGAAGGCCGGAGCGCCAAGTTCGTCCAGCGGAAAAAGGCCACAAAAACGGGTGGGCTATAGCCTTGGGGGGTGGGGCTGGCCAACTTCGTCCGCCGGACTCGGAATGGCGCGAGACTCTGCAAGCGGCCTCCGTGTGCCAAAAATAGGCCGCGGGCACAGCCGCGCCCAAAAATAACCGCCCGAAGGCCGGGGCCCCAAGTTCGTCCAGCGGAAAAAGGCCACAAAAACGGGTGGGCTATGGCCTTGGGGGGTGGGGCTGGCCAACTTTGTCCGCCGGACTTGGAATGGCGCGAGACTTTGCGAGCGGCCTCCGTGTGCCAAAAATAGGCCGCGCACACAGCCGTGCCCAAAAATAACCGCCCGAAGACCGGGGCGCCAAGTTCGTCCAGCGGAAAAAGGCCACAAAAACGGGTGGGCTATAGCCTTGGGGGGTGGGGCTGGCCAACTTCGTCCGCCGGACTCGGAATGGCGCGAGACTTTGCGAGCGGCCTCCATGTGCCAAAAATAGGCCGTGGGCACAGCTGCAAACAAAAATAACCGCCCGAAGGCCGGGGCGCCAAGTTCGTCCAGCGGAAAAAGGCCACAAAAACGGGTGGGCTATAGCCTTGGGGGGTGGGGCTGGCCAACTTCGTCCGCCGGACTCGGAATGGCGCGAGACTCTGCGAGCGGCCTCCGTGTGCCAAAATTGGTCAGCGCGCACAGCCGCGCCCAAAAATAACCGCCCGAAGGCCGGGGCGCCAAGTTCGTCCAGCGGAAAAAGGCCACAAAAACGGGTGGGCTATAGCCTTGGGGGGTGGGGCTGGCCAACTTCGTCCGCCGGACTCGGAATGGCGCGAGACTCTGCGAGCGGCCTCCGTGTGCCAAAAATAGGCCGCGGGCACAGCCGCGCCCAATAATAACCGCCCGAAGGCCGGGGCGCCAAGTTCGTCCAGCGGAAAAAGGCCACAAAAACGGGCGGGCTATAGCCTTGGGGGGTGGGGCTGGCCAACTTCGTCCGCCGGACTCGAATGGCGCGAGACTCTGCGAGCGGCCTCCATGTGGCAAAAATAGGCCGCGGGCACAGCCACGCCAAAAAATAACCGCCCGAAGGCCGGGGCGCCAAGTTCGTCCAGCGGAAAAAGGCCCCAACAACGGGTGGGCTATAGCCTTGGGGGGTGGGGCTGGCCAACTTCGTCCGCCGGACTCGGAATGGCGCGAGACTCTGCGAGGGGCCTCCGTGTGCCAAAAATAGACCGGGACACAGCCGCGCCCAAAAATAAGCGCCCGAAGGCCGGGCCGCGAAGTTCGTCCAGCGGAAAAAGGCCACAAAAACGGGTGGGCTATAGCCTTGGGGGCTGGGGCCCGCCAACTTCGTCCGCCGCACTCGGAATGGCGCGAGACTTTGCGAGGGGCCTCCGTGTGCCAAAAATAGGCCGCGGGAACAGCCGAGCTAAAAAATAACTGCCCGAAGGCCGGGGCGCCAAGTTCGTCCAGCGGAAAAAGGCCACAAAAACGGGTCGGCTATAGCCTTGGGGATTGGTGCTGGCCAACTTCGTCCGCCGGACTCGGAATGGCGCGAGACCTTGCGAGCGGCCTCCATGTGCCCAAAATAGGTCGCGGGCTCAGCCGCGCCCAAAAATAACCACCCGAAGGCCGGGGCGCCAAGTTCGTCCAGCGGAAAAAGGCCACAAATACGGGTGGGCTATAGCTTTGGGGGGTGGGGCTGGCCAACTTCGTCCGCCGGACTCGGAATGGCGCGAGACTTTGCGAGTGGCCTCTGTGTGCCACAAATAGGCCTTGGCACAGCCGCGCCCAAAAAACGCCCGACGGCCGGGGCGCCAGGTTCGTCCAGCGGAAAAAGGCCACAAAAACGGGTGGGTTATAGCCTTGGGGGGTGGGGCTGGCCAACTTCGTCCGCCGGACTCGGAATGGCGCGAGACTTTTGCGAGCGGCCTCCGTGTGCCAAAAATAGGCCGCGGGCACAGCTGCGTACAAAAATAACCGCCCGAAGGCCGGGGCGCCAAGTTCGTGCAGCGGAAAAAGGCCACAAAAACGGGTGGGCTATAGCCTTGGGGGGTGGGGCAGGCCAACTTCGTCCGCCGGACTCGGAATGGCGCGAGACTCTGCGAGCGGCCTCCATGTGGCAAAAATAGGCCGCGGGCACAGCCACGCCAAAAAATAACCTCCCGAAGGCCGGGGCGCCAAGTTCGTCCAGCGGAAAAAGGCCACAAAAACGGATGGGCTATAGCCTTGGGGGGTGGGGCTGGCCAACTTCGTCCGCCGGACTCGGAATGGCGCGAGACTCTGCAAGCGGCCTCCGTGTGCCAAAAATAGGCCGCGGGCACAGCCGCGCCCAAAAATAACCGCCCGAAGGCCGGGGCGCCAAGTTCGTCCAGCGGAAAAAGGCCACAAAAACGGGTGGGCTATGGCCTTGGGGGGTGGGGCTGGCCAACTTTGTCCGCCGGACTTGGAATGGCGCGAGACTTTGCGAGCGGCCTCCGTGTGCCAAAAATAGGCCGCGCACACAGCCATGCCCAAAAATAACCGCCCGAAGACCGGGGCGCCAAGTTCGTCCAGCGGAAAAAGGCCACAAAAACGGGTGGGCTATAGCCTTGGGGGGTGGGGCTGGCCAACTTCGTCCGCCGGACTCCGAATGGCGCGAGACTTTTGCGAGCGGCCTCCATGTGCCAAAAATAGGCCGTGGGCACAGCTGCATACAAAAATAACCGCCCGAAGGCCGGGGCGCCAAGTTCGTCCAGCGGAAAAAGGCCACAAAAACGGGTGGGCTATAGCCTTGGGGGGTGGGGCTGGCCAACTTCGTCCGCCGGACTCGGAATGGCGCGAGACTCTGCGAGCGGCCTCCGTGTGCCAAAAATTGGCCGCGCGCACAGCCGTACCCAAAAATAGCCGCCCGAAGGCCGGGGCGCCAAGTTCGTCCAGCGGAAAAAGGCCACAAAAACGGGTGGGCTATAGCCTTGGGGGGTGGGGCTGGCCAACTTCGTCCGCCGGACTCGGAATGGCGCGAGACTCTGAGAGCGGCCTCCGTGTGCCAAAACTAGGCCGCGGGCACAGCCGCGCCCAATAATAACCGCCCGAAGGCCGGGGCGCCAAGTTCGTCCAGCGGAAAAAGGCCACAAAAACGGGCGGGCTATAGCCTTGGGGGGTGGGGCTGGCCAACTTCGTCCGCCGGACTCGGAATGGCGCGAGACTTTTGCGAGCGGCCTCCGTGTGCCAAAAATAGGCCGCGGGCACAGCTGCGTATAAAAATAACCGCCCGAAGGCCGGGGCGCCAAGTTCGTCCAGCGGAAAAAGGCCACAAAAACGGGTGGGCTATAGCCTTGGGGGGTGGGGCTGGCCAACTTCGTCCGCCGGACTCAGAATGGCGCGAGACTTTGCGAGTGGCCTCCGTGTGCCAAAAATAGACCGCGGTCACAGCCGCGCCCAAAAATAACCGCCCGAAGGCCGGGGCGCCAAGTTCGTCCAGCGGAAAAAGGCCACAAAAACGGGTGGGCTATAGCCTTGGGGGGTGGGGCTGGCCAACTTCGTCCGCCGGACTCGGAATGGCGCGAGACTTTGCGAACGGCCTCCGTGTGCCAAAAATAGGCCGCGGGCACAGCCGAGCTAAAAAATAACTTCCCGAAGGCCGGGGCGCCAAGTTCGTCCAGCGGAAAAAGGCCACAAAAACGGGTCGGCTATAGCCTTGGGGATTGGTGCTGGCCAACTTCGTCCGCCAGACTCGGAATGGCGCGAGACCTTGCGAGCGGCCTCCATGTGCCCAAAATAGGTCGCGGGCACAGCCGCGCCCAAAAATAACCACCCGAAGGCCGGGGCGCCAAGTTCGTCCAGCGGAAAAAGGCCACAAAAACGGGTGGGCTATAGCCTTGGGGGGTGGGGCTGGCCAACTTCGTCCGCCGGACTCGGAATGGCGCGAGACTTTGCGAGTGGCCTCTGTGTGCCACAAATAGGCCGCGGGCACAGCCGCGCCCAAAAAAAACGCCCGAAGGCCGGGGCGCCAGGTTCGTCCAGCGGAAAAAGGCCACAAAAACGGGTGGGTTATAGCCTTGGGGGGTGGGGCTGGCCAACTTCGTCCGCCGGACTCGGAATGGCGCGAGACTTTTGCGAGCGGCCTCCGTGTGCCAAAAATAGGCCGCGGGCACAGCTGCGTACAAAAATAACCGCCCGAAGGCCGGGGCGCCAAGTTCGTCCAGCGGAAAAAGGCCACAAAAACGGGTGGGCTATAGCCTTGGGGGGTGGGGCTGGCCAACTTCATCCGCCGGACTCGGAATGGCGCGAGACTTTGTGAGCGGCCTCCGTGTGCCAAAAATAGGCCGCGGGCACAGCCGCGCCCAAAAATAACCGCCCGAAGGCCGGGGCGCCAAGTTCGTCCAGCGGAAAAAGGCCACAAAAACGGGTGGGCTATAGCCTTGGGGGGTGGGGCAGGCCAACTTCGTCCGCCGGACTCGGATTGGCGCGAGACTTTGCGAGCGGCCTCCGTGTGCCAAAAATAGGCCGCGGGCACAGCCGCTTCCAAAAATAACCGCCCGAAGGCCGGGGCGCCAAGTTCGTCCAGCGGAAAAAGGCCACAAAAACGGGTGGGCTATAGCCTTGGGGGGTGGGGCTGGCCAACTTCGTCCGCCGGACTCGGAATGGCGCGAGACTCTGCAAGCGGCCTCCGTGTGCCAAAAATAGGCCGCGGGCACAGCCGCGTCCAAAAATAACCGCCCGAAGGCCGGGGCGCCAAGTTCGTCCAGCGGAAAAAGGCCACAAAAACGGGTGGGCTATAGCCTTGGGGGTGGGGCTGGCCAACTTCGTCCGCCGGACTCGGAATGGCGCGAGACTTTGCGAGCGGCCTCCGTGTGCCAAAAATAGGCCGCGGGCACAGCCGCTTCCAAAAATAACCGCCCGAAGGCCGGGGAGCCAAGTTCGTCCAGCGGAAAAAGGCCACAAAAACGGGTGGGCTATAGCCTTGGGGGGTGGGGCTGGCCAACTTCGTCCGCCGGACTCGGAATGGCGCGAGACTCTGCAAGTGGCCTCCGTGTGCCAAAAATAGGCCGCGGGCACAGCCGCGACCAAAAATAACCGCCCGAAGGCCGGGGCGCCAAGTTCGTCCAGCGGAAAAAGGCCACAAAAACGGGTGGGCTATAGCCTTGGGGGGTGGGGCTGGCCAACTTCGTCCGCCGGACTCGGAATGGCGCGAGACTCTGCGAGCGGCCTCCGTGTGCCAAAAATAGGTCGCAGGCACAGCCGCGCCCAAAAATAACTGCCCGAAGGCCGGGGCGCCAAGGTCGTCCAGCGGAAAAAGGCCACAAAAACGGGTGGGCTATAGCCTTGGGGGGTGGGGCAGGCCAACTTCGTCCGCCGGACTCGGAATGGCGCGAGACTCTGCGAGCGGCCTCCGTGTGCCGAAAATAGGCCGCGGGCATAGCCGCGTCCAAAAATAACCGCCCGAAGGCCGGGGCGCCAAGTTCGTCCAGCGGAAAAAGGCCACAAAAACGGGTGGGCTATAGCCTTGGGGGGTGGGTCTGGCCAACTTCGTCCGCCGGACTCGGAATGGCGCGAGACCTAGCGAGCCGCCTCCATGTGCCAAAAATAGGCCGCGGGCACAGCCGCGCCCAAAAATAACCGCCCGAAGGCCGGGGCGCCAAGTTCGTCCAGCGGAAAAAGGCCACAAAAACGGGTGGGCTATAGCCATGGGGGGTGGGGCTGGCCAACTTCGTCCGCCGGACTCGGAATGGCGCGACACTTTGCGAGCGGCCTCCGTGTGCCAAAAATAGGCCGCGGGCTCAGCCGCGCCCAAAAATAACAGCCCGAAGGCCGGGGCGCCAAGTTCGTCCAGCGGAAAAAGGCCACAAAAACGGGTGGGCTATAGCCTTGGGGGTGGGGCTGGCCAACTGGCCCGCCGGACTCGCAATGGCGCGAGACTTTACGAGCGGCCTCCATGTGCCAAAAAATAGGCCGCGGGCACAGCCGCGCCTGGGGACAACCGCGGGCACGGCCGCGCCTAAAATAACCGCCCGAAGGTCGGGCGCCAAGTTCGTCCAGCGGAAAAAGGCCACAAAAACGCGGGTGGGCTATGGCCTTGGGGGTGGGGCTGGCCAACCGTCCGCGGACTCGGAATGGTGCGAGACTTTGCGAGTGGCCTCCGTGTGCCAAAAATAGGCACAGCCGGGCACAGCCGCGCCGCGCCCAAAAATAACCGCCCGAAGGCCGGGCGCCAAGTTCGTCCAGCGGAAAAAGGCCACAAAAACGGGTGGGCTATAGCCTTGGGGGGTGGGGCTGGCCAACTTCGTCCGCCGGACTCGGAATGGCGCGAGACTTTGCGAGTGGCCTCCGTGTGCCAAAAATAGACCGCGGGCACAGCCGCGCCCAAAAATAACCGCCCGAAGGCCGGGGCGCCAAGTTCGTCCAGCGGAAAAAGGCCACAAAAACGGGTGGGCTATAGCCTTGGGGGGTGGGGCTGGCCAACTTCGTCCGCCGGACTCGGAATGGCGCGAGACTTTGCGAGGGGCCTCCGTGTGCGAAAAATAGGCCGCGGGCACAGCCGCGCCCAAAAATAACCGCGGGCACAGCCGCGCCCAAAAATAACCGCCCGAAGGTCGGGGCGCCAAGTTCGTCCAGCGGAAAAAGGCCACAAAAACGGGTGGGCTATAGCCTTGGGGGGTGGGGCTGGCCAACTTCGTCCGCCGGACTCGGAATGGCGCGAGACTTTGCGAGGGGCCTCCGTGTGCGAAAAATAGGCCGCGGGCACAGCCGCGCCCAAAAATAACCGCCCGAAGGCCGGGGCGCCAAGTTCGTCCAGCGGAAAAAGGCCACAAAAACGGGTGGGCTATAGCCTTGGGGGGTGGGGCTGGCCAGCTTCGTCCGCCGGACTCGGAATGGCGCGAGACTTTGTGATCGGCGTCCGTGTGCCAAAAATAGGCCGCGGGCACAGCTGAGCCCAAAAATAACCGCCCGACGGCCGGGGCGCCAAGTTCGTCCAGCGGAAAAAGGCCACAAAAACGGGTGGGCTATAGCCTTGGGGGGTGGGGCTGGCCAACTTCGTCCGCCGGACTCGGAATGGCGCAAGACTTTGCGAGCGGCCTCCGTGTGCCAAAAATAGGCCACGGGCACAGCCGAACCCAAAAATAACCGCCCGAAGGCCGGGGCGCCAAGTTCGTCCAGCGGAAAAAGGCCACAAAAATGGGTGGGCTATAGCCTTGGGGGGTGGGGCTGAAAAACTTCGTCCGCCGGACTCGGAATGGCGCGAGACTTTATGAGCAGCCTCTGCGTGCCAAAAATAGGCTGCGGGCACAGCCGCGCCCAAAAATAACCGCCCGAAGGTCGGGGCGCCAAGTTCGTCCAGCGGAAAAAGGCCACAAAAACGGGTGGGCTATAGCCTTGGGGGGTGGGGCTGGCCAACTTCGTCCGCCGGACTCGGATTGGCGCAAGACTTTGCGAGCGGCCTCCGTGTGCCAAAAATAGGCCACGGGCACAGCCGAACCCAAAAATAACCGCCCGAAGGCCGGGGCGCCAAGTTCGTCCAGCGGAAAAAGGCCACAAAAATGGGTGGGCTATAGCCTTGGGGGGTCGGGCTGAAAAACTTCGTCCGCCGGACTCGGAATGGCGCGAGACTTTATGAGCAGCCTCTGCGTGCCAAAAATAGGCTGCGGGCACAGCCGCGCCCAAAAATAACCGCCCGAAGGTCGGGGCGCCAAGTTCGTCCAGCGGAAAAAGGCCACAAAAACGGGTGGGCTATAGCCTTGGGGGGTGGGGCTGGCCACACGAAATGGCGCGAGACTTCTGGACTCGGAATGGCGCGAGACTTAGCGAGCGCCCGAACGCCGGCCTCACAAAAACGCTAAGCCTTGGGGGCTGGGGCTGGCCAACAGCCGCCGGACTCGGAATGGCGCGAAAAATAACGGACCAAAGGCCAGGGTGCCCAAAGTTCGGGTCCAGTGGAAAAAGGCCACAAAAACGGGTGGGCTATAGCCTTGGGGGTGGGGCTGGCCAACTGTCCGCCGGACACGAAATGGCGCGAGACTTTGCGAACGGCCTCCGTGTGCCAAAAATAGGCCCTTGGGCACAGCCGCGCCAAAAATAACCGCCCGAAGGCCGGGCGCCAAGTTCGTCCAGCGGAAAAAGGCCACAAAAACGGGTGGGCTATAGCCTTGGGGGTGGGGCTGGCCAACCGTCCGCGGACTCGAATGGCGCGAGACTTTGCGAGCGGCCTCCGTGTGCCAATAATAGGCCGCGGGCACGGCCGCGCCCAAAAATAACCGCCCGAAGGCCGGGGCGCCAAGTTCGTCCAGCGAAAAAGGCCAAAAAACGGGTGGGCTATAGCCTTGGGGTTGGGGCTGGCCAAGTTCGTCCGCCGGACTCGGAATGGGGCCAGACTTTGCGAGGGGCCTCCGTGTGCCAAAAATAGGCCGCGTACACAGCCGCCACCAAAAATAACCACCCGAAGGCAGGGGCGCCAAGTTCGTCCAGTGGAAAAAGGCCACAAAAACGGGTGGGCTATAGCCTTGGGGGGTGGGGCTGGCCAAGTTCGTCCGCCGGACTCGGAATTGGGTGAGACTTTGCGAGCGGCCTCCGTGTGACAAAAATAGGACGCGGGCACAGCCACGCCCAAAAATAACCGCCCGAAGGCCGGGGCGCCAAGTTCGTCTAGCGGAAAAAGGCCACAAAAACGGGTGGGCTATAGCCTTTTGGGGTGGGGCTGGCCAAGTTCGTCCGCCGGACTCGGAATTGCGTAAGACTTTGCGGCGGCCTCCGTGTGCCAAAAATAGGCCTTGGGCACAGCCGCGCAAAAATAACCGCCCAAGGCCGGGGCGCCAAGTTCGTCCAGCGGAAAAAGGCCACAAAAACGGGTGGGCTATAGACTTGGGGGGTGGGGCTGGCCCACTTCGTCCGCCGGACTCGGAATGGCGCGAGACTTTACGAGCGGCCTCGGTGTGCCAAAAATAGGCCGCGGGCACAGCCGCGCCCAAAAATAACCGCCCGAAGGCCGGGGCGCCAAGTTCGTCCAGCAGAAAAAGCCCACAAAAACGGGTGGGCTATAGCCTTGGGGGGTGGGGCTGGCCAACTTCGTCCGCCGGACTCGGAATGGCGCGAGACTTTGCGAGCGGCATCCGTGTGCCAAAAATAGGCCACGGGCACAGCCGCGCCCAAAAATAACCGCCCGAAGGCCGGGGCGCCAAGTTCGTCCAGCGGAAAAAGGCCACAAAAACGGGTGGGCTATAGCCTTGGGGGCTGGGGCTGGCCAACTTCGTCCGCCGGACTCGGAATGGCGCGAGACTTTGCGAGCGGCCTCCGTGTACCAATAATAGGCCGCGGGCACAGCCGCGCCCAAAAATAACCGCCCAAAGGCCGGGGCGCCAAGTTCGTCCAGTGGAAAAAGGCCACAAAAACGGGTGGGCTATAGCCTTGGGGGGTGGGGCTGGCCAACTTCGTCCGCCGGACTCGGAATGGCGCGAGACTTTGCGAGCGGCCTCCGTGTGCCAAAAATAGGCCGCGGGCACAGCCGCGCCCAAAAATAACCGCGGGCACAGCCGCGCCCAAAAATAACCGCCCGAAGGCCGGGGCGCCAAGTTCGTCCAGCGGAAAAAGGCCACAAAAACGGGTGGGCTATGGCCTTGGGGGGTGGGGCTGGCCAACTTCGTCCGCCGGACTCGGAATGGCGCGAGACTTTACGAGTGGCCTCCGCGTGCCAAAAATAGGCCGCGGGCACAGCCGCGCCTAAAAATAACCGCCCAAAGGCCGGGGAGCCAAGTTCGTCCAGTGGAAAAAGGCCACAAAAACGGGTGGGCTATAGCCTTGGGGGGTGGGGCTGGCCACCTTCGTCCGCCGGACTCGGAATGGCGCGAGACTTTGCGAGCGGCCTCCGTGTGCCAAAAATAGGCCGCGGGCACAGCCGCGCCCAAAAATAACCGCGGGCACAGCCGCGCCCAAAAATAACCGCCCGAAGGCCGGGGCGCCAAGTTCGTCCAGCGGAAAAAGGCCACAAAAACGGGTGGGCTATAGCCTTGGGGGTGGGGCTGGCCAACTTCGTCCGCCGGACACGCAATGGCGCGAGACTTTGCGAGCGGCCTCCGTGTGCCAAAAATAGGCCGCGGGCACAGCCGCGCCCAAAAATAACCGCCCGAAGGCCGGGGCGCCAAGTTCGTCCAGCGGAAAAAGGCCACAAAAACGGGTGGGCTATAGCCTTGGGGGCTGGGGCTGGCCAACTTCGTCCGCCGGACTCGGAATGGCGCGAGACTTAGCGAGCGGCCTCCGTGTGCCAATAATAGGCCGCGGGCACAGCCGCGCCCAAAAATAACCGCCCGAAGGCCGGGGCGCCAAGTTCGTCCAGCGGAAAAAGGCCACAAAAACGGGTGGGCTATAGCCTTGGGGGGTGGGGCTGGCCAACTTCGTCCGCCGGACTCGGATTGGCGCAAGACTTTGCGAGCGGCCTCCGTGTGCCAAAAATAGGCCACGGGCACAGCCGAACCCAAAAATAACCGCCCGAAGGCCGGGGCGCCAAGTTCGTCCAGCGGAAAAAGGCCACAAAAATGGGTGGGCTATAGCCTTGGGGGGTCGGGCTGAAAAACTTCGTCCGCCGGACTCGGAATGGCGCGAGACTTTATGAGCAGCCTCTGCGTGCCAAAAATAGGCTGCGGGCACAGCCGCGCCCAAAAATAACCGCCCGAAGGTCGGGGCGCCAAGTTCGTCCAGCGGAAAAAGGCCACAAAAACGGGTGGGCTATAGCCTTGGGGGGTGGGGCTGGCCAACTTCGTCCGCCGGACACGAAATGGCGCGAGACTTTGCGAGCGGCCTCCGTGTGCCAAAAATAGGCCGCGGGCACAGCCGCGCCCAAAAATAACCGCCCGAAGGCCGGGGCGCCAAGTTCGTCCAGCGGAAAAAGGCCACAAAAACGGGTGGGCTATAGCCTTGGGGGCTGGGGCTGGCCAACTTCGTCCGCCGGACTCGGAATGGCGCGAGACTTAGCGAGCGGCCTCCGTGTGCCAATAATAGGCCGCGGGCACAGCCGCGCCCAAAAATAACCGACCAAAGGCCGGGGTGCCAAGTTCGTCCAGTGGAAAAAGGCCACAAAAACGGGTGGGCTATAGCCTTGGGGGGTGGGGCTGGCCAACTTCGTCCGCCGGACTCCGAATGGCGCGAGACTTTGCGAGCGGCCTCCGTGTGCCAATAATAGGCCGCGGGCACAGCCGCGCCCAAAAATAACCGCCCGAAGGCCAGGGCGCCAAGTTCGTCCAGCGAAAAAAGGCCACAAAAACGGGTGGGCTATAGCCTAGGGGGGTGGGGCTGGCCAACTTCGTCCGCCGGACTCGGAATGGCGCGAGACTTTGCGAGCGGCCTCCGTGTGCCAAAAATAGGCCGCGGATACAGCCGCGCCCAAAAATAACCACCCGAAGGCCGGGGCGCCAAGTTCGTCCAGCGGAAAAAGGCTACAAAAACGGGTGGGCTATAGCCTTGGGGGGTGGGGCTGGCCAACTTCGTCCGCCGGACTCGGAATGGCGTGAGACTTTGCGAGCGGCCTCCGTGTGCCAAAAATAGGCCGCGGGCACAGCCGCTCCCAAAAATAACCGCCCGAAGGCCGGGGCGCCAAGTTCGTCCAGCGGAAAAAGGCCACAAAAACGGGTGCGCTATAGCCTTGGGGGGTGGGGCTGGCCAACTTCGTCCGCCGGACTCGGAATGGCGTAAGACTTTGCGAGCGGCCTCCGTGTGCCAAAAATAGGCCGCGGGCACAGCCGCGCCCAAAAATAACCGCCCGAAGGCCGGGGCGCCAAGTTCGTCCAGCGGAAAAAGGCCACAAAAACGGGTGGGCTATAGACTTGGGGGGTGGGGCTGGCCCACTTCGTCCGCCGGACTCGGAATGGCGCGAGACTTTACGAGCGGCCTCGGTGTGCCAAAAATAGGCCGCGGGCACAGCCGCGCCCAAAAATAACCGCCCGAAGGCCGGGGCGCCAAGTTCGTCCAGCAGAAAAAGCCCACAAAAACGGGTGGGCTATAGCCTTGGGGGGTGGGGCTGGCCAACTTCGTCCGCCGGACTCGGAATGGCGCGAGACTTTGCGAGCGGCATCCGTGTGCCAAAAATAGGCCACGGGCACAGCCGCGCCCAAAAATAACCTCCCGAAGGCCGGGGCGCCAAGTTCGTCCAGCGGAAAAAGGCCACAAAAACGGGTGGGCTATAGCCTTGGGGGCTGGCGCTGGCCAACTTCGTCCGCCGGACTCGGAATGGCGCGAGACTTTGCGAGCGGCCTCCGTGTACCAATAATAGGCCGCGGGCACAGCCGCGCCCAAAAATAACCGCCCAAAGGCCGGGGCGCCAAGTTCGTCCAGTGGAAAAAGGCCACAAAAACGGGTGGGCTATAGCCTTGGGGGGTGGGGCTGGCCACCTTCAAATCGCCGGACTCGGAATGGCGCGAGACTTTGCGAGCGGCCTCCGTGTGCCAAAAATAGGCCGCGGGCACAGCCGCGCCCAAAAATAACCGCGGGCACAGCCGCGCCCAAAAATAACCGCCCGAAGGCCGGGGCGCCAAGTTCGTCCAGCGGAAAAAGGCCACAATAGGGGGTGGGCTATAGCGTTGGGGGGTGGGGCTGGCCAACTGGGTCCGCGGACTCGGAATGGCGCGAGACTTTACGAGTGGCCTCCGCGTGCCAAAAATAGGCCGCGGGCACAGCCGCGCCTAAAAATAACCGCCCAAAGGCCGGGGAGCCAAGTTCGTCCAGTGGAAAAAGGCCACAAAAACGGGTGGGCTATAGCCTTGGGGGGTGGGGCTGGCCAACTTCGTCCGCCGGACTCGGAATGGCGCGAGACTTTGCGAGCGGCCTCCGTGTGCCAAAAATAGGCCGTGAGCACAGCCGCGCCCAAAAATAACCGCGAGCACTGGCGCGCCCAAAAATAACCGCCCGAAGGCCGGGGCGCCAAGTTCGTCCAGCGGAAAAAGGCCACAAAAACGGGTGGGCTATAGCCTTGGGGGGTGGGGCTGGCCAACTTCGTCCGCCGGACTCGGAATGGCGCGAGACTTTGCGAGCGGCATCCGTGTGCCAAAAATAGGCCACGGGCACAGCCGCGCCCAAAAATAACCGCGGGCACAGCCGCGCCCAAAAATAACCGCCCGAAGGCCGGGGCGCCAAGTTCGTCCAGCGGAAAAAGGCCACAAAAACGGGTGGGCTATGGCCTTGGGGGGTGGGGCTGGCCAACTTCGTCCGCCGGACTCGGAATGGCGCGAGACTTTGCGAGTGGCCTCCGCGTGCCAAAAATAGGCCGCGGGCACAGCCGCGCCCAAAAATAACTGCCCAAAGGCCGGGGCGCCAAGTTCGTCCAGTGGAAAAAGGCC
This sequence comes from Citrus cavaleriei, assembly GCA_030448935.1. NCBI lineage: Eukaryota > Viridiplantae > Streptophyta > Magnoliopsida > Sapindales > Rutaceae > Citrus > Citrus cavaleriei. Next base: position 68,278 of record JAUJEM010000349.1, on the reverse strand, counting down.
ACAAAAACGGGTGGGCTATAGCCTTGGGGGGTGGGGCTGGCCACCTTCGTCCGCCGGACTCGGAATGGCGCGAGACTTTGCGAGCGGCCTCCGTGTGCCAAAAATAGGCCGCGGGCACAGCCGCGCCCAAAAATAACCGCGGGCACAGCCGCGCCCAAAAATAACCGCCCGAAGGCCGGGGCGCCAAGTTCGTCCAGCGGAAAAAGGCCACAAAAACGGGTGGGCTATAGCCTTGGGGGGTGGGGCTGGCCAACTTCGTCCGCCGGACTCGGAATGGCGTGAGACGTTGCGAAGGCCTCCGTGTGCCAAAAATAGGCCGCGGGCACAGCCGCGCCCAAAAATAACCGCCCGAAGGCCGGGGCGCCAAGTTCGTCCAGCGGAAAAAGGCCACAAAAACGGGTGGGCTATAGACTTGGGGGGTGGGGCTGGCCCACTTCGTCCGCCGGACTCGGAATGGCGCGAGACTTTGCGAGCGGCCTCCGTGTACCAATAATAGGCCGCGGGCACAGCCGCGCCCAAAAATAACCGCCCAAAGGCCGGGGCGCCAAGTTCGTCCAGTGGAAAAAGGCCACAAAAACGGGTGGGCTATAGCCTAGGGGGGTGGGGCTGGCCAACTTCGTCCGCCGGACTCGGAATGGCGCGAGACTTTGCGAGCGGCCTCCGTGTGGCAAAAATAGGCCGCGGATACAGCCGCGCCCAAAAATAACCACAAAAACGGGTGGGCTATAGCCTAGGGGGGTGGGGCTGGCCAACTTCGTCCGCCGGACTCGGAATGGCGCGAGACTTTGCGAGCGGACTCCGTGTGCCAAAAATAGGCCGCGGATACAGCCGCGCCCAAAAATAACCACCCGAAGGCCGGGGCGCCAAGTTCGTCCAGCGGAAAAAGGCTACAAAACCGGGTGGGCTATAGCCTTGGGGGGTGGGGCTGGCCAACTTCGTCCGCCGGACTCGGAATGGCGTGAGACTTTGCGAGCGGCCTCCGTGTGCCAAAAATAGGCCGCGGGCACAGCCGCTCCCAAAAATAACCGCCCGAAGGCCGGGGCGCCAAGTTCGTCCAGCGGAAAAAGGCCACAAAAACGGGTGGGCTATAGCCTTGGGGGTGGGGCTGGCCAACCGTCCGCCGGACTCGGAATGGCCCCAGACTTTGCGGGCGGCCTCCGTGTGCCAAAAATAGGCCACGGGCACAGCCGCGCCCAAAAATAACCGCCCGAAGGCCGGGGCGCCAAGTTCGTCCAGCGGAAAAAGGCCACAAAAACGGGTGGGCTATAGCCTTGGGGGGTGGGGCTGGCCACCTTCGTCCGCCGGACTCGGAATGGCGCGAGACTTTGCGAGCGGCCTCCGTGTGCCAAAAATAGGCCGCGGGCACAGCCGCGCCCAAAAATAACCGCGGGCACAGCCGCGCCCAAAAATAACCGCCCGAAGGCCGGGGCGCCAAGTTCGTCCAGCGGAAAAAGGCCACAAAAACGGGTGGGCTATAGCCTTGGTGGCTGGGGCTGGCCAACTTCGTCCGCCGGACTCGGAATGGCGCGAGACTTTGCGAGCGGCCTCCGTGTGCCAATAATAGGCCGCGGGCACAGCCGCGCCCAAAAATAACTGGCCAAAGGCCGGGGCGCCAAGTTCGTCCAGTGGAAAAAGGCCACAAAAACGGGTGGGCTATAGCCTTGGGGGGTGGGGCTGGCCAACTTCGTCCGCCGGACTCGGAATGGCGCGAGACTTTACGAGCGGCCTCCGTGTGCCAAAAATAGGCCAAGGGCACAGCCGCGACCAAAAAAAACCGCCCGAGGACGGGCGCCAAGTTCGTCCAGCGGAAAAAGGCCACAAAACGGGTGGGCTATAGCCTCGGGGGTGGGGCTGGCCTACTGGGTCCGCCGGGACTCGGAATGGCGCGAGACTTTACGAGCGGCCTCCGTGTGCCAAAAATAGGCCATGGGCACAGCCGCGCCTAAAAATAACCGCCGAAGGGACGGGGCGCGCCAAGTTCGTCCAGCGGAAAAAGGCCACAAAAACGGGTGGGCTATAGCCTTGGGGGGTGGGGCTGGCCAACTTCGTCCGCCGGACTCGGAATGGCGCGAGACTTTGCGAGCGGCCTCCGTGTGCCAAAAATATGCCGCGGGCACAGCCGCGCCCAAAAATAACCACGAGCACAGCCGCGCCCAAAAATAACCGCCCGAAGGCCGGGGCGCCAAGTTCGTCCAGCGGAAAAAGGCCACAAAAACGGGTGGGCTATAGCCTTGGTGGCTGGGGCTGGCCAACTTCGTCCGCCGGACTCGGAATGGCGCGAGACTTTGCGAGCGGCCTCCGTGTGCCAAAAATAGGCATGGGCACAGCCGCGCCTGTAAAATACCCGCCCAAAGGCCGGGGCGCCAAGTTCGTCCAGTGGAAAAAGGCCACAAAAACGGGTGGGCTATAGCCTTGGGGGGTGGGGCTGGCCAACTTCGTCCGCCGGACTCGGAATGGCGCGAGACTTTACGAGCGGCCTCCGTGTGCCAAAAATAGGCCGCGGGCACAGCCGCGCCCAAAAATAACCGCCCGAAGGACGGGGCGCCAAGTTCGTCCAGCGGAAAAAGGCCACAAAAACGGGTGGGCTATAGCCTTGGGGGGTGGGGCTGGCCAACTTCGTCTGCCGGACTCGGAATGGCGCGAGACTTTGCGATCGGACTCCGTGTGCCAAAAATAGGCCGCGGTCACAGCCGCGCCCAAAAATAACCGCCCGAAGGCCGGGGCGCCAAGTTCGTCCAGCGGAAAAAGGCCACAAAAACGGGTGGGCTATAGCCTTGGGGGGTGGGGCTGGCCACCTTCGTCCGCCGGACTCGGAATGGCGCGAGACTTTGCGAGCGGCCTCCGTGTGCCAAAAATAGGCCGCGGGCACAGCCGCGCCCAAAAATAACCGCGGGCACAGCCGCGCCCAAAAATAACCGCCCGAAGGCCGGGGCGCCAAGTTCGTCCAGCGGAAAAAGGCCACAAAAACGGGTGGGCTATAGCCTTGGTGGGTGGGGCTGGCCAACTTCGTCCGCCGGACTCGGAATGGCGCGAGACTTTGCGAGCGGCCTCCGTGTGCCAAATATAGGCCGCGGGCACAGCCGCGCCCAAAAATAACCGCCCGAAGGCCGGGGCGCCAAGTTCGTCCAGTGGAAAAAGGCCACAAAAACGGGTGGGCTATAGCCTTGGGGGGTGGGGCTGGCCAACTTCGTCCGCCGGACTCGGAATGGCGCGAGACTTTACGAGCGGCCTCCGTGTGCCAAAAATAGGCCGCGGGCACAGCCGCGCCCAAAAATAACCGCCCGAAGGACGGGGCGCCAAGTTCGTCCAGCGGAAAAAGGCCACAAAAACGGGTGGGCTATAGCCTTGGGGGGTGGGGCTGGCCAACTTCGTCTGCCGGACTCGGAATGGCGCGAGACTTTGCGATCGGACTCCGTGTGCCAAAAATAGGCCGCGGTCACAGCCGCGCCCAAAAATAACCGCCCGAAGGCCGGCGCCCAAGTTCGTCCAGCAGAAAAAGGCCACAAAACGGGTGGGCTATACACTTGGGGGGGGGGGCTAGCCAACTTCGTCCGCCGGAATCCGAATGGCGCTATACTTTGCGAGGGGCCTCCGTGTGCCATTCATAGGCCGCGTTCACAGACGCGCCAAACTATAACCGCCCGAAGGCAGGGGCGCCAAGTTCGTCCATCGGAAAAAGGCCACAAAACGGGTGGGCTATAGCCTTGGGGGTGGGGCTGGCCAACTTCGTCCGCCGGACTCCGAATGGCGCGAGACTTTGCGCGGCCTCCGTGTGCCAATAATAGGCCGCAGGCACAGCCGCGCCAAAAATAACCGCCCGAAGGCCGGGCGCCAAGTTCGTCCAGGGAAAAAGGCCACAAAAACGGGTGGGCTATAGCCTTGGGGGTGGGGCTGGCCAACTGTCCGCCGGACTCGGAGTGGCGCGAGACTTTACGAGCGGCCTCCGTGTGCCAAAAAATAGGCCAGCGGGCACAGCCGCGCAAAAAATAACCGCCCGAAGGACGGGGCGCCAAGTTCGTCCAGCGGAAAAAGGCCACAAAAACGGGTGGGCTATAGCCTTGGGGGGTGGGGCTGGCCAACTTCGTCTGCCGGACTCGGAATGGCGCGAGACTTTGCGATCGGACTCCGTGTGCCAAAAATAGGCCGCGGTCACAGCCGCGCCCAAAAATAACCGCCCGAAGGCCGGGGCGCCAAGTTCGTCCAGGGGAAAAAGGCCACAAAAACGGGTGGGCTATAGCCCTGGGGGGTGGGGCTGGCCAACTTCGTCCGCCGGACTCGGAATGGTACGAGACTTTACGAGCGGCCTCCGTGTGCTAAAAATAGGCCGCGGGCACAGCCGCGCCCAAAAATAACCGCCCGAAGGACGGGGCGCCAAGTTCGTCCAGCGGAAAAAGGCCACAAAAACGGGTGGGCTATAGCCTTGGGGGGTGGGGCTGGCCAACTTCGTCTGCCGGACTCGGAATGGCGCGAGACTTTGCGATCGGACTCCGTGTGCCAAAAATAGGCCGCGGTCACAGCCGCGCCCAAAAATAACCGCCCGAAGGCCGGGGCGCCAAGTTCGTCCAGCAGAAAAAGGCCACAAAAACGGGTGGGCTATACACTTGGGGGGTGGGGCTAGCCAACTGGTCCGCCGGACTCGAATGGCGCGAGACTTAGCGAGCGGCCTCCGTGTGCCAATAATAGGCCGCGGGCACAGCCGCGCCAAAAATAACCGCCCGAAGGCCGGGGCGCCAAGTTCGTCCAGCGGAAAAAGGCCACAAAAACGGGTGGGCTATAGCCTTGGGGGGTGGGGCTGGCCAACTTCGTCCGCCGGACTCCGAATGGCGCGAGACTTTGCGAGCGGCCTCCGTGTGCCAATAATAGGCCGCAGGCACAGCCGCGCCCAAAAATAACCGCCCGAAGGCCGGGGCGCCAAGTTCGTCCAGCGGAAAAAGGCCACAAAAACGGGTGGGCTATAGCCTTGGGGGGTGGGGCTGGCCAACTTCGTCCGCCGGACTCGGAATGGCGCGAGACTTTACGAGCGGCCTCCGTGTGCCAAAAATAGGCCGCGGGCACAGCCGCGCCCAAAAATAACCGCCCGAAGGCCGGGGCGCCAAGTTCGTCCAGCGGAAAAAGGCCACAAAAACGGGTGGGCTATAGCCTTGGGGGGTGGGGCTGGCCAACTTCGTCTGCCGGACTCGGAATGGCGCGAGACTTTGCGATCGGACTCCGTGTGCCAAAAATAGGCCGCGGTCACAGCCGCGCCCAAAAATAACCGCCCGAAGGCCGGGGCGCCAAGTTCGTCCAGCAGAAAAAGGCCACAAAAACGGGTGGGCTATACACTTGGGGGGTGGGGCTAGCCAACTTCGTCCGCCGGACTCCGAATGGCGCGAGACTTTGCGAGCGGCCTCCGTGTGCCAATAATAGGCCGCGGGCACAGCCGCGCCCAAAAATAACCGCCCGAAGGCCGGGGCGCCAAGTTCGTCCAGCGGAAAAAGGCCACAAAAACGGGTGGGCTATAGCCTTGGGGGGTGGGGCTGGCCAACTTCGTCCGCCGGACTCCGAATGGCGCGAGACTTTGCGAGCGGCCTCCGTGTGCCAATAATAGGCCGCAGGCACAGCCGCGCCCAAAAATAACCGCCCGAAGGCCGGGGCGCCAAGTTCGTCCAGGGGAAAAAGGCCACAAAAACGGGTGGGCTATAGCCCTGGGGGGTGGGGCTGGCCAACTTCGTCCGCCGGACTCGGAATGGCGCGAGACTTTACGAGCGGCCTCCGTGTGCCAAAAATAGGCAGCGGGCACAGCCGCGCCCAAAAATAACCGCCCGAAGGCCGGGGCGCCAAGTTCGTCCAGGGGAAAAAGGCCACAAAAACGGGTGGGCTATAGCCCTGGGGGGTGGGGCTGGCCAACTTCGTCCGCCGGACTCGGAATGGTACGAGACTTTACGAGCGGCCTCCGTGTGCTAAAAATAGGCCGCGGGCACAGCCGCGCCCAAAAATAACCACCCGAAGGTCGGGGCGCCAAGTTCGTCCAGCGGAAAAAGGCCACAAAAACGGGTGGGCTATAGCCTTGGGGGGTGGGGCTGGCCAACTTCGTCCGCCGTTCTCGGAATGGCGTGAGTCTTTGCGAGCGGCCTCCGTGTGCCAAAAATAGGCCGCGGGCACAGCCGCGCCCAAAAATAACCGCCCGAAGGCCGGGGCGCCAAGTTCGTCCAGCGGAAAAAGGCCACAAAAACGGGTGGGCTATAGACTTGGGGGGTGGGGCTGGCCCACTTCGTCCGCCGGACTCGGAATGGCGCGAGACTTTGCGAGCGGCCTCCGTGTGCCAAAAATAGGCCGCGGGCACAGCCGCGCCCAAAAATAACCACCCGAAGGCCGGGGCGCCATGTTCGTCCAGCGGAAAAAGGCCACAAAAACGGGTGGGCTATAGCCTTGGGGGGTGGGGCTGGCCAACTTCGTCCGCCGGACTCGGAATGGCGCGAGACTTTGCGAGCGGTATCCGTTTGCCAACAATAGGCCACGGGCACAGCCGCGCCCAAAAATAACCGCCCGAAGGCCGGGGCGCCAAGTTCGTCCAGCGGAAAAAGGCCACAAAAACGGGTGGGCTATAGCCTTGGGGGGTGGGGCTGGCCAACTTCGCCCGCCGGACTCGGAATGGCGCGAGACTTTGCGAGCGGCCTCCGTGTGCCAAAAATAGGCCGCGGGCACAGCCGCGCCCAAAAATAACCGCCCGAAGGCCGGGGCGCCATGTTCGTCCAGCGGAAAAAGGCCACAAAAACGGGTGGGCTATAGCCTTGGGGGGTGGGGCTGGCCAACTTCGTCCGCCGGACTCGGAATGGCGCGAGACTTTTCAAGCGGCATCGGTGTGCCAAAAATAGGACACGGGCACAGCCGCGCCCAAAAATAACCGCCCGAAGGCCGGGGCGCGAAGTTCGTCCAGCGGAAAAAGGCCACAAAAACGGGTGGGCTATAGCCTTGGGGGGTGGGGCTGGCCAACTTCGTCCGCCGGACTCGGAATGGCGCAAGACTTTGCGAGCGGCCTCCGTGTGCCAAAAATAGGCCGCGGTCACAGCCGCGCCCAAAAATAACCGCCCGAAGGCCGGGGCGCCAAGTTCGTCCAGCAGAAAAAGGCCACAAAAACGGGTGGGCTATACACTTGGGGGGTGGGGCTAGCCAACTTCGTCCGCCGGACTCCGAATGGCGCGAGACTTTGCGAGCGGCCTCCGTGTGCCAATAATAGGCCGCGGGCACAGCCGCGCCCAAAAATAACCGCCGAAGGCCGGGGCGCCAAGTTCGTCCAGCGGAAAAAGGCCACAAAAACGGGTGGGCTATAGCCTTGGGGGTGGGGCTGGCCAACTTCGTCCGCGGACTCGAATGGCGCGAGACTTTGCGAGCGGCCTCCGTGTGCCAATAATAGGCCGCAGGCACAGTCGCGCCTAAAATAACCGCCCGAAGGCCGGGCGCCAAGTTCGTCCAGGGAAAAAGGCCACAAAACGGGTGGGCTATAGCCCTGGGGTGGGGCTGGCCAACTTCGTCCGCCGGACTCGGAATGGCGCGAGACTTTAAGAGCGGCCTCCGTGTGCCAAAAATAGGCAGCGGGCACAGCCGCGCCAAAAATAACCGCCAAGGCCGGGCGCCAAGTTCGTCCAGGGAAAAAGGCCACAAAACGGGTGGGCTATAGCCTGGGGTGGGGCTGGCCAACTTCGTCCGCCGGACTCGGAATGGTACGAGACTTTACGAGCGGCCTCCGTGTGCTAAAAATAGGCCGCGGGCATAGCCGCGCCCAAAAATAACCACCCGAAGGTCGGGGTGCCAAAACCCCCCTGCGGAAAAATGGCCAAAAAACGGGTGGGCTATAGCCTTGGGGGTTGGGCGTGCCAACTGGTCCGCCGTTCTCGGAATGGCGTGAGACTTTGCGAGCGGCCTCCGTGTGCCAAAAATAGGCCGCGGGCACAGCCGCGCCCAAAAATAACCGCCCGAAGGCCGGGGCGCCAAGTTCGTCCAGCGGAAAAAGGCCACAAAAACGGGTGGGCTATAGACTTGGGGGGTGGGGCTGGCCCACTTCGTCCGCCGGACTCGGAATGGCGCGAGACTTTGCGAGCGGCCTCCGTGTGCCAAAAATAGGCCGCGGGCACAGCCGCGCCCAAAAATAACCACCCGAAGGCCGGGGCGCCATGTTCGTCCAGCGGAAAAAGGCCACAAAAACGGGTGGGCTATAGCCTTGGGGGGTGGGGCTGGCCAACTTCGTCCGCCGGACTCGGAATGGCGCAAGACTTTGCGAGCGGCCTCCGTGTGCCAAAAATAGGCCGCGGGCACAGCCGCGCCCAAAAATAACCGCCCGAAGGCCGGGGCGCCATGTTCGTCCAGCGGAAAAAGGCCACAAAACCGGGTGGGCTATAGCCTGGGGGGGTGGGGCTGGCCAACTTCGTCCGCCGGACTCGGAATGGCGCGAGACTTTTCAAGCGGCATCGGTGTGCCGAAAATAGGACACGGGCACAGCCGCGCCCAAAAATAACCGCCCGAAGGCCGGGGCGCGAAGTTCGTCCAGCGGAAAAAGGCCACAAAAACGGGTGGGCTATAGCCTTGGGGGGTGGGGCTGGCCAACTTCGTCCGCCGGACTCGGAATGGCGCAAGACTTTGCGAGCGGCCTCCGTGTGCCAAAAATAGGCCGCGGGCACAGCCGCGCCCAAAAATAACCGCCCCAAGGCCGGGGCGCCAAGTTCGTCCACTCCGAAAAAGGCCACAAAAACGGGTGGGCTATAGCCTTGGGGGGTGGGGCTGGCCAACTTCGTCCGCCGGACTCGGAATGGCGCAAGACTTTGCGAGCGGCCTCCGTGTGCCAAAAATAGAACGCGGGCACAGCCGCGCCCAAAAATAACCGCCCCAAGGCCGGGGCGCCAAGTTCGTCCAGCGGAAAAAGGCCACAAAAACGGGTGGGCTATAGCCTTGGGGGGTGGGGCTGGCCAACTTCTTCCGCCGGACTCGGAATGGCGCGAGACTTTGCGAGGGGCCTCCGTGTGCCAAAAATAGGCTGCGGGCACGGCCGCGCCCAAAAATAACCGCCCGAAGGCCGGGTCGCCAAGTTCGTCCACTCCGAAAAATGCCACAAAAACGGGTGGGCTATAGCCTTGGGGGGTGGGGCTGGCCAACTTCGTCCGCCGGACTCGGAATGGCGAGAGACTTTGCGAGGGGCCTCCGTGTGCCAAAAATAGGCCGCGGGCACAGCCGCGTCCAAAAATAACCGCCCGAAGTCCGGGGCGCCATGTTCGTCCAGCGGAAAAAGGCCACAAAAATGGGTGGGCTATAGCCTTGGGGGGTGGGGCTGGCCAACATCGTCCGCCGGACTCGGAATGGCGCGAGACTTTGCGAGGGCCCTCCGTGTGCCAAAAATAGGCCGCGGGCACAGCCGCGCCCAAAAATAACCGCCCGAAGGCCGGGGCGCCAAGTTCGTCCAGCGGAAAAAGGCCACAAAAACGGGTGGGCTATAGCCTTGGGGGGTGGGGCTGGCCAACTTCGTCCGCCGGACTCGGAATGGCGCGAGACTTTGCGAGGGGCCTCCGTGTGCCAAAAATAGGCCGTGGTCACAGCCGCGCCCAAAAATAACCGCCCGACGGCCGGGGCGCCAAGTTCGTCCAGCGGAAAAAGGCCACAAAAACGGGTGGGCTATAGCCTTGGGGGGTGGGGCTGGCCAACTTCGTCCGCCGGACTCGGAATGGCGCGAGACTTTGCGAGGGGCCTCGGTGTGCCAAAAATAGGCCGCGGTCACAGCCGCGCCCAAAAATAACCGCCCGAAGGCCGGGGCGCCAAGTTCGTCCAGCGGAAAAATGCCACAAAAACGGGTGGGCCATAGCCTCGGGGGGTGGGGCTGGCCCTCCCGCTCCGCCGGACTCGGAATGGCGCGAGACTTTGCGAGGGGCCTCCATGTGCCAAAAAATAGTCATGGCACAGCTGTACCCAAAAATAACCGCCCGAAGGCCGGGGCGCCAAGTTCGTCCAGCGGAAAAAGGGCACAAAAACGGGTGGGCTATAGCCTTGGGGGGTGGGGCTGGCCAACTTCGTCCGCCGGACTCGGAATGGCAAGACTTTGCGAGGGGCCTCCGTGTGCCAAAAATAGGCCGCGGGCACAGCCGCGCCCAAAAATAACTGCCCGAAGGCCGGGGCGCCAAGTTCGTCCAGCGCAAAAAGGGCACAAAAACGGGTGGGCTATAGCCTTGGGGGGTGGGGCTGGCCAACTTCGTCCGCCGGACTCGGAATGGCACGAGACTTTGCGAGGGGCCTCCGTGTGCCAAAAATAGGCCGCGGGCACAGCCGCGCCCAAAAATAACTGCCCGAAGGCCGGGGCGCCAAGTTCGTCCAGCGCAAAAAGGGCACAAAAACGGGTGGGCTATAGCCTTGGGGGGTGGGGCTGGCCAACTTCGTCCGCCGGACTCGGAATGGCGCGAGACTTTACGAGGGGCCTCCGTGTGCCAAAAATAGGCCGCGGGCACAGCGCCGCCCAAAAATAACCGCCCGAATGCCGGGGTGCCAAGTTCGTCCAGCGGAAAAAGGCCACAAAAACGGGTGGGCTATAGCCTTGGCGTGTGGGGCTGGCCAACTTCGTCCGCCGGACTCGGAATGGCGCGAGACTTTGCGAGGGGCCTCCGTGTGCCAAAAATAGGCCGCGGGCACAGCCGCGCCCAAAAATAACCGCCCGAAGGCCGGGTCGCCAAGTTCGTCCACTCCGAAAAATGCCACAAAAACGGGTGGGCTATAGCCTTGGGGGGTGGGGCTGGCCAACTTCGTCCGCCGGACTCGGAATGGCGAGAGACTTTGCGAGGGGCCTCCGTGTGCCAAAAATAGGCCGCGGGCACAGCCGCGTCCAAAAATAACCGCCCGAAGGCCGGGGCGCCAAGTTCGTCCAGCGGAAAAAGGCCACAAAAACGGGTGGGATATAGCCTTGGGGGGTGGGGCTGGCCAACTTCGTCCGCCGGACTCAGAATGGCGCGAGACTTTGCGAGGGTCCTCGGTGTGCCAAAAATAGGCCGCGGTCACAGCCGCGCCCAAAAATAACTGCCCGAAGGACGGGGCGCCAAGTTCGTCCAGCGGAAAAATGCCACAAAAACGGGTGGGCTATAGCCTTGGGGGGTGGGGCTGGCCAACTTCGTCCGCCGGACTCGGAATGGCGCGAGACTTTGCGAGGGGCCTCCGTGTGCCAAAAAATAGGCTGCGGGCACAGCCGCGCCCAAAAATAACCGCCCGAAGGCCGGGGCGCCAAGTTCGTCCAGCGGAAAAAGGCCACAAAAACGGGTGGGCTATAGCCTCGGGGGGTGGGGCTGGCCAACTTCGTCCGCCGGACTCGGAATGGCGCGAGACTTTGCGAGGGGCCTCGGTGTGCCAAAAATAGGCCGCGGGCACAGCCGCGCCCAAAAATAACCGCCCGAAGGCCGGGGCGCCAAGTTCGTCCAGCGGAAAAAGGCCACAAAAACGGGTGGGCTATAGCCTTGGCGTGTGGGGCTGGCCAACTTCGTCCGCCGGACTCGGAATGGCGCGAGACTTTGCGAGGGGCCTCCGTGTGCCAAAAATAGGCCGCGGGCACAGCCGCGCCCAAAAATAACCGCCCGAAGGCCGGGGCGCCAAGTTCGTCCAGCGGAAAAATGCCACAAAAACGGGTGGGCCATAGCCTTGGGGGGTGGGGCTGGCCAACTTCGTCCGCCGGACTCGGAGTGGCGCGAGACTTTGCGAGGGGCCTCCGTGTGCCAAAAATAGGCTGCGGGCACGGCCGCGCCCAAAAATAACCGCCCGAAGGCCGGGTCGCCAAGTTCGTCCACTCCGAAAAATGCCACAAAAACGGGTGGGCTATAGCCTTGGGGGGTGGGGCTGGCCAACTTCGTCCGCCGGACTCGGAATGGCGAGAGACTTTGCGAGGGGCCTCCGTGTGCCAAAAATAGGCCGCGGGCACAGCCGCGTCCAAAAATAACCGCCCGAAGTCCGGGGCGCCATGTTCGTCCAGCGGAAAAAGGCCACAAAAATGGGTGGGCTAATGCCTTGGGGGGTGGGGCTGGCCAACATCGTCCGCCGGACTCGGAATGGCGCGAGACTTTGCGAGGGGCCTCCGTGTGCCAAAAATAGGCCGCGGGCACAGCCGCGCCCAAAAATAACTGCCCGAAGGTCGGGGCGCCAAGTTCGTCCAGCGCAAAAAGGGCACAAAAACGGGTGGGCTATAGCCTTGGGGGGTGGGGCTGGCCAACTTCGTCCGCCGGACTCGGAATGGCGCGAGACTTTGTGAGGGGCCTCCGTGTGCCAAAAATAGGCCGCGGGCACAGCCGCGCCCAAAAATAACTGTCCGAAGGCCGGGGCGCCAAGTTCGTCCAGCGCAAAAAGGGCCCAACACCGGGGGGGCTATAGCCTTGGGGGGTGGGGCTGGCCAACTTCGTCCGCCGGACTTGGAATGGCGCGAGACTTTACGAGGGGCCTCCGTGTGCCAAAAATAGGCCGCGGGCCCAGCGCCGCCCAAAAATAACCGCCCGACTGCCGGGGTGCCAAGTTCGTCCAGCGGAAAAAGGCCACAAAAACGGGTGGGCTATAGCCTTGGCGTGTGGGGCTGGCCAACTTCGTCCGCCGGGCTCGGAATGGCGCGAGACTTTGCGAGGGGCCTCCGTGTGCCAAAAATAGGCGCGGGCACAGCCGCGCCTAAAAATAACCGCCCAAGGCCGGGCGCCAAGTCTGTCCCAGAGCAAAAGGCCACAAAAACGGGTGGGCTATAGCCTTGGTGGGTGGGGCTGGCCAACTTAAAATCCGCCGGACTGGAATGTCGCGAGACTTTGCGAGGGGGCCTCCGTGTGCAAAAAATAGGCACATGGGCACAGCAGCGCCTAAAAATAACCGCCCGAAGGCCGGGGCGCCAAGTTCGTCCAGCGGAAAAAGTCCACAAAAACGGGTGGGCTATAGCCTTGGGGGGTGGGGCTGGCCAACTTCGTCCGCCGGACTCGGAATGGCACGAGACTTTGCGAGGGGCCTCCGTGTGCCAAAAATAGGCCGCGGGCACAGCCGCGCCCAAAAATAACCGCCCGAAGGCCGGGGCGCCAAGTTCGTCCAGCGGAAAAAGGCCACAAAAACGGGTGGTATAGCCTTGGGGAGTGGGGCTCGCCAACTTCGTCCGCCGGACTCGGAATGGCGCGAGACTTTACGAGGGGCCTCCGTGTGCCAAAAATAGGCCACGGGCACAGCCGCGCCCAAAAATAACCGCCCGAAGGCCGGGGCGCCAAGTTCGTCCAGCGGAAAAAGGCCACAAAAACGGGTGGGCTATAGCCTTGGGGGGTGGGACTGGCCAACTTCGTCCGCCGGACTCGGAATGGCGCGAGACTTTGCGAGGGGCCTCCGTGTGCCAAAAATAGGCCGCGGGCACAGCCGCGCCCAAAAATAACCACCCGAAGGCCGGCGCGCCAAGTTCGTCCAGCGGAAAAAGCCCACAAAAACGGGTGGTACAGCCTTGGGGGGTGGGGCTCGCCAACTTCGTCCGCCGGACTCGGAATGGCGCGAGACTTTGCGAGGGGCCTCCGTGTGCCAAAAATAGACCACGGGCACAGCCGCGCCCAAAAATAACCGCCCGAAGGCCGGGGCGCCAAGTTCGTCCAGCGGAAAAAGGCCACAAAAACGCGTGGGCTATAGCCTTGGGGGGTGGGGCTGGCCAACTTCGTCCGCCGGACTCGGAATGGCGCGAGACTTTGCGAGGGGCCTCCGTGTGCCAAAAATAGGCCGCGGGCACAGCCGCGCCCAAAAATAACCGCCCGAAGGCCGGGGCGCCAAGTTCGTCCAGCGGAAAAAGGGCACAAAAACGGGTGGGCTATAGCCTTTGGGAGGTGGGGCTGGACAACTTCGTCCGCCGGACTCGGAATGGCGCGAGACTTTGCGAGGGGCCTCCGTGGTGCCAAAAAATAGGTCATGGGCACAGCCGCGCCCAAAATAACCGCCCAAGGCCGGGCGCCAAGTTTGTCCAGCGGAAAAAGGCCACAAAACGGGTGGGCTATAGCCTTGGGGGTGGGGCTGGCCAACCGTCCGCCGGACTTGGAATGGCGCGAGACTTTGCGAGGGGCCTCCGTGTGCCAAAAATATGCCAGCGGCACATCCGCGCCCAAAATAACCGCCCGAAGGCCGGCGCGCCAAGTTCGTCCAGCGGAAAAAGGCCACAAAAACGGGTGGGCTATAGCCTTGGGGGGTGGGGCTGGCCAACTTCGTCCCCCGGACTCGGAATGGCGCGAGACTTTGCGAGGGGCCTCCGTGTGCCAAAAATAGGCCGCGGGCACAGCCGCGCCCAAAAATAACCGCCCGAAGGCCGGGGCGCCAAGTTCGTCCAGCGGAAAAAGGCCACAAAAACGGGTGGGCTATAGCCTTTGGGAGGTGGGGCTGGCCAACTTCGTCCGCCGGACTCGGAATGGCGCGAGACTTTGCGAGGGGCCTCCGTGTGCCAAAAATAGGCCGCGGGCACAGCCGCGGCCAAAAATAACCGCCCGAAGGCCGGGGCGCCAAGTTCGTCCAGCGGAAAAAGGCCACAAAAACGGGTGGGCTATAGCCTTGGGGGGTGGGGCTGGCCAACTTCGTCCGCCGGACTCGGAATGGCGCGAGACTTTGCGAGGGGCCTCCGTGTGCCAAAAATAGGCCGTGGGCACAGCCGCGCCAAAAATAACCGCCCGACGGCCGGGGCGCCACGTACGTCCCGCGGAAAAAGGCCACAAAACCGGGGGGGCTATTGCCTTGGGGGTGGGGCTGGCCAACTTCGTCCGCCGGACTCGGAATGGCGCGAGACTTTGCGAGGGGCCTCCGTGTGCCAAAAATAGGCAAGGCACAGCCGCGCCTAAAATAACCGCCCAAGGCCGGGCCGCCAAGTTCGGCCCAGCGGAAAAAGGCCACAAAAACGGGTGGGCTATAGCCTTTGGGAGGTGGGGCTGGCCAACTTCGTCCGCCGGACTCGGAATGGCGTGCGACTTTGCGAGGGGCCTCCGTGTGCCAAAAATAGGCCGCGGGCACAGCCGCGCCCAAAAATAACCGCCCGAAGGCCGGGGCGCCAAGTTCGTCCAGCGGAAAAAGGCCACAAAAACGGGTGGGCTATAGCCTTTGGGGGGTGGGGCTGGCCAACTTCGTCCGCCGGACTCGGAATGGCGCGAGACTTTACGAGGGGCCTCCGTGTGCCAAAAATAGGCCGCGGGCACAGCCGCGCCCAAAAATAACCGCCCGAAGGCCGGGGCGCCAAGTTCGTCCAGCGGAAAAAGGCCACAAAAACGGGTGGTATAGCCTTGGGGAGTGGGGCTCGCCAACTTCGTCCGCCGGACTCGGAATGGCGCGAGACTTTGCGAGGGGCCTCCGTGTGCCAAAAATAGGCCGCGGGCACAGCCGCGCCCAAAAATAACCGCCCGAAGGCCGGGGCGCCAAGTTCGTCCAGCGGAAAAAGGCCACAAAAACGGGTGGGCTATAGCGTTGGGGTGGGGCTGGCCAACCGTCCCGCCGCACTCGGAATGGCGCGAGACTTTGCGAGGGGCCTCCGTGTGCCAAAAATAGGCCACGGGCACAGCCGCGCCCAAAAATAACTGCCCGAAGGCCGGGGCGCCAAGTTCGTCCAGCGGAAAAAGGCCACAAAAACGGGAGCCTTGGGGGGTGGGGCTGGCCAACTTCGTCCGCCGGACAAGGAATGGCGCGAGACTTTGCGAGGGGCCTCCGTGTGCCAAAAATAGGCTGCGGACACAGCCGCGTCCAAAAATAACCGCCCGAAGGCCGGGGCGCCAAGTTCGTCCAGCGGAAAAAGGCCACAAAAACGGGTGGGCTATAGCCTTGGGGGGTGGGGCTGGCCAACTTCGTCCGCCGGACTCGGAATGGCGCGAGACTTTGCGAGCACCCTCCGTGTGCCAAAAATAGGCCGCGGGCACAGCCGCGCCCAAAAATAACCGCCCGAAGGCCGGGGCGCCAAGTTCGTCCAGCGGAAAAAGGCCACAAAAACGGGTGGGCTATAGCCTTTGGGAGGTGGGGCTGGCCAACTTCGTCCGCCGGACTCGGAATGGCGTGCGACTTTGCGAGGGGCCTCCGTGTGCCAAAAATAGGCCGCGGGCACAGCCGCGCCCAAAAATAACCGCCCGAAGGCCGGGGCGCCAAGTTCGTCCAGCGGAAAAAGGCCACAAAAACGGGTGGGCTATAGCCTTGGGGGGTGGGGCTGGCCAACTTCGTCCGCCGGACTCGGAATGGCGCGAGACTTTACGAGGGGCCTCCGTGTGCCAAAAATAGGACATGGCGCAGCCGCGCCCAAAATAACCGCCCGAAGGCCGAGGCGCCAAGTTCGTCCAGCGGAAAAAGGCCACAAAAACGGGTCGTAAATGCGTGGGGTGTGGGGATCGGCAAGATCGTCCGCCGGACTCGGAATGGCGCGAGACTTTGCGAGGGGCCTCCGTGTGCCAAAAATAGGCCGCGGGCACAGCCGCAGCCAAAAATAACCGCCCGAAGGCCGGGGCGCCAAGTTCGTCCAGCGGAAAAAGGCCACAAAAACGGGTGGGCTATAGCCTTGGGGGGTGGGGCTGGCCAACTTCGTCCGCCGGACTCGGAATGGCGCGAGACTTTGCGAGGGGCCTCCGTGTGCCAAAAATAGGCCGCGGGCACAGCCGCGCCCAAAAATAACTGCCCGAAGGCCGGGGCGCCAAGTTCGTCCAGCGGAAAAGGCCACAAAAACGGAGGCCGATCGGGTTGGGGGTGGGGCTGGCCAACTGGTCCGCCGGACACGGAATGGCGCGAGACTTTGCGAGGGGCCTCCGTGTGCCAAAAATAGGCTGCGGACACAGCCGCGTCCAAAAATAACCGCCCGAAGGCCGGGGCGCCAAGTTCGTCCAGCGGAAAAAGGCCACAAAAACGGGTGGGCTATAGCCTTGGGGGGTGGGGCTGGCCAACTTCGTCCGCCGGACTCGGAATGGCGCGAGACTTTGCGAGCACCCTCCGTGTGCAAAAAATAGGCCGCGCCCAAAAAGAACCGCCCGAAGGCCGGGTCGTCAAGTTCGTCCAGCGGAAAAAGGCCACAAAAACGGGTGGGCTATAGCCTTGGGGGGTGGGGCTGGCCAACTTCGTCCGCCGGACACGGAATGGCGCGAGACTTTGCGAGGGGTGTCCGTGTGCCAAAAATAGGCCGCGGGCACAGCCGCGCCCAAAAATAACCGCCCGAAGGCCGGGGCGCCAAGTTCGTCCAGCGGAAAAAGGCCACAAAAACGGGTGGGCTATAGCCTTGGGGGGTGGGGCTGGCCAACTTCGTCCGCCGGACACGGAATGGCGCGAGACTTTGCGAGGGGCCTCCGTGTACCAAAAATAGGCTGCGGACACAGCCGCGTCCAAAAATAACCGCCCGAAGGCCGGGGCACCAAGTTCGTCCAGCGGAAAAAGGCCACAAAAACGGGTGGGCTATAGCCTTGGGGGGTGGGGCTGGCCAACTTCGTCCGCCGGACTCGGAATGGCACGAGACTTTGCGAGCACCCTCCGTGTGCCAAAAATAGGCCGCGGGCACAGCCGCGCCCAAAAATAACCGCCCGAAGGCCGGGGCGTCAAGTTCGTCCAGCGGAAAAAGGCCACAAAAACGGGTGGGCTATAGCATTGGGGGGTGGGGCTGGCCAACTTCGTCCGCCGGACTCGGAATGGCGCGAGACTTTGCGAGGGGCCTCCGTGTGCCAAAAAATAGGCCGCGGGCACAGCCGCGCCAAAAATAACCAATCGCCGAAGGCCGGGGCGCCAAGTTCGTCCAGCAGAAAAAGGCCACAAAAACGGGTGGGCTATAGCATTGGGGGGTGGGGCTGGCCAACTTCGTCCGCCGGACTCGGAATGGCGCGAGACTTTGCGAGTGCCCTCCGTGTGCCAAAAATAGGCCGCGGGCACAGCCGCGCCCAAAAATAACGGCCCGAAGGCCTGGTGCGCCAAGTTCGTCCAGCGGAATAAGGCCACAAAAACGGGTGGGCTATAGCCTTGGGGGGTGGGGCTGGCCAACTTCGTCCGCCGGACTCGGAATGGCGCGAAACTTTGCGAGGGGCCTCCGTGTGCCAAAAATAGGCCACGGGCGCAGCCGCGCCCAAAAATAACCGCCCGAAGGCCGGGGCGACAAGTTCGTCCAGCGGAAAAAGGCCACAAAAACGGGTGGGCTATAGCCTTGGGGGGTGGGGCTGGCCAACTTCGTCCGCCGGACTCGGAATGGCGCGAGACTTTGCGAGGGGCCTCCGTTTGCAAAAATAACCGCGGACACAGCCGCGTCCAAAAATAACCGCCCGAAGGCCGGGGCGCCAAGTTCGTCCAGCGGAAAAAGGCCACAAAAACGGGTGGGCTATAGCCTTGGGGGGTGGGGCTGGCCAACTTCGTCCGCCGGACTCGGAATGGCGCGAGACTTTGCGAGCGCCCTCGGTGTGCCAAAAATAGGCCGCGGGCGCAGCCGCGCCCAAAAATAACCGCCCGAAGGCCGGGGCGCCAAGTTCGTCCAGCGGAAAAAGGCCACAAAAACGGGTGGGCTATAGCCTTGGGGGGTGGGGCGGGCCAACTTCTTCCGCCGGACTCGGAATGGCGCGAGACTTTGCGAGGGGCCTCCGTGTGCCAAAAATAGGCCGCGGGCACAGCCGCGTCCAAAAATAACCGCCCGAAGGCCGGGGCGCCAAGTTCGTCCAGCGGAAAAAGGTCACAAAAACGGGTGGGCTATAGCCTTGGGGGGTGGGGCTGGCCAACTTCGTCCGCCGGACTCGGAATGGCGCGAGACTTTGCGAGGGGCCTCCGTGTGCCAAAAATAGGCCGCGGGCAGAGCCGCGCCCAAAAATAACCTCCCGAAGGCCGGGGCGCCAAGTTCGTCCAGCGGAAAAAGGCCACAAAAACGGGTGGGCTATAGCCTTGGGGGGTGGGGCTGGCCAACTTCGGCCGCCGGACTCGGAATGGCGCGAGACTTTGCGAGGGGCCTCCGTGTGCCAAAAATAGGCCGCGGACACAGCCGCGTCCAAAAATAACCGCCCGAAGGCCGGGGCGCCAAGTTCGTCCAGCGGAAAAAGGCCACAAAAACGGGTGGGCTATAGCCTTGGGCGGTGGGGCTGGCCAACTTCGTCCGCCGGACTCGGAATGGCGCGAGACTTTACGAGCGCCCTCGGTGTGCCAAAAATAGGCCGCGGGCGCAGCCGCGCCCAAAAATAACCGCCCGAAGGCCGGGGCGCCAAGTTCGTCCAGCGGAAAAAGGCCACAAAAACGGGTGGGCTATAGCCTTGGGGGGTGGGGCTGGCCAACTTCGTCCGCCGGACTTGGAATGGCGCGAGACTTTGCGAGCGGCCTCCGTGTTCCAAAAATAGGCCGCGGGCACAGCCGCGCCCGAAAATAACCGCCCGACGGCCGGGCGCCAAGTTCGGCCCAGCGGAAAAAGGCCGCAAAACGGGTGGGCTATAGCCTTGGGGGTGGGGCTGGCCAACTGTCCGCCGGACTCGGAATGGCGCGAGACATTGCGAGTGGCCTCCGTGTGCAAAAATAGGCCGCGGGCACAGCCGGCCTAAAAATAACCGCCCGAAGGCCAGGGCGCCAAGTTCGTCCAGCGGAGAAAGCCACAAAAATGGGTGGGCTAGAGCCTTGGGGGTGGGGCTGGCCAACTGTCCGCCGGACTCGGAATGGCGCGAGACTTTGCGAGGGGCCTCCGTGTGGGGCCAGGCCGCGGGCAGATCCGCGCCCAAAAATAACCTCCCGAAGGCCGGGGCGCCAAGTTCGTCCAGCGGAAAAAGGCCACAAAAACGGGTGGGCTATAGCCTTGGGGGGTGGGGCTGGCCAACTTCGGCCGCCGGACTCGGAATGGCGCGAGACTTTGCGAGCGGCCTCCGTGTTCGAAAAATAGGCGGACACAGCCGCGTCAAAAATAACCTCCCAAGGCCGGGGCGCCAAGTTCGTCCAGCGGAAAAAGGCCACAAAAACGGGTGGGCTATAGCCTTGGGGGGTGGGGCTGGCCAACTTCGTCCGCCGGACTCGGAATGGCGCGAGACTTTGCGAGCGCCCTCGGTGTGCCAAAAATAGGCCGCGGGCGCAGCCGCGCCCAAAAATAACCGCCCGAAGGCCGGGGCGCCAAGTTCGTCCAGCGGAAAAAGGCCACAAAAACGGGTGGGCTATAGCCTTGGGGGGTGGGGCTGGCCAACTTCGTCCGCCGGACTCGGAATGGCGCGAGACTTTGCGAGCGGCCTCCGTGTTCCAAAAATAGGCCGCGGGCACAGCCGCGCCCGAAAATAACCGCCCGACGGCCGGGGCGCCAAGTTCGTCCAGCGGAAAAAGGCCACAAAAACGGGTGGGCTATAGCCTTGGGGGGTGGGGCTGGCCAACTTCGTCCGCCGGACTCGGAATGGCGCGAGACATTGCGAGGGGCCTCCGTGTGCCAAAAATAGGCCGCGGGCACAGCCGGGCCCAAAAATAACCGCCCGAAGGCCGGGGCGCCAAGTTCGTCCAGCGGAGAAATGCCACAAAAACGGGTGGGCTATAGCCTTGGGGGGTGGGGCTGGCCAACTTCGTCCGCCGGACTCGGAATGGCGCGAGACTTTGCGAGCGCCCTTCGTGTGCCAAAAATAGGCCGCGGGCACAGCCGCGCCCAAAAATAACCGCCCGAAGGCCGGGGCGCCAAGTTCGTCCAGCGGAAAAAGGCCACAAAAACGGGTGGGCTATAGCCTTGGGGGGCGGGGCTCGCCAACTTCGTCCGCCGGACTCGGAATGGCGCGAGACTTTGCGAGGGGCCTCCGTGTGCCAAAAATAGGCCACGGGCACAGCCACGCCCGAAAATAACCGCCCGAAGGCCGGGGCGCCAAGTTCGTCCAGCGGAAAAAGGCCACAAAAACGGGTGGGCGATAGCCTTGGGGGGTGGGGCTGGCCAACTTCGTCCGCCGGACTCGGATTGGTGCGAGACTTTGCGAGCACCCTCCGTGTGCCAAAAATAGGCCGCGGGCACAGCCACGCCCGAAAATAACCGCCCGAAGGCCGGGGCGCCAAGTTCGTCCAGCGGAAAAAGGCCACAAAAACGGGTGGGCTATAGCCTTGGGGGGTCGGGCTGGCCAACTGGGCCCGCCGGGACTCGGAATGGCGCGAGACTTTGCGTGTGGCATCCGTGTGCAAAAAATTGCCCCCGGAAAGGCCTCCCCCAAAAATAACCGCCCGAAGGCCGGGGCGCCAAGTTCGTCCAGCGGAAAAAGGCCACAAAAACGGGTGGGCTATAGCCTTGGGGGGTCGGGCTGGCCAACTTCGTCCGCCGGACTCGGAATGGCGCGAGACTTTGCGAGCGCCCTCCATGTGCCAAAAAATAGGCCGGGGCACAGCCGCGCCAAAAATAACCGCCCGAAGGCCGGGCGCCAAGTTCGGCCCAGCGGAAAAAGGCCACAAAAACGGTTGGGATTTAGCCTTGGGGTTGGGGCTGGCCAACTTCGTCCGCCGGACTCGGAATGGCGCGAGACTTTGCGAGGCGCCTCCGTGTGCCAAAATCGGCATGGGCACAGCCGCGCCCAAAAATAACGGCCCAAAGGCCGAGGCGCCTAGTTCGTCCAGCGGAAAAAAGGCCACAAAAACGGGTGGGCTATAGCCTTGGGGGGGGGGCTGGCCAACTTCGTCCGCCGGACTCGGAATGGCGCGAGACTTTGTGAGGGGCCTCCGTGTGCCAAAAATAGGCCTCGGACAGGCCGTCCCCAAAAATAACCGCCGGAAGGCGGGGCGCCAAGTCTGCCCTGCGGAAAAAGGCCACAAAAACGGGGTGGGCTATAGCCTTGGGGTCGGGCTGGCCAACTTCGTCCGCCGGAGTCGGTTTGTCGCGAGACTTTGCGAGGGGCCTCCGTGTGCCAAAAATAGGCCGCGGGCACATCCGCGCCCCAGAATAACCGCCCAAGGCCGGGCGCCAAGTTCGGGTCAGCGGAAAACGCCCACAAACCCGGGTGGGCTAGAGCCTGGGGGGGGGGGGCTGGCCAACTTCGTCCGCCGGACTCGGAATGGCGCGAGACTTTGCGAGGGGCCTCCGTGTGCCAAAAATAGGCCGCGGGCACAGCCGCGCCCAAAAATAACCGCCCGAAGGCCGGGGCGCCAAGGTCGCAAGCGGAAAAAGGCCACAAAACGGGTGGGCTATAGCCTTGGGGTGTGGGGCTGGCCAACCGTCCGCCGGACTCGGAATGGCGCGAGACTTTGCGAGGGGCCTCCGTGTGCCAAAAATAGGCCAAAGGGCACAGCCGCGCCCAAAAATAACCGCCCGAAGGCCGGGGCGCCAAGGTCGTAAAGCGGAACAAGGCAACAAAAACGGGTGGGCTATTGCCTTGGGGTGTGGGGCTGGCCAACTTCGTCCGCCGGACTCGGAATGGCGCGTGACTTTGCGTGGGGCCTCCGTGTGCCAAAATAGGCCGCGGGCACAGCCGCGCCCAAAAATAACCGCCCGAAGGCCGGGCGCCAAGTTCGACCAGCGGAAAAAGGCCACAAAACGGGTGGGCTATAGCCTTTGGGGGGTGGGGCTGGCCAACTCGTCCGCCGGACTCGGAATGGCGCGAGACTTTGCGGCGCCTCCGTGTGCCAAAAATAGGCCATGGGCACAGCCGCGCCAAAAATAACCGCCCAAGGCCGGGCGCCAAGTTCGTCCAGCGGAAAAAGGCCCCACACACGGGTGGGTTATAGCCTTGGGGGGGGGGGCTGGCCAACTCCGTCCGCCGGACTCGGAATGGCGCGAGACTTTGCGAGCGGCCTCCGTGTGCCAAAAATAGCCCGCGGGCACAGCCGCGCCCAAAAAAAACCACCCGAAGGCCGGGCGCCAAGGTCGCAAGCGGAAAAAGGCCACAAAACGGGTGGGCTATAGCCTTGGGGTGTGGGGCTGGCCAACTTCGTCCGCCGGACTCGGAATGGCGCGAGACTTTGCGAGGGCCTCCGTGTGCCCAAAATAGGCTGCGGGGCACAGCCGCGCCCAAAATAACCGCCCGAAGGCCGGGCGCCAAGTTCGTCCCAGCGGAAAAAGGCCACAAAACGGGTGGGCTATAGCCTTGGGGGTGGGGCTGGCCAACTTCGTCCGCCGGACTCGGAATGGCGAGACTTTGCGAGGGACCTCGGTGTGCCAAAAAAATAGGCCGGGCACAGCCGCGCCTAAAAATAACCGCCTTGAAGGCCGGGCGCCAAGTTCGTCCAGCGGAAAAAGGCCACAAAAACGGGTGGGCTATAGCCTTGGGGGTGGGGCTGGCCAACTCGTCCGCCGGACTCGGAATGGCGCGAGACTTTGCGGCGCGCCTCCGTGTGCTGGGTGGCCAGGCGCGGGCGCAGCCGCGCCAAAAACTAACCGCCCGAAGGCCGGGGCGCCAAGTTCGTCCAGCGGAAAAAGGCCACAAAAACGGGTGGGCTATAGCCTTGGGGGGTGGGGCTGGCCAACTTCGTCCGCCGGGCTCGGAATGGCGCGAGACTTTGCGAGCGCCCTCCGTGTGCCACAAATAGGCCGCGGGCACAGCCGCGCCCAAAAATAACCGCCCGAAGGCCGGGGCGCCAAGTTCGTCCAGCGGAAAAAGGCCACAAAAACGGGTGGGCTATAGCCTTGGGGGTGGGGCTGGCCAACTTCGTCCGCCGGACACGGAATTGCGCGAGACTTTACGGGGGGCCAACGTGTGCCAAAAATAGGCCGCGGGCACAGCCGCGCCCAAAAATAACCGCCCGAAGGCCGGGGCGCCAAGTTCGTCCAGCGGAAAAAGGCCACAAAAACGGGTGGGCTATGGCCTTGGGGGTGGGGCTGGCCAACTTCGTCCGCCGGACTCGGAATGGCGCGAGACTTTGCGAGGAGCCTCCGTGTGCCACAAATAGGCCGCGGGCACAGCCGCGCCCAAAAATAACCGCCCGAAGGCCGGGGCGCCAAGTTCGTCCAGCGGAAAAAGGCCACAAAAACGGGTGGGCTATAGCCTTGGGGGTGGGGCTGGCCAACTTCGTCCGCCGGACTCGGAATGGCGCGAGACTTTGCGAGGGGCCTCCGTGGTGCCAAAAAATAGGCAGCGGCACAGCCCCCCCTAAAAATAACCGCCCGAAGGCCGGGGCGCCAAGTCTGTCCAGCGGAAAAAGGCCACAAAAACGGTGGGCTATAGCCTTGGGGGTGGGCTGGCCAACTTCGTCCGCCGGACTCGGAATGGCGCGAGACTTTGCGAGGGGCCTCCGTGTGCTAAAATAGGTCAAGGGCACAGCCGCGCCAAAAATAACGGCCCGAAGGTCGGGCGCCTAGTTCGTCAAGCGTAAAAAGGCCACAAATACGGTTGGGATATAGCCTTGGGGGGTGGGGCTGGCCAACTTCGTCCGCCGGACTCGAATGGCGCGAGAATTTGCGAGCGGCCTCCGTGTGTCCAAAAATAGGCCAGCGGGCACAGCCGCGCCCAAAAATAACCGCCCGAAGGCCGGGGCGCCAAGTTCGTCCAGCGGAAAAAGGCCACAAAAACGGGTGGGCTATAGCCTTTGGGAGGTGGGGCTGGCCAACTTCGTCCGCCGGACTCGGAATGGCGCGAGACTTTGCGAGGGGCCTCCGTGTGCCAAAAATAGGCCGCGGGCACAGCCGCGCCCAAAAATAACCGCCCGAAGGCCGGGGCGCCAAGTTCGTCCAGCGGAAAAAGGCCACAAACACGGGTGGGCTAGAGCCTTGGGGGGTGGGGCTGGCCAACTTCGTCCGCCGGACTCGGAATGGCGCGAGACTTTGCGAGGGGCCTCCGTGTGCCAAAAATAGGCCGCGGGCACAGCCGCGCCCAAAAATAACCGCCCGAAGGCCGGGGCGCCAAGGTCGTCAAGCGGAAAAAGGCCACAAAAACGGGTGGGCTATAGCCTTGGGGGGTGGGGCTGGCCAACTTCGTCCGCCGGACTCGGAATGGCGCGAGACTTTGCGAGGGGCCTCCGTGTGCCAAAAATAGGCCGCGGGCACAGCCGCGCCCAAAAAATAACCGCCCGAAGGCCGGGGCGCCAAGTTCGTCCAGCGGAAAAAGGCCACAAAAACGGGTGGGCTATAGCCTTGGGGGGTGGGGCTGGCCAACTTCGTCCGCCGGACTCGGAATGGCGCGAGACTTTGCGAGGGACCTCGGTGTGCCAAAAATAGGCCGCGGGCACAGCCGCGCCCAAAAATAACCGCCCGAAGGCCGGGGCGCCAAGTTCGTCCAGCGGAAAAAGGCCACAAAAACGGGTGGGCTATAGCCTTGGGGGGTGGGGCTGGCCAACTTCGTCCGCCGGACTCGGAATGGCGCGAGACTTTGCGAGCGCCCTCCGTGTGCCAAAAATAGGCCGCGGGCACAGCCGCGCCCAAAAATAACCGCCCGAAGGCCGGGGCGCCAAGTTCGTCCAGCGGAAAAAGGCCACAAAAACGGGTGGGCTATAGCCTTGGGGGGTGGGGCTGGCCAACTTCGTCCGCCGGGCTCGGAATGGCGCGAGACTTTGCGAGCGCCCTCCGTGTGCCAAAAATAGGCCGCGGGCACAGCCGCGCCCAAAAATAACCGCCCGAAGGCCGGGGCGCCAAGTTCGTCCAGCGGAAAAAGGCCCCAAAAACGGGTGGGCTATAGCCTTGGGGGGTGGGGCTGGCCAACTTCGTCCGCCGGACTCGGAATGGCGTGAGAATTTACGAGCAGCCTCCGTGTGCCAAAAATAGGCCACGGGCACAGCCGCGCCCAAAAATAACCACCCGAAGGCCGGGGCGCCAAGTTCGTCCAGCGGAAAAAGGCCACAACAACGGGTGGGCTATAGCCTTGGGGGTGGGGACTGGCCAACTAAATCCGCCTGGACTCGGAATGGCGCGAGACTTTGCGAGGGACCTCGGTGTGCCAAAAAATAGGCCGCGGGCACAGCCGCGCCTAAAATAACCGCCCGAAGGCCGGGCGCCAAGTTCGTCCAGCGGAAAAAGGCCACAAAACGGGTGGGCTATAGCCTTGGGGGTGGGGCTGGCCAACTGGTCCGCCGGGACTCGGAATGGCGCGAGCCTTTGCGAGCGCCCTCCGTGTGCCAAAAATAGGCCGCGGGCACAGCCGCGCCAAAATAACCGCCCCGAAGGCCGGGAGCCAAGTTCGTCCAGCGGAAAAGGCCACAAAAACGGGTGGGCTATAGCCTTGGGGGGTGGGGCTGGCCAACTTCGTCCGCCGGACTCGGAATGGCGCGAGATTTTGCGAGGGGCCTCCGTGTGCCAAAAATAGGCCGCGGGCACAGTTGCGCCCATAAATAACCACCCGAAGGCCGGGGCGCCAAGTTCGTCCAGCGGAAAAAGGCCACAGAAACGGGTGGGCTACAGCCTTGGGGGGTGGGGCTGGCCAACTTCGTCCGCCGGACTCGGAATGGCGCGAGACTTTACGAGGGGCCTCCGTGTGCCAAAAATAGGCCGCGGGCACAGCCGCGACCAAAAATAACCGCCCGAAGGCCGGGGCGCCAAGTTCGTCCAGCGGAAAAAGGCCACAAAAACGGGTGGGCTATAGCCTTGGGGGGTGGGGCTGGCCAACTTCGTCCGCCGGACTCGGAATGGCGCGAGACTTTGCGAGGAGCCTCCGTGTGCCACAAATAGGCCGCGGGCACAGCCGCGCCCAAAAATAACCGCCCGAAGGCCGGGGCGCCAAGTTCGTCCAGCGGAAAAAGGCCACAAAAACGGGTGGGCTATAGCCTTGGGGGGTGGGGCTGGCCAACTTCGTCCGCCGGACTCGGAATGGCGCGAGACTTTGCGAGGGGCCTCCGTGTGCCAAAAATAGGCCGCGGGCACAGCCCCGCCCAAAAATAACCGCCCGAAGGCCGGGGCGCCAAGTTCGTCCAGCGGAAAAAGGCCACAAAAACGGGTGGGCTATAGCCTTGGGGGGTGGGGCTGGCCAACTTCGTCCGCCGGACTCGGAATGGCGCGAGACTTTGCGAGGGGCCTCCGTGTGCCAAAAATAGGCCGCGGGCACAGCCGCGCCCAAAAATAACCGCCCGAAGGCCGGGGCGCCAAGTTCGTCAAACGGAAAAAGGCCACAAAAACGGGTGGGCTATAGCCTTGGGGGTTGGGGCTGGCCCACTTCGTCCGCCGGACTCGGAATGGCGCGAGAATTTGCGAGCGGCCTCCGTGTGCCAAAAATAGGCCGCGAGCACAGCCGCGCCCAAAAATAACCACCCGAAGGCCGGGGCGCCAAGTTCGTCCAGCGGAAAAAGGCCACAAAAACGGGTGGGCTATAGCCTTTGGGAGGTGGGGCTGGCCAACTTCGTCCGCCGGACTCGGAATGGCGCGAGACTTTGCGAGGGGCCTCCGTGTGCCAAAAATAGGCCTTGGGCACAGCCGCGCCCAAAAATAACCGCCCGAAGGCCGGGGCGCCAAGTTCGTCCAGCGGAAAAAGGCCACAAAAACGGGTGGGCTATAGCCTTGGGGGGTGGGGCTGGCCAACTTCGTCCGCCGGACTCGGAATGGCGCGAGACTTTGCGAGGGGCCTTCGTGTGCCAAAAATAGGCCAGGGCACAGCCGCGCCAAAAATATCCGCCCGAAGGCCGGGCGCCAAGTTCGTCCAGCGGAAAAGGCCACAAAACGGGTGGGCTATAGCCTTGGGGGGTGGGGCTGGCCAACCGTCCGCCGGACTCGGAATCGCGCGAGACTTTGCGAGGGGCCTCCGTGTGCCAAAAATAGGCCGCGGGCACAGCCCCGCCCAAAAATAACCGCCCGAAGGCCGGGGCGCCAAGTTCGTCCAGCGGAAAAAGGCCACAAAAACGGGTGGGCTATAGCTTGGGGGTGGGGCTGGCCAACTTCGTCCGCCGGACTCGGAATGGCGCGAGAGGTTGCGAGGGCCTCCGTGTGCCAAAATAAGCCGCCGGACCAGCCGCCCCCAAAAATAACCGCCCAAGGCCGGGCGCCAAGTTCAAAAAACGGAAAAAGGCCACAAAAACGGGTGGGCTATAGCCTTGGGGGTGGGGCTGGCCAACTTCGTCCGCCGGACTCGGAATGGCGCGAGACTTTGCGAGCGGCCTCCGTGTGCCAAAAATAGGCCGCGGGCACAGCCGCGCCCAAAAATAACCACCCGAAGGCCGGGGCGCCAAATTCGCCCAGCGGAAAAAGGCCACAAAACGGGTGGGCTATAGCCTTTGGGAGGTGGGGCTGGCCAACCGTCCGCGGACTCGGAATGGCGCGAGACTTTGCGAGGGGCCTACGTGTGCCAAAAATAGGCCGCGGGCACAGCCGCGCCTGGGGAATAACTGCCCGAAGGCCGGGCGCCAAGTTCGTCCAGCGGAAAAAGGCCACAAAAACGGGTGGGCTATAACCTTGGGGGTGGGGCTCGCCAACCCGTCCGCCGGACTCGGAATGGCGCGAGACTTGGCGAGGGGCCTTCGTGTGCCAATAATAGTCAGCGGGCACAGCCGCGCCAAAAATATCCGCCCGAAAGCCGGGCGCCAAGTTAAATCCAGCGGAAAAAGGCCACAAAACGGGTGGGCTATAGCCTTGGGGGTGGGGCTGGCCAACCGTCCGCGGACTCGGAATGGCGAGACTTTGCGAGGGGTCTCCGTGTGCCAAAAATAGGCCGCGGGCACAGCCCCGCCCTCAAATAACCGCCCGAACGACGGGGCGCCAAGTTCGTCCAGCGGAAAAAGGCCACACACTCGGGTGGGCTATGGCCGTGGGGGGGGGGGCTGGCCAACTCCGTCCGCCGGACTCGGAATGGTGCGAGACTTTGCGCGGGGCCTCCGTGTGCCAAAAATAGGCCTTGGGCACAGCCGCGCCTTAAAAATAACCGCCGAAGGCCGGGCGCCAAGTTCGTCAAGCGGAAAAAGGCCACAAAACGGGTGGGCTATAGCCTTGGGGGTGGGGCTGGCCAACTTCGTCCGCCGGACTCGGAATGGCGAGACTTTGCGAGGGGCCTCCGTGTGCCAAAAATAAGCCGCGGGCACATCCGCGCCCAAAAATAACCGCCCGGGCGGGGCGCCAAGTTCGTCCAGCGGAAAAAGGCCACAAAACGGGTGGGCTATAGCCTTGGGGGTGGGGCTGGCCAACCGTCCGCCGGGCTCGGAATGGCGCGAGACTTTGCGGCGGCCTCCGTGTGCCAAAAATAGGCAGCGGGCACAGCCGCGCCCAAAAATAACCGCCCGAAGGCCGGGCGCCAAGTTCGTCCACCGGAAAAAGGCCACAAAACGGGTGGGCTATAGCCTTGGGGGTGGGGCTGGCCAACTTCGTCCGCCCGGACTCGGAATGGCGCGAGACTTTGCGAGGGGCCTCAGTGTGCCAAAAATAGACAGCGGGCACAGCCGCGCCTAAAAATAACCGCCAAGGCCGGGCGCCAAGTTCGTCAAGCGGAAAAAGGCCACAAAAACGGGTGGGCTATAGCCTTTGGGGGGTGGGGCTGGCCAACTTCGTCCGCCGGACTCGGAATGGCGCGAGACTTTGCGAGCGCCCTCCGTGTGCCAAAAATAGGCCGCGGGCACAGCCGCGCCCAAAAATAACCGCCCGAAGGCCGGGGCGCCAAGTTCGTCCAGCGGAAAAAGGCCACAAAAACGGGTGGGCTATAGCCTTGGGGGGTGGGGCTGGCTAGGGATGATAAAATCCTCCATGGGTTTGGGGCCCCATGGAGCCCCACCCCAAATGGGAAAAATTTTGAATAATTTTTGGGGAATGGGGTGGGGAGTGGGAGGAAAATAATCCCCAAATTCTTAATGGGGTGGGGTTTGGTTTTGTACTCCCCACCCCACCCCCACCCCAATCCCCATTATACATAAATATGTTTTTAATTCTTATTTAATAATTCTTATTTTATCAATTACAATGTTAATTAATAATATTTTTTTTAATTTTTATGCAATATAAACAAGATATGAATGAAAGAAAATCCTATAATATTTTTCAACTCTGAAAACATTGTTATATTTTCTTTTCTCTTTTAATGTGCTACGCTCTTTAAATATTTTTCACTTTTAATATCATTTTAAGATATTGTTTCAAACTTTTAGATTTTTTTAAAAGAATTTAAATACTTTATAATATGATGAAGATTTTATTTTAAGTCTCTAATTTTTAACTTACTAAAATAATGTATTTATACATATTATAAAATAGATACATGGGGAATGGAGTGGGGATGGGGAAATCATTCCCCACATGGGGATTCTCCATCCCCACCCCACTAAATTTATTGGGGAATGGGGTGGGGAATGGAGGCAAAAATTTCTAATGGGGTGGGGAATGGGGTAGGCCTCCCCACCCCCACCCCACCCCATTGACATCCCTGGGGC
Organism: Citrus cavaleriei; assembly: GCA_030448935.1. Taxonomy (NCBI): domain Eukaryota; kingdom Viridiplantae; phylum Streptophyta; class Magnoliopsida; order Sapindales; family Rutaceae; genus Citrus; species Citrus cavaleriei. The sequence continues at coordinate 38,143 of JAUJEM010000349.1, read as the reverse complement.
TGGCCAACTTCGTCCGCCGGACTCGGAATGGCGCGAGACTTTGCGAGGGGCCTCCGTGTGCCAAAAATAGGCCGCGGACACAGCGGCGCCCAAAAATAACCGCCCGAAGGCCGGGGCGCCAAGTTCGTCCAGCGCAAAAAGGCCACAAAAACGGGTGGGCTATAGCCTTGGGGGGTGGGGCTGGCCAACTTCGTCCGCCGGACTCGGAATGGTACGAGACTTTGCGAGGGGCCTCCGTGTGCCAAAAATAGGCCGCGGGCACAGCCGCGCCAAAAAATAACCGCCCGAAGGCCGGGGCGCCAAGTTCGTCCAGCGGAAAAAGGCCACAAAAACGGGTGGGCTATAGCCTTGGGGGGTGGGGCTGGCCAACTTCATCCGCCGGACTCGGAATGGCGCGAGACTCTGCGAGGGGCCTCCGTGTGCCAAAAATAGGCCGCGGGCACAGCCGCGCCCAAAAATAACCTCCCGAAGGTCGGGGCGCCAAGTTCGTCCAGCGGAAAAAGGCCACAAAAACGGGTGGGCTATAGCCTTGGGGGGTGGGGCTGGCCGACTTCGTCCGCCGGACTCGGAATGGCGCGAGACTTTGCGAGGGGCCTCCGTGTGCCAAAAATAGGCCGCAGGCACAGCCGCGCCCAAAAATAACTGCCCGAAGGCCGGGGCGCCAAGTTCGTCCAGCGGAAAAAGGCCACAAAAACGGGTGGGCTATAGCCTTGGGGGGTGGGGCTGGCCAACTTCGTCCGCCGGACTCGGAATGGCGCGAGACTTTGCGAGGGGCCTCCGTGTGCCAAAAATAGGCCGCGGGACAGCCGCGCCCAAAAATAACCGCCCGAAGGCCGGGGCGCCAAGTTCGTCCAGCGGAAAAAGGCCACAAAAACGGGTGGGCTATAGCCTTGGGGGGTGGGGCTGGCTAGGGATGGCAAAATCCTCCATGGGTTTGGGGCCCCATGGAGCCCCACCCCAAATGGGAAAAATTTTGAATAATTTTTGGGGAATGGGGTGGGGAGTGGGGGGAAAATAATCCCCAAATTCTTAATGGGGTGGGGTTTGGTTTTGTACTCCCCACCCCACCCCCACCCCAATCCCCATTATACATAAATATGTTTTTAATTCTTATTTAATAATTCTTATTTTATCAATTACAATGTTAATTAATAATATTTTTTTTAATTTTTATGCAATATAAACAAGATATGAATGAAAGAAAATCCTATAATATTTTCAACTCAAAACATTGTTATATTTTCTTTTCTCTTTTAATGTGCTACGCTCTTTAAATATTTTTCACTTTTAATATCATTTTAAGATATTGTTTCAAACTTTTAGATTTTTTAAAAGAATTTAAATACTTTATAATATGATGATGATTTTATTTTAAGTCTCTAATTTTTAACTTACTAAAATAATGTATTTATACATATTATAAAATAGATACATGGGGAATGGGGTGGGGATGGGGAAATCATTCCCCACATGGGGATTCTCCATCCCCACCCCACTAAATTTATTGGGGAATGGGGTGGGGAATGGAGGCAAAAATTTCTAACGGGGTGGGGAATGGGGTAGGCCTGCCCCCCCCCCCCCCCCCCCCATTGCCATCCCTAGGCTGGCCAACTCCCGCCGGACTCGGAATGGCGCGAGACTTTGCGAGGGTCTCCATGTGCCAAAAATAGGCCGCGGGCACAGCCGCGCCCAAAAATAACCGCCCGAAGGCCGGGGCGCCAAGTTCGTCCAGCGGAAAAAGGCCACAAAAACGGGTGGGCTATAGCCTTGGGGGGTGGGGCTGGCCAACTTCGTCCGCCGCACTCGGAATGGCGCGAGACTTTGCGAGGGGCCTCCGTGTGCCAAAAATAGGCCGCGGGCACAGCCGCGCCCAAAAATAACCGCCCGAAGGCCGGGGCGCCAAGTTCGTCCAGCGGAAAAAGGCCACAAAAACGGGTGGGCTATAGCCTTGGGGGGTGGGGCTGGCCAACAACATCCGCCGGACTCGGAATGGCGCGAGACTTTGCGAGGGGCCTCCGTGTGCCAAAAATAGGCCGCGGGACAGCCGCGCCCAAAAATAACCGCCCGAAGGCCGGGGCGCCAAGTTCGTCCAGCGGAAAAAGGCCACAAAAACGGGTGGGCTATAGCCTTCGGGGGTGGGGCTGGCTAGGGATGGCAAAATTCTCCATGGGTTTGGGGCCCCATGGAGCCCCACTCCAAATGGAGAAAATTTTGAATAATTTTTGGGGAATGGGGTGGGGAGTGGGGGGAAAATAATCCCCAAATTCTTAATGGGGTGGGGTTTGGTTTTGTACTCCCCACCCCACCCCCACCCCAATCCCCATTATACATAAATATGTTTTTAATTCTTATTTTATCAATTACAATGTTAATTAATAATTTTTATGCAATATAAACAATATATGAATGAAAGAAAATCCTATAATATTTTTCAACTCTAAAACATTGTTATATTTTCTTTTCTCTTTTAAGGTGCTACGCTCTTTAAATATTTTTCACTTTTAATATCATTTTAAAATATTGTTTCAAACTTTTAGATATTTTTTAAAAGAATTTAAATACTTTATAATATGATGATGATTTTATTTTAAGTCTCTAATTTTTAACTTACTAAAATAATGTATTTATACATATTATAAAATAGATACATGGGGAATGGGGTGGGGATGGGGAAATCATTCCCCACATGGGGATTCTCCATCCCCACCCCACTAAATTTATTGGGGAATGGGGTGGGGAATGGAGGCAAAAATTTCTAATGGGGTGGGGAATGGGGTAGGCCTCCCCACCCCCACCCCACCCCATTGCCATCCCTAGGGCTGGCCAACTTCGTCCGCCGGACTCGGAATGGCGCGAGACTTTGCGAGGGGTCTCCGTGTGCCAAAAATAGGCCGCGGACACAGCCGCGCCCAAAAATAACCGCCCGAAGGCCGGGGCGCCAAGTTCGTCCAGCGGAAAAAGGCCACAAAAACAGGTGGGCTATAGCCTTGGGGGGTGGGGCTGGCCAACTTCGTCCGCCGGAATCGGAATGGCGCGAGACTTTGCGAGGGGCCTCCGTGTGCCAACAATAGGCCGTGGACAGAGCCGCAACCAAAAATAACCGCCCGAAGGCTGGGGCGCCAAGTTCGTCCAGCAGAAAAAGGCCACAAAAACGGGTGGGCTATAGCCTTGGGGGGTGGGGCTGGCCAACTTCGTCCGCCGGACTCGGAATGGCGCGAGACTTTGCGAGGGGCCTCCGCGTGCCAAAAATAGGCCGCGGCCACAGCCGCGCCCAAAAATAACCGCCCGAAGGCCGGGGCGCCAAGTTCGTCCAGCGGAAAAAGGCCACAAAAACGGGTGGGCTATAGCCTTGGGGGGTGGGGCTGGCCAACTTCGTCCGCCGGACTCGGATTGGCGCGAGACTTTGCGAGGGGTCTCCGTGTGCCAAAAATAGGCAGCAGGCACAGCCGCGCCCAAAAATAACCGCCCGAAGGCCGGGGCGCCAAGTTCGTCCAGCGGAAAAAGGCCACAAAAACGGGTGGGCTATAGCCTTGGGGGGTGGGGCTGGCCAACTTCGTCCGCCGGACTCGGATTGGCGCGAGACTTTGCGAGGAGCCTCCGTGTGCCAAAAATAGGCCGCGGGCACAGCCGCGCCCAAATATAACCGCCCGAAGGCCGGGCGCCAAGTTCGTCCAGCGGAAAAAGGCCACAAAAACGGGTGGGCTATAGCCTTGTGGGGTGGGGCTGGCCAACTTCGTCCGCCGGACTCGGAATGGCGCGAGACTTTGCGAGGGGCCTACGTGTGCTAAAAATAGGCCGCGGGCATAGCCGCGTCCAAAAATAACCGTCCGAAGGCCGGGGTGCCAATTTCGTCCAGCGGAAAAAGGCCACAAAAACGGGTGGGCTATAGCCTTGGGGGGTGGGGCTGGCCAACTTCGTCCGCCGGACTCGGAATGGCGCGAGACTTTGCGAGGGGCCTCCGTGTGCCAAAAATAGGCCGCGGGCAGAGCCGCGCCAAAAATAACCGCCCGAAGGCCGGGGCGCCAAGTTCGTCCAGCGGAAAAAGGCCACAAAAACGGGTGGGCTATAGCCTTGGGGGGTGGGGCAGGCCAACTTCGTCCGCCGGACTCGGAATGGCGCGAGACTTTGCGAGGGGCCTCCGTGTGCCAAAAATAGGCTGCGGACACAGCCGCGTCCAAAAATAACCGCCCGAAGGCCGGGGCGCCAAGTTCGTCCAGCGGAAAAAGGCCACAAAAACGGGTGGGCTATAGCCTTGGGGGGTGGGGCTGGCCAACTTAGTCCGCCGGACTCGGAATGGCGCGAGACTTTGCGAGCGCCCTCGTGTGTCTGCAAAAATAGGCCGCGGACACAGCCGCGCCCAAATATAACCTCCCTACGGCCGTTGCGCATAGTACGTCCAGCGGAAAAAGGCCACAAAAACGGGTGGGCTATAGCCTTGGGGGGTGGGGCTGGCCAACTTCGTCCGCCGGACTCGGAATGGCGCGAGACTTTGCGAGGGGCCTCCGTGTGCCAAAAATAGGCCGCGGGCACAGTCGCTCCCAAAAATAACCGCCCGAAGGCCGGGGCGCCAAGTTCGTCCAGCGGAAAAAGGCCACAAAAACGGGTGGGCTATAGCCTTGGGGGGTGGGGCTGGCCAACTTCGTCCGCCGGACTCGGAATGGCGCGAGACTTTGCGAGGGGCCTCCGTGTGCCCAAAATAGACCGCGGGCACAGCCGCGACCAAAAATAACCGCCCGAAGGCCGGGGCGCCAAGTTCGTCCAGCGGAAAAAGGCCACAAAATCGGGTGGGCTGAAGCCTTGGGGGGTGGGGCATGCCAACTTCGTCCGCCGGACTCGCAATGGCGCGAGACTTTGCGAGGCGCCTCCGTGTGCCCAAAATAGGCCGCGGGCACAGCCGCGCCCATAAATAACCGCCCGAAGGTCGGGGCGCCAAGTTCGTCCAGCGGAAAAAGACCACAAAAACGAGTGGGCTATAGCCTCGGGGGGTGGGGCTGGCCAACTTCGTCCGCCGGACTCGGAACGGCGCGAGACTTTGCGAGGGGCCTCCGTGTACCAAACATAGGCGCGGGCATAGCTGCGCCCAAAAATAGCCTCCCGATGGCCGGGGCGCCAAGTTCGTCCAGCGGAAAAAGGCCACAAAAACGGGTGGGCTATAGCCTTGGGGGGTGGGGCTGGCCAACTTCGTCCGCCGGACTCGGAATGGCGCGAGACTTTTCGAGGGGCCTCCGTGTACCAAAAATAGGCCACGGGCACAGCCGCGCCCAAAAACAACCGCCCGAAGGCTGGGGCGCCAAGTTCGTCCAGCGGAAAAAGGCCACAAAAACGGGTGGGCTATAGCCTAGGGGGGTGGGGCTGGCCAACTTCGTCCGCCGGACTGGGAATGGCGCGAGACTTTGCGAGGGGCCTCCGTGTGCCAAAAATAGGCCGCGGACACAGTCGCTCCCAAAAATAACCGCCCGAAGGCCGGGGCGTCAAGTTCGTCCAGCGGAAAAAGGCCACAAAATCGGGTGGGCTATAGCCTTGGGGGCTGGGGCTGGCCAACTTCGTCCGCCGGACTCGGAATGGCGCGAGACATTGCGAGGGGCCTCCGTGTGACCAAAATAGGCCGCGGACACAGCCGCGCCCAAAAATAACCGCCCGAAGGCCGGGTTGCCAAGTTCGTCCAGCGGAAAAAGGCCACAAAAACGGGTGGGCTATAGCCTTGGGGGGTGGGGCTAGCAAACTTCGTCCGCCGGACTCGGAATGGCGCGAGACTTTGCGAGGGGCCTCCGTGTGCCAAAAATAGGCCGCGGACACAGCCGCGCCCAAAAATAGCCTCCTGATGGCCGAGCGCCAAGTTCGTCCAGCGGAAAAAGGCCACAAAAACGGGTGGGCTATAGCCTTGGGGGGTGGGGCTGGCCAACTTCGTCCGCCGGACTCGGAATGGCGCGAGACTTTGTGAGGGTCCTCCGTGTACCAAAAATAGGCCGCGGGCACAGCCGCGCCCAAAAATAACCGCCCGAAGGCTGGGGCGCCAAGTTCGTCCAGCGGAAAAAGGCCACAAAAACGGGTGGGCTATAGCCTTGGGGGGTGGGGCTGGCCAACTTCGTCCGCCGGACTCGGAATGGCGCGAGACTTTGCGAGGGGCCTCCGTGTGCCAAAAATAGTCCAGGCACAGCCGCGCCCAAAAATAACCGCCCGAAGGCCGGGCGCCAAGTTCGTCCAGCGGAAAAAGGCCACAAAAAAACGGGTGGGCTATAGCCTTGGGGGTGGGGCTGGCCAACCGTCCGCCGGACTGGGAATGGCGCGAGACTGTGGGAGGGTCCTCCGTGTGCCCAAAATAGGCCAGCGGGTACAGCCGCGCAAAAATAACCGCCCGAAGGCCGGGCGCCAAGTTCATCCAGCGGAAAAAGGCCACAAAAACGGCTGGGCTATAGCAGGGGGGTGGGGCTGGCCAACCGTCCGCCGGACTCGGAATGGCGCGAGACTTTGCGAGGGCCTCCGTGTGCCAAAAAAATAGCCGCGGGCACAGCCGCGCCAAAAATAACCTTGAAGGCCGGGCGCCAATTCGTCCAGCGGAAAAAGGCCACAAAAACGGGTGGGCTATATCCTTGGGGTGGTGTTCTGGCCAACATCGTCCGCCGCGGACTCGGAATGGCGCGAGACTTTGCGAGGGCCTCCGTGTGCCAAAAATAGTCCGCCCGAACAGCCGCGGCCAAAATAATCCGCCCGAAGGCCGGGCGCCAAGTTCCGTCCGGCGGAAAAAGGCCACAAAACGGGTGGGCTATAGCCTTGGGGGTGGGGCTGGCCAACTTCGTCCGCCGGACTGGGAATGGCGCGAGACTTTGCGAGGGTCCTCCGTGTGCCCAAAATAGGCCGCGGGCACAGCCGCGCCCAAAAATAACCGCCCGAAGGCCGGGGCGCCAAGTTCGTCCAGCGGAAAAAGGCCACAAAAACGGGTGGGCTATAGCCTTGGGGGGTGGGGCTGGCCAACTTCGTCCGTCGGACTCGGAATGGCGTGAGACTTTACGATGGGCCTCCGTGTACCAAAAATAGGCCGCGGTCACAGTTGCGCCCAAAAATAACCGCCGAAGGCCGGGGCGCCAAGTTCGTCCAGCGGAAAAAGGCTCAAAAACGGGTGGCTATAGCCTTGGGGGGTGGGGCTGGCCAACTTCGTCCGCCGGACTGGGAATGGCGCGAGACTTTGCGAGGGTCCTCCGTGTGCCAAAAATAGGCCGCGGGCACAGCCGCGCCCAAAAATAACTGCCCGAAGGCCGGGCCGCCAAGTTCGTCCAGCGGAAAAAGGCCACAAAAACGGGTGGGCTATAGCCTTGGGGGGTGGGGCTGGCCAACTTCGTCCACCGGAACCGGAATGGCGTGAGACTTTGCGAGCGGCCTCCGTGTGCCAAAAATAGACCGCGGGCACAGCCGCGCCCAAAAATAACCGCACGAAGGCCGGGGCGCCAAGTTCGTTCAGCGGAAAAAGGCCACAAAAACGGGTGGGCTATATCCTTCGGGGGTGGGGCTGGCCAACTTCGTCCGCCGGACTCGGAATGGCGCGAGACTTTGCGAGGGGCCTCCGTGTGCCAAAAATAGTCCGCGGGCACAGCCGCGTCCAAAAATAACCGCCCGAAGGCCGGGGCGCCAAGTTCGTCCGGCGGAAAAAGGCCACAAAAACGGGTGGGCTATAGCCTTGGGGGGTGGGGCTGGCCAACTTCGTCCGCCGGACTGGGAATGGCGCGAGACTTTGCGAGGGTCCTCCGTGTGCCCAAAATAGGCCGCGGGCACAGCCGCGCCCAAAAATAAACGCCCGAAGGCCGGGGCGCCAAGTTCGTCCAGCGGAAAAAGGCCACAAAAACGGGTGGGCTATAGCCTTGGGGGGTGGGGCTGGCCAACTTCGTCCGCCGGACTGGGAATGGCGCGAGACTTTGCGAGGGGCCTCCGTGTGTCAAAAATAGGCCGCGGTCACAGCCGCGCCCAAAAATAACCGCCCGAAGGCCGGGGCGCCAAATTCCTCCAGCGGAAAAAGGCCACAAAAACGGGTGGGCTATAGCCTTGGGGGGTGGGGCTGGCCAACTTCGTCCGCCGGACTCGGAATGGCGCGAGACTTTGCGAGGGGCCTCCGTGTGCCAAACATTGGCCGCGGGCACAGCCGCGACAAAAAAAAACCGCCCGAAGGCCGGGGCGCCAATTTCGCCCAGCGGAAAACCGCCACAAAAACGGGTGGGCTATAGCCTTGGGGGGTGGGGCTGGCCAACTTCGTCCGCCGGACTCGGAATGGCGTGAGACTTTGCGAGGGGCCTCCGTGTGCCAAAAATAGTCCGCGGGCACACCCGCGCCCAAAAATAACCGCCCGAAGGCCGGGGCGCCAAGTTCGTCCTGCGGAAAAAGGCCACAAAAACGGGTGGGCTATAGCCTTGGGGGGTGGGGCTGGCCAACTTCGTCCGCCGGACTCGGAATGGCGCGAGACTTTGCGAGGGGCCTCCGTGTGCCAAAAATAGGCCGCGGCACAGCCGCGCCCAAAAATAACCGCCCAAGGCCGGGCGCCAAGTTCGTCCAGCGGAAAAAGGCCACAAAAACGGGTGGGCTATAGCCTTGGGGGTGGGGCTGGCCAACCGTCCGCGCCGGACTCGGAATGGCGCGAGACTTTGCGAGGGGCCTCCGTGTGCCAAAAATAGGCCGCGGGCACAGCCGCGCCCAAAAATAACCGCCCGAAGGCCGGGTGCCAAGTTCGTCCAGCGGAAAAAGGCCACAAAAACGGGTGGGCTATAGCCTTGGGGGGTGGGGCTGGCCAACTTCGTCCGCCGGACTCGGAATGGCGCGAGACTTTGCGAGGGGCCTCCGTGTACCGAAAATAGGCCGGGGGCACAGCCGCGTCCAAAAATAACTGCCCGAAGGCCGGGGCGCCAAGTTCGTCCAGCGGAAAAAGGCCACAAAAACGGGTGGGCTATAGCCTTGGGGGGTGGGGCTGGCCAACTTCGTCCGCCGGACTCGGAATGGCGTGAGACTTTGCGATGGGCCTCCGTGTACCAAAAATAGGCCGCGGTCACAGTTGAGCCCAAAAATAACCGCCCGAAGGCCGGGGCGCCAAGTTCGTCCAGCGGAAAAAGGCCACAAAAACGGGTGGGCTATAGCCTTGGGGGGTGGGGCTGGCCAACTTCGTCCGCCGGACTCGGAATGGCGCGAGACTTTGCGAGGGCCTCCGTGTGCCAAAAATAGCCCGCGGGCACAGCTGCGCCCAAAAATAACCGCCCGAAGGCCGGGGCGCCAAGTTCGTCCAGCGGAAAAAGGCCACAAAAACGGGTGGGCTATAGCCTTGGGGGGTGGAGCTGGCCAACTTCGTCCACCGGACTCGGAATGGCACGAGACTTTGCGAGGGACCTCTGTGTTCCAAAAATAGGCCGCGGGCACAGCCGCGCCCAAAAATAACCACCCGAAAGCCGGGGCGCCAAGTTCGTCTGCCGGACTCGGAATGGCGCGAGACTTTGCGAGGGGCCTCCGTGTGCCAAAAATAGGCCGCGGGCACAGCCGCGCCCAAAAATAACTGCCCGAATGCCGGGGCGCCAAGTTCGTCCAGCGGAAAAATCCCACAAAAACGGGTGGGCTATAGCCTTGGGGGGTGGGGCTGGCCAACTTCGTCCGCCGGACTCGGAATGGCGCGAGACTTTGCGAGGGGCCTCCGTGTGCCAAAAATAGGCCGCGGTCACAGCCACGCCCAAAAATAACCCCCCGAAGGCCGGGGCGCCAAGTTCGTCCAGCGGAAAAAGGCCACAAAAACGGGTGGGCTATAGCCTTGGGGGGTGGGGCTGGCCAACTTCGTCCGCCGGACTCGGAATGGCGCGAGACTTTGCGAGGGGCCTCGGTGTGCCAAAAATAGGCCGCGGGCACAGCCGCGCCCAAAAATAACCGCCCGAAGGCCGGGGCGCCAAGTTCGTCCCGCGGAAAAAGGTCACAAAAACGGGTGGGCAATAGCCTTGGGGGGTGGGGCAGGCCAACTTCGTCCGCCGGACTCGGAATGGCGCGAGACTTTGCGAGGCGTCTCCGTGTGCCAAAAATAGGCCGCGGGCACAGCCGCGCCCATAAATAACCGCCCGAAGGCCGGGGCGCCAAGTTCGTCCAGCGGAAAAAGGCCACAAAAACGGGTGGGCTATAGCCTCGGGGGGTGGGGCTGGCCAACTTCGTCCGCCGGACTCGGAATGGCGCGAGACTTTGCGAGGGTCCTCCGTGTGCCAAAAATAGGCCGCGGGCACAGCCGCGTCCAAAAATAACCGCCCGAAGGCCGGGGCTCCAAGTTCGTCCAGCGGAAAAAGGCCACAAGAACGGGTGGGCTATAGCCTTGGGGGGTGGGGCTGGCCAACTTCGTCCGCCGGACTCGGAATGGCGCGAGACTTTGCGAGGGGCCTACGTGTGCTAAAACTAGGCCGCGGGCACAGCCGCGCCCAAAAATAACCGCCCGAAGGCCGGGTGCCAAGTTCGTCCAGCGGAAAAAGGCCACAAAAACGGGTGGGCTATAGCCTTGGCGGGTGGGGCTGGCCAACTTCGTCCGCCGGGCTCGGAATGGCGCGAGACTTTGCGAGGGGCCTCCGTGCGCCAAAAATAGGCCGCGGGCACAGCCGCGCCCAAAAATAACCACCCGAAGGCCGGGCGCCAAGTTCGTCCAGCGGAAAAAGGCCACAAAACGGGTGGGCTATAGCCTTGGGGGTGGGGCTGGCCAACCGTCCGCCCGGACTCGGAATGGCGCGAGACTTTGCGAGGGGCCTCCGTGTGCCAAAAATAGGCAGCGGGCACAGCCGCGCCAAAAAATAACCGCCCGAAGGCCGGGGCGCCAAGTTCGTCCAGCGGAAAAAGGCCACAAAAACGGGTGGGCTATAGCCTTGGGGGGTGGGGCTGGCCAACTTCGTCCGCCGGACTCGGAATGGCGCGAGACTTTGCGAGGGGCCTCCGTGTACCAAAAATAGGGCGCGGGTACAGCCGGGCCCAAAAATAACCGCCCGAAGGCCGGGGCGCCAAGTTCGTCCAGCGGAAAAAGGCCACAAGAACGGGTGGGCTATAGCCTTGGGGGGTGGGGCTGGCCAACTTCGTCCGCCGGACTCGGAATGGCGCGAGACTTTGCGAGGGGCCTCCGTGTACCGAAAATAGGCCGGGGGCACAGCCGCGTCCAAAAATAACTGCCCGAAGGCCGGGGCGCCAAGTTCGTCCAGCGGAAAAAGGCCACAAAAACGGGTGGGCTATAGCCTTGGCGGGTGGGGCTGGCCAACTGGTCCGCCCGGACTCGGAATGGCGCGAGACTTTGCGAGGGGCCTCCGTGCGCCAAAAAATAGGCCGCGGGCACAGCCGCGCCCAAAATAACCACCCGAAGGCCGGGCGCCAAGTTCGTCCAGCGGAAAAAGGCCACAAAACGGGTGGGCTATAGCCTTGGGGGGTGGGGCTGGCCAACTTCGTCCGCCGGACTCGGAATGGCGCGAGACTTTGCGAGGGGCCTCCGTGTGCCAAAAATAGGACGCGGGCACAGCCGCGCCAAAAAATAACCGCCCGAAGGCCGGGGCGCCAAGTTCGTCCAGCGGAAAAAGGCCACAAAAACGGGTGGGCTATAGCCTTGGGGGGTGGGGCTGGCCAACTTCGTCCGCCGGACTCGGAATGGCGCGAGACTTTGCGAGGGGCCTCCGTGTGCTAAAAATAGGCCGCGGGCACAGCCGCGCCCAAAAATAACCGCCCGAAGGCCGGGTGCCAAGTTCGTCCAGCGGAAAAAGGCCACAAAAACGGGTGGGCTATAGCCTTGGCGGGTGGGGCTGGCCAACTTCGTCCGCCGGACTCGGAATTGCGCGAGACTTTGCGAGGGGCCTCCGTGTACCGAAAATAGGCCGGGGGCACAGCCGCGTCAAAAAATAACTGCCCGAAGGCCGGGGCGCCAAGTTCGTCCAGCGGAAAAAGGCCACAAAAACGGGTGGGCTATAGCCTTGGCTGGTGGGGCTGGCCAACTTCGTCCGCCGGACTCGGAATGGCGCGAGACTTTCCGAGGGTTCTCCGTGTGCCAAAAATAGGCCGCGGGCACAGCCGCGCCCAAAAATAACCGCCCGAAGGCCGGGGCGCCAAGTTCGTCCAGCGGAAAAAGGCCACAAAAACGGGTGGGCTATAGCCTTGGGGGGTGGGGCTGGCCAACTTCGTCCGCCGGACTCGGATTGGCGCGAGACTTTGCGTGGTGATTCGGTGTGCCAAAAATAGGCCGCGGGCACAGCCGCGTCAAAACATAACAGCCCGAAGGCCGGGGCGCCAAGTTCGTCCCGCGGAAAAAGGCCACAAAAACGGGAGGGCTGTGGGGGGGGTGCCCGAGTGCGTCCGCCGGAGTCGGAATGGCGCGAGACTTTGCGAGGGGCCTCCGTGTGCCAAAAATAGGCCGCGGGAACAGCCGCGCCCAAAAATAACCGTCCGAAGGCCGGGGCGCTATGTTCGTCCAGCGGAAAAAGGCCACAAAAACGGGTGGGCTATAGCCTTGGGGGGTGGGGCTGGCCAACTTCGTCCGCCGGACCCGGAATGGCGCGAGACTTTGCGAGGGGCCTCCGTGTGCCAAAAATAGGCTGCGGGCACAGCCGCGCCCAAAAATAACCGTCCGAAGGCCGGGGCGCCAAGTTCGTCTAGCGGAAAAAGGCCACAAAAACGGGTGGGCTATAGCCTTGGGGGGTGGGGCTGGCCAACTTCGTCCGCTGGACGCGGAATGGTGCGAGACTTTGCGAGGGGCCTCCGTGTGCCAAAAATAGGCTGCGGGCACAGCCGCGCCCAAAAATAACCGCCCGAAGGCCGGGGCGCCAAGTTCGTCCAGCGGAAAAAGGCCACAAAAACGGGTGGGCTATAGCCTTGGGGGGTGGGGCATGCCAACTTCGTCCGCCGGACTCGCAATGGCGCGAGACTTTGCGAGGCGCCTCCGTGTGCCCAAAATAGGCCGCGGGCACAGCCGCGCCCATAAATAACCGCCCGAAGGCCGGGGCGCCAAGTTCGTCCAGCGGAAAAAGACCACAAAAACGAGTGGGCTATAGCCTCGGGGGGTGGGGCTGGCCAACTTCGTCCGCCGGACTCGGAATGGCGCGAGACTTTGCGAGGGGCCTCCGTGTGCCAAAAATAGGCCGCGGGCACAGTCGCTCCCAAAAATAACCGCCCGAAGGCCGGGGCGCCAAGTTCGTCCAGCGGAAAAAGGCCACAAAAACGGGTGGGCTATAGCCTTGGGGGGTGGGGCTAGCCAACTTCGTCCGCCGGACTCGGAATGGCGCGAGACTTTGCGAGGGGCCTCCGTGTACCAAAAATAGGCCGCGGGCACAGCCGCGCCCAAAAATAACCGCCCGAAGGCCGGGGCGCCAAGTTCTCCCAGCGGAAAAAGGCAACAAAACCGGGTGGGCTATAGCCTTGGGGGGTGGGGCTGGCCAACTTCGTCCGCCGGACTGGGAATGGCGCGAGACTTTGCGAGGGGCCTCCGTGTGCCAAAAATAGGCCGCGGGCACAGTCGCTCCCAAAAATAACCGCCCGAAGGCCGGGGCGCCAAGTTCGTCCAGCGGAAAAAGGCCACAAAAACGGGTGGGCTATAGCCTTGCGGAGTGTGGCTGGCCAACTTCGTCCGCCGGACTCGGAATGGCGCGAGACTTTGCGAGGGGCCTCCGTGTGCCAAAAATAGGCCGCGGGCACAGTCGCTCCCAAAAATAACCGCCCGAAGGCCGGGGCGCCAAGTTCGTCCAGCGGAAAAAGGCCACAAAAACGGGTGGGCTATAGCCTTGGTGGGGCTGGCCAACTTCGTCCGCCGGACTCGCAATGGCGCGAGACTTTGCGAGGGGCCTCCGTGTGCCAAAAATAGGCCGCGGGCACAGTCGCTCCCAAAAATAACCGCCCGAAGGCCGGGGCGCCAAGTTCGTCCAGCGGAAAAAGGCCACAAAAACGGGTGGGCTATAGCCGTGGGGGGTGGGGCTGGCCAACTTCGTCCGCCGGACTCGGAATGGCGCGAGACTTTGCGAGGGGCCTCCGTGTGCCCAAAATAGACCGCGGGCACAGCCGCGACCAAAAATAACCGCCCGAAGGCCGGGGCGCCAAGTTCGTCCAGCGGAAAAAGGCCACAAAATCGGGTGGGCTATAGCCTTGGGGGGTGGGGCTGGCCAACTTCGTCCGCCGGACTCGGAATTGCGCGAGACTTTGCGAGGGGCCTCCGTGTGCCAAAAATAGGCCGCGGGCACAGACGCTACCAAAAATAACCGCCCGACGGCCGGGGCGCCAAGTTCGCCCCGCGCAAAAAGGCCACAACACCGGGTGGGCTATAGCCTTGGGGGGTGGGGCTGGCCAACTTCGTCCGCCGGACTCGGAATGGCGCGAGACTTTGCGAGGGGCCTCCGTGTGCCAAAAATAGGCCGCGGGCACAGTCGCTACCAAAAATAACCGCCCGAAGGCCGGGGCGCCAAGTTCGTCCAGCGGAAAAAGGCCACAAAAACGGGTGGGCTATAGCCTTGGGGGGTGGGGCTGGCCAACTTCGTCCGCCGGACTCGGAATGGCGCGAGACTTTGCGAGGGCCTCCGTGTGCTGTGGAAAATAGGCCGCGGCACAGCCGCGCTAAAAAAATAACCGCCCGAAGGCCGGGCGCCAAGTTCGTCCAGCGAAAAAGGCCACAAAACGGGTGGGCTATAGCCTTGGGGGTGGGGCTGGCCAACTCGTCCGCTGGACTCGGAATGGCGCGAGACTTTACGAGGGTCCTCCGTGTGCTAAAAATAGGCCAAAGGCACAGCCGCGTCCAAAAATAACCGCCCAAGGCCGGGTGCCAAGTTCGCCCAGCGGAAAAATGTCACAAAAACGGGTGGGCTATAGCCTGGGGGGGTGGGGCATGCCAACTTCGTCCTCCGGACTCGGAATTGAGCGTGACTTGGAGAGGGGCCTCCGTGTGCCGAAAATAGGCCGAGGGCACAGTCGCTCCCGCAAATAACCGCCCGAAGGCCGGGCGCCAAGTTCGTCCAGCGGAAAAAAAGGCCACAAAACGGGTGGGCTATAGCCTTGGGGGTGGGGCTGGCCAACTACGTCCGCCGGACTCGGAATGGCGAGATACTTTCCGCGGGGCCTCCGTGTACCAAAAAATAGGCATGGGCACAGCCGCACCTAAAAATAACCGCCCGAAGGCCGGGGTGCCAAGTTCGTCCAGCGGAAAAAGGCCACAAAAACGGGTGGGCTATAGCCTTGGGGGGTGGGGCTGGCCAACTTCGTCCGCCGGACTCGGAATGGCGCGAGACTTTGCGAGGGGCCTCCGTGTGCGAAAAAAATAGGCCGTGGGCACAGCCGCGCCCAGAAATAACCACCCGAAGGCCTGGGCGCCAAGTTCGTCCAGTGGAAAAGGTAGGAAGAGACGGGTGGGCTATAGCCGTGGGGGGTGGGGCTGCCCAACTTCGTCCGCCGGGATCGGAATGGCGCGAGACTTTACGAGGGGCCTCCGTGTGCCAAAAATAGGCCGCGGGAACAGCCGCGCCCAAAAATAACAGCCCGAAGGCCGGGGCGCCAAGTTCGTCCAGCGGAAAAAGGCCACAAGAACGGGTGGGCTATAGCCTTGGGGGGTGGGGCTGGCCAACTTCGTCCGCCGGACTCGGAATGGCGCGAGACTTTGCGAGGGGCCTCCGTGCGCCAAAAATAGGCCGCGGGCACAGACGCGCCCAAAAATAACCACCCGAAGGCCGGGACGCCAAGTTCGTCCAGCGGAAAAAGGCCACAAAAACGGGTGGGCTATAGCCTTGGGGGGTGGGGCTGGCCAACTTCGTCCGCCGGACTCGGAATGGCGCGAGACTTTGCGAGGGGCCTCCGTGTGCCAAAAATAGGCCGCGGGCACAGCCGCGACCAAAAATAACCGCCCGAAGGACGGGAGCCAAGATCGTCCCAGCGGAAAAAGGCCACAAAAACGGGTGGGCTATAGCCTTGGGGGGTGGGGCTGGCCAACTTCGTCCGCCGGACTCGGAATGGCGCGAGACTTTGCGAGGGGCCTCCGTGTGCCAAAAATAGGCCGCGGGCACAGCCGCGCCCCAAAATAACCGCCCGAAGGCCGGGTGCCAAGTTCGTCCAGCGGAAAAAGGCCACAAAAACGGGTGGGCTATAGCCTTGGCGGGTGGGGCTGGCCAACTTCGTCCGCCGGACTCGGAATGGCGCGAGACTTTGCGAGGGGCCTCCGTGTACCGAAAATAGGCCGGGGGCACAGCCGCGTCCAAAAATAACTGCCCGAAGGCCGGGGCGCCAAGTTCGTCCAGCGGAAAAAGGCCACAAAAACGGGTGGGCTATAGCTTTGGCTTGTGGGGCTGGCCAACTTCGTCCGCCGGACTCGGAATGGCGCGAGACTTTCCGAGGGGCCTCCGTGTGCCAAAAATAGGCCGCGGGCACAGCCGCGCCCAAAAATAACCGCCCGAAGGCCGGGGCGCCAAGTTCGTCCAGCGGAAAAAGGCCACAAAAACGGGTGGGCTATAGCCTTGGGGGGTGGGGCTGGCCAACTTCCTCCGCCGGACTCGGAATGGCGCGAGACTTTGCGAGGGGCCTCCGTGTGCCAAAAATAGGCCGCGGGCACAGCCGCATCCAAAAATAACAGCCCGAAGGCCGGGGCGCCAAGTTCGTCCAGCGGAAAAAGGCCACAAAAACGGGTGGGCTATAGCCTTGGGGGGTGGGGCTGGCCAACTTCGTCCGCCGGACTCGGAATGGTGCGAGACTTTGCGAAGGGCCTCCGTGTGCCAAAAATAGGCCGCGGGCACAGCCGCGCCCAAAAATAACCGCCCGAAGGCCGGGGCGCCAAGTTCGTCCAGCGGAAAAAGGCCACAAAAACGGGTGGGCTATAGCCTTGGGGGGTGGGGCTGGCCAACTTCGTCCGCCGGACTCGGAATGGCGCGACACTTTGCGAGGGGCCTCCGTGTACCAAAAATAGGCCGCGGGCACAGCCGCACCCAAAAATAACCGCCCGAAGGCCGGGGCGCCAAGTTCGTCCAGCGGAAAAAGGCCACAAAAACGGGTGGGCTATAGCCGTGGGGGGTGGGGCTGCCCAACTTCGTCCGCCGGAATCGGAATGGCGCGAGACTTTACGAGGGGCCTCCGTGTGCCAAAAATAGGCCGCGGGAACAGCCGTGCCCAAAAATAACAGCCCGAAGGCCGGGGCGCCAAGTTCGTCCAGCGGAAAAAGGCCACAAGAACGGGTGGGCTATAGCCTTGGGGGGTGGGGCTGGCCAACTTCGTCCGCCGGACTCGGAATGGCGCGAGACTTTACGAGGGGCCTCCGTGTACCAAAAATAGGGCGCGGGCACAGCCACGTGCAAAAATAACTGCCCGAAGGCCGGGGCGCCAAGTTCGTCCAGCGGAAAAAGGCCACAAAAACGGGTGGGCTATAGCCTTGTGGGGTGGGGCTGGCCAACTTCGTCCGCCGGACTCGGAATGGCGCGAGACTTTGCGAGGGGCCTCCGTGCGCCAAAAATAGGCCGCGGGCACAGACGCGCCCAAAAATAACCACCCGAAGGCCGGGGCGCCAAGTTCGTCCAGCGGAAAAAGGCCACAAAAACGGGTGGGCTATAGCCTTGGGGGGTGGGGCTGGCCAACTTCGTCCGCCGGACTCGGAATGGCGCGAGACTTTGCGAGGGGCCTCCGTGTACCAAAAATAGGCCGCGGGCACAGCCGCGCCAAAAAATAACCGCCCGAAGGCCGGGGCGCCAAGTTCGTCCAGCGGAAAAAGGCCACAAAAACGGGTGGGCTATAGTCTTGGGGGGTGGGGCTGGCCAACATCGTCCGCCGGACTCGGAATGGCGCGAGACTTTGCGAGAGGCCTCCGTGTGCCAAAAATAGGCCGCGGGCACAGCCGCGCCCAAAAATAACCGCCCGAAGGCCGGGTGCCAAGTTCGTCCAGCGGAAAAAGGCCACAAAAACGGGTGGGCTATAGCCTTGGCGGGTGGGGCTGGCCAACTTCGTCCGCCGGACTCGGAATGGCGCGAGACTTTGCGAGGGGCCTCCGTGTACCGAAAATAGGCCGGGGGCACAGCCGCGTCCAAAAATAACTGCCCGAAGGCCGGGGCGCCAAGTTCGTCCAGCGGAAAAAGGCCACAAAAACGGGTGGGCTATAGCCTTGGCGGGTGGGGCTGGCCAACTTCGTCCGCCGGACTCGGAATGGCGCGAGACTTTCCGAGGGGCCTCCGTGTGCCAAAAATAGGCCGCGGGCACAGCCGCGCCCAAAAATAACCGCCCGAAGGCCGGGGCGCCAAGTTCGTCCAGCGGAAAAAGGCCACAAAAACGGGTGGGCTATAGCCTTGGGGGGTGGGGCTGGCCAACTTCGTCCGCCGGACTCGGAATGGCGCGAGACTTTGCGAGGGGCCTCCGTGTGCCAAAAATAGGCCGCGGACACAGCCGTACCCAAAAATAACCGCCCAAGGCCGGATCGCCAAGTTCTT
This sequence comes from Citrus cavaleriei, assembly GCA_030448935.1. Classification (NCBI taxonomy): domain Eukaryota; kingdom Viridiplantae; phylum Streptophyta; class Magnoliopsida; order Sapindales; family Rutaceae; genus Citrus; species Citrus cavaleriei. Next base: position 19,751 of record JAUJEM010000349.1, on the reverse strand, counting down.
CCAGCGGAAAAAGGCTACAAAAACGGGTGGGCTATAGCCGTGGGGGGTGGGGCTGCCCAACTTCGTCCGGCGGAATCGGAATGGCGAGAGACTTTACTAGGGGCCTCCGTGTGCCAAAAATAGGCCACGGGAACAGCCGTGCCCAAAAATAACAGCCCGAAGGCCGGGCGCCAAGTTCGCCCAGCGGAAAAAGGCCACAAGAACGGGTGGGCTATAGCCTTGGGGGGGGGCTGGCCAACTCATCCGCCTCGGACTCGGAATGGCGCGAGACTTTGCGAGGGGCCTCCGTGTACCAAAAATAGGGCGCGGGCACAGCCACGTGCAAAAATAACTGCCCGAAGGCCGGGGCGCCAAGTTCGTCCGCGGAAAAAGGCCACAAAAACGGGTGGGCTATAGCCTTGTGGGGTGGGGCTGGCCAACTTCGTCCGCCGAACTCGGAATGGCGCGAGACTTTACGAGGGGCCTCCGTGTGCCAAAAATAGGCCAAAGGGCACAGACGCGCCAAAAATAACCACCCGATGGCCGGGGCGCCATGTTGGTCCAGCTGAAAAAGGCCACAAAACCGGGTGGGCTATAGCCTTGGGGGTGGGGCTGGCCAACTTCGTCCGCCGGACTCGGAATGGCGCGAGACTTTGCGAGGGGCCTCCGTGTGCCAAAAATAGGCCGCGGGCACAGCCGCGCCAAAAAATAACCGCCCGAAGGCCGGGGCGCCAAGTTCGCCCAGCGGAAAAAGGCCACAAAAACGGGTGGGCTATAGTCTTGGGGGGTGGGGCTGGCCAACATCGTCCGCCGGACTCGGAATGGCGCGAGACTTTGCGAGAGGCCTCCGTGTGCCAAAAATAGGCCGCGGGCACAGCCGCGCCCAAAAATAACCGCCCGAAGGCCGGGTGCCAAGTTCGTCCAGCGGAAAAAGGGGACAAAAACGGGTGGGCTATAGCCTTGGCGGGTGGGGCTGGCCAACTTCGTCCGCCGGACTCGGAATGGCGCGAGACTTTGCGAGGGGCCTCCGTGTACCGTAAATAGGCCGGGGGCACAGCCGCGTCCAAAAATAACTGCCCGAAGGCTGGGGCGCCAAGTTCGTCCAGCGGACAAAGGCCACAAAAACGGGTGGGCTATAGCCTTGGCGGGTGGGGCTGGCCAACTTCGGCCCGCCGGACTCGCAAGGGCGCGATACTTTCCGAGGGGCCTCCGTGTGCCAGAAATAGGCCATGGCACAGCCGCACCCAAAAATAACCGCCCGAAGGCCTGGGCGCCAAGTTCGTCCAGCGGAAAAAGGCCACAAAAACGGGTGGGCTATAGCCTTGGGGGGTGGGGCTGGCCAACTTCGTCCGCCGGACTCGGAATGGCGCGAGACTTTGCGAGGGGCCTCCGTGTGCCAAAAGGTCATGGCACAGCCGCGCCAAAAATAACTGCCCGAAGGCAGGGTCGCCAAGTTCGTCCAGCGGAAAAAGGCCACAAAAATGGGTGGGCTATAGCCTTGGGGGTGGGGCTGGCCAACATCATCCGCCGGACTCGGAATGGCGCGAGACTTTGCGAGGGGCCTCCGTGTGCCAAAAATAGGCCGCGGGCACAGCCGCGCCCAAAAATAACTGCCCGAAGGCCGGGGCGCCAAGTTCGTCCAGCGGACAAAGGCCACAAAAACGGGTGGGCTATAGCCTTGGGGGGTGGGGCTGGCCAACTTCGTCCGCCGGACTCGGAATGGCGCGAGACTTTCCGAGGGGCCTCCGTGCGCCAAAAATAGGCCGCGGGCACAGCCGCGCCCAAAAATAACCACCCGAAGGCCGGGGCGCCAAGTTCGTCCAGCGGAAAAAGGCCACAAAAACGGGTGGGCTATAGCCTTGGGGGTGGGGCTGGCCAACTTCGTCCGCCGGACTCGGAATGGCGCGAGACTTTGCGAGGGGCCTCCGTGTGCCAAAAATAGGCCGCGGGCACAGCCGCGCCCAAAAATAACCGCCCGAAGGCCGGGGCGCCAAGTTCGTCCAGCGGAAAAAGGCCACAAAAACGGGTGGGCTATAGCCTTGGGGGGTGGGGCTGGCCAACTTCGTCCGCCGGACTCGGAATGGCGCGAGACTTTGCGAGGGGCCTCCGTGTGCCAAAAATAGGCCGCGGGCACAGCCGCGCCCAAAAATAACTGCCCGAAGGCCGGGGCGCCAAGTTCGTCCAGCGGAAAAAGGCCACAAAAACGGGTGGGCTATAGCCGTGGGGGGTGGGGCTGCCCAACTTCGTCCGCCGGAATCGGAATGGCGCGAGACTTTACGAGGGGCCTCCGTGTGCCAAAAATAGGCCGCGGGAACAGCCGCGCCCAAAAATAACAGCCCGAAGGCCGGGGCGCCAAGTTCGCCCGGCGGAAAAAGGCCACAAGAACGGGTGGGCTATAGCCTTGGGGGGTGGGGCTGGCCAACTGGTCCGCCGGACTCCGAATGGTGCGAGACTTTGCGATGGGCCTCCGTGTGCCAAAAATAGGCGGCTGGCACAGCCGCGCCCAAAAATAACCGCCCGAAGGCCGGGGCGCCAAGTTCGTCCAGCGGAAAAAGGCCACAAAAACGGGTGGGCTATAGCCTTGGGGGGTGGGGCTGGCCAACTTCGTCCGCCGGACTCGAATGGCGCGTGACTTGCCGAGGGGCCTCCGTGCGCCAAAAATAGGCCGCGGGCACAGACGCGCCCAAAAATAACCACCCGAAGGCCGGGGCGCCAAGTTCGTCCAGCGGAAAAAGGCCACAAAAACGGGTGGGCTATAGCCTTGGGGGGTGGGGCTGGCCAATTTCGTCCGCCGGACTCGGAATGGCGCGAGACTTTGCGAGAGGCCTCCGTGGGCCAAAAAATAGGCCGCGGGCACAGCCGCGCCAAAAATAACTGCCCAAGGCCGGGGCGCCAAGTTCGTCCAGCGGAAAAAGGCCACAAAACCGGGTGGGCTATAGACTTGGGGGGTGGGGCTGGCCAACATCGTCCGCCGGACTCGGAATGGCGCGAGACTTTGCGAGAGGCCTCCGTGTGCCAAAAATAGGCCGCGGGCACAGCCGCGCCCAAAAATAACTGCCCGAAGGCTGGGCGCCAAGTTGGCCCAGCGGACAAAGGCCACAAAAACGGGTGGGCTATAGCCGTGGGGTGGGGCTGCCCAACTTCGTCCGCCGGAATCGGAATGGCGCGAGACTTTACGAGGGGCCTCCGTGTGCCAAAATAGGCCGCGGGAACAGCCGTGCCAAAAATAACAGCCCGAAGGCCGGGCGCCAAGTTCGTCCAGCGGAAAAAGGCCACAAAACGGGTGGGCTATAGCCTTGGGGGTGGGGCTGGCCAACTTCGTCCGCCGGACTCGGAATGGTGCGAGACTGCGAAGGGCCTCCGTGTGCCAAAAATAGGCCGCGGCACAGCCGCGCTAAAATAACCGCCCGAAGGCCGGGCGCCAAGTTCGTCCAGCGGAAAAAGGCCACAAAAACGGGTGGGCTATAGCCTTGGGGGTGGGGCTGGCCAACTCGTCCGCCGGACTCGGAATGGCGCGACACTTTGCGAGGGGCCTCCGTGTACCAAAAAATAGGCATGGGCACAGCCGCACCCAAAAATAACCGCCCGAAGGCCGGGCGCCAAGTTCGTCCAGCGGAAAAAGGCCACAAAAACGGTGGGCTATAGCCGTGGGGGTGGGGCTGCCCAACTTCGTCCGCCGGAATCGGAATGGCGCGAGACTTTGAGAGGGCCTCCGTGTGCCAAAAATAGGCCGCGGGAACAGCCGTGCCTAAAATAACAGCCCGAAGGCCGGGCGCCAAGTTCGGCCCAGCGGAAAAAGGCCACAAGAACGGGTGGGCTATAGCCTTGGGGGTGGGGCTGGCCAACTGTCCGCCGGACTCGGAATGGCGCGAGACTTTACGAGGGGCCTCCGTGTACCAAAAAATAGGCGCGGCACAGCCGCGTCCAAAAATAACTGCCCGAAGGCCGGGCGCCAAGTTCGTCCAGCGGAAAAAGGCCACAAAAACGGGTGGGCTATAGCCTTGGGGGGTGGGGCTGGCCAACTTCGTCCGCCGGACTCGGAATGGCGCGAGACTTTGCGAGGGGCCTCCGTGCGCCAAAAATAGGCCGCGGGCACAGACGCGCCCAAAAATAACCACCCGAAGGCCGGGGCGCCAAGTTCGTCCAGCGGAAAAAGGCCACAAAAACGGGTGGGCTATAGCCTTGGGGGGGGGGGCGGGCCAATTTCGTCCGCCGGACTCGGAATGGCGCGAGACTTTGCGAGGCCTCCGTGTGCCAAAAATAGGCCGGGCACAGCCGCGCCAAAAATAACCGCCCGAAGGCCGGGCGCCAAGTTCGTCCAGCGCGGAAAAAGGCCACAAAAACGGGTGGGCTATAGTCTTGGGGGTGGGGCTGGCCAACATCGTCCGCCGGGACTCGGAATGGCGCGAGACTTTGCGAGGGCCTCCGTGTGCCAAAAATAGGCCAAGGGCACCGCCGCGCCCCAAAATAACCCCCCCGAGGGCCGGGTGCCAAGTTCGTCCAGCGGAAAAAGGCCACAAAAACGGGTGGGCTATAGCCTTGGCGGGTGGGGCTGGCCAACTTCGTCCGCCGGACTCGGAATGGCGCGAGACTTTGCGAGGGGCCTCCGTGTACCGAAAATAGGCCGGGGGCACAGCCGCGTCCAAAAATAACTGCCCGAAGGCCGGGGCGCCAAGTTCGTCCAGCGGAAAAAGGCCACAAAAACGGGTGGGCTATAGCCTTGGCGGGTGGGGCCGGCCAACTTCGTCCGCCGGACTCGGAATGGCGCGAGACTTTCCGAGGGGCCTCCGTGTGCCAAAAATAGGCCGCGGGCACAGCCGCACCCAAAAATAACCGCCCGAAGGCCTGGGCGCCAAGTTCGTCCAGCGGAAAAAGGCCACAAAAACGGGTGGGCTATAGCCTTGGGGGGTGGGGCTGGCCAACTTCGTCCGCCGGACTCGGAATGGCGCGCTCCGTTGCGAGGAGCCTACGTGTGCCAATTTGAGGACGCGGGCACAGTCGGTACCAAAAATAACCGCCCGAAGGCCGGGGCCGCCAAGTTCGTCCAGCGGAAAAAGGCCACAAAAACGGGTGGGCTATAGCCTTGGGGGTGGGGCTGCCCAACTTCGTCCGCCGGGATCGGAATGGCGCGAGACTTTGCGAGGGGCCTCCTTGTGCAAAAAATTGGCCGCGGGAAATGCCGAGCCAAAAATAACAGCCCGAAGGCCGGGCGCCCAGGTCGCCCAGCGGCAAAAGGCCACAAACCCGCGGGGGCTACAGCCTCGGGGGGGGGCGCTGCCCAACTTCGTCCGCCGGACTCGGAATGGCGCGAGACTTTACGAGGGGCCTCCGTGTACCAAAAATAGGGCGCGGGCACAGCCACGTGCAAAAATAACTGCCCGAAGGCCGGGGCGCCAAGTTCGTCCAGCGGAAAAAGGCCACAAAAACGGGTGGGCTATAGCCTTGGGGGGTGGGGCTGGCCAACTTCGTCCGCCGGACTCGGAATGGCGCGAGACTTTGCGAGGGGCCTCCGTGTGCCAAAAAAATAGGCCACGGGCACAGACGCGCCAAAAATAACCACCCGAAGGCCGGGCGCAAGTTCGTCCAGCGGAAAAAGGCCACAAAAACGGGTGGGCTATAGCCTTGGGGGGTGGGGCTGGCCAACTTCGTCCGCCGGACTCGGAATGGCGCGAGACTTTGCGAGGGGCCTCCGTGTGCCAAAAATAGGCCGCGGGCACAGCCGCGCCAAAAAATAACCGCCCGAGGCCGGGCGCCAAGTTCGCCCAGCGGAAAAGGCCACAAAAACGGTGGGCTATAGTCTTGGGGGTGGGGCTGGCCAACATCGTCCGCCGGACTCGGAATGGCGAGACTTTGCGAGAGGCCTCCGTGTGCCAAAATAGGCCGCGGGCACAGCCGCGCCTAAAAATAACCGCCCGAAGGCCGGGTGCCAAGTTCGGCCCAGCGGAAAAAGGCCACAAAAACGGGTGGGCTATAGCCTTGGGGGTGGGGCTGGCCAACTTCGTCCGCCTCGGACTCGGAATGGCGCGAGACTTTTCGAGGGGCCTCCGTGTGTGTAATATAGGCCGGGGCACAGCCGCGTCCAAAAATAACTGCCCGAAGGCCGGGCGCCAAGTTCGTCCAGCGGAAAAAGGCCACAAAACGGGTGGGCTATAGCCTTGGGGGTGGGGCTGGCCAACTTCGTCCGCCTGGACTCGGAATGGCGCGAGACTATCCGAGGGGCCTCCGAGTGCCAAAAATAGGCCGCGCACAGCCGCACCCAAAAATAACCGCCAAGGCCTGGGCGCCAAGTTCGCCCAGCGGAAAAAGGCCACAAAAGGGGTGGGGTATAGCCTTGGGGGGGTGGGGCTGGCCAACTTCGTCCGCCGGACTCGGAATGGCACGAGACTTTGCGAGGGGCCTCCATGTGCCAGAATAGGCCATGGGCACAGCCGCGCCCAAAAATAACTGCCCGAAGGCTGGGGCGCCAAGTTCGTCCAGCGGACAAAGGCCACAAAAACGGGTGGGCTATAGCCTTGGGGGGTGGGGCTGGCCAACTTCGTCCGCCGGACTCGGAATGGCGCGAGACTTTGCGAGGGGCCTCCGTGTGCCAAAAATAGGCAGCGGGCACAGCCGCGCCCAAAAATAACTGCCCGAAGGCCGGGGCGCCAAGTTCGTCCAGCGGACAAAGGCCACAAGAACGGGTGGGCGATAGCCTTGTGGGTGGGCTGGCCAACTTCGTCCGCCGGACTCGGAATGGCGCGAGACTTTCCGAGGGGCCTCCGTGCGCCAAAAAATAGGTCATGGGCACAGACGCGCCTAAAAATAACCACCCGAAGGCCGGGCGCCAAGTTCGGCCCAGCGGAAAAAGGCCACAAAAACGGGTGGGCTATAGCCTTGGGGGGTGGGGCTGGCCAACTTCGTCCGCCGGACTCGGAATGGCGCGAGACTTTGCGAGGGGCCTCCGTGTGCCAAAATAGGCCGCGGGCACAGCCGCGCCCAAAAATAACTGCCCGAAGGCCGGGGCGCCAAGTTCGTCCAGCGGAAAAAGGCCACAAAAACGGGTGGGCTATAGCCTTGGGGGGTGGGGCTGGCCAACTTCGTCCGCCGGACTCGGAATAGCGCGAGACTTTGCGAGGGGCCTCCGTGTGCTGTGGGGCCAGGCCGCGGGCACAGCCGCGCCCAAAAATAACTGCCCGAAGGCTGGGGCGCCAAGTTCGTCCAGCGGACAAAGGCCACAAAAACGGGTGGGCAATAGCCTTGGGGGGTGGGGCTGGCCAACTTCGTCCGCCGGACTCGGAGTGGCGCGAGACTTTGCGAGGGGCCTCCGTGTGCTATAATAGGCCGCGGGCACAGCCGCACCCAAAAATAACCGCCCGAAGGCCGGGGCGCCAAGTTCGTCCAGCGGAAAAAGGCCACAAAAACGGGTGGGCTATAGCCTTGGGGGGTGGGGCTGGCCAACTTCGTCCGCCGGACTCGGAATGGTGCGAGACTTTGCGAGGGGCCTCCGTGTACCAAAAATAGGCCGCGGGCACAGCCGCACCCAAAAATACCCGCCCGAAGGCCGGGGCGCCAAGTTCGTCCAGCGGAAAAAGGCCACAAGAACGGGTGGGCTATAGCCTTGGGGGGTGGGGCTGGCCAACTTCGTCCGCCGGACTCGGAATGGCGCGAGACTTTGCGAGGGGCCTCCGTGTGCCAAAAATAGGCCGTGGGCACAGCCGCGCCCAAAAATAACTGCCCGAAGGCCGGGGCGCGAAGTTCGTCCAGCGGAAAAAGGCCACAAAAACGGGTGGGCTATAGCCGTGGGGGGTGGGGCTGCCCAACTTCGTCCGCCGGAATCGGAATGGCGCGAGACTTTTCGAGGGGCCTCCGTGTGCAAGAAATAGGCCGCGGGAACAGCCGCGCCAAAAAATAACAGCCCGAAGGCCGGGGCGCCAAGTTCGTCCAGCGGAAAAAGGCCACAAGAACAGGTGGGCTATAGCCTTGGGGGGTGGGGCTGGCCAACTTCGTCCGCCGGACTCGTAATGGCGCGAGACTTTGCGAGGGGCCTCCGTGTACCAAAAATAGGGCGCGGGCACAGCCGCGTCCAAAAATAACTGCCCGAAGGCCGGGGCGCCAAGTTCGTCCAGCGGAAAAAGGCCACAAAAACGGGTGGGCTATAGTCTTGGGGGGTGGGGCTGGCCAACATCGTCCGCCGGACTCGGAATGGCGCGAGACTTTGCGAGGGGCCTCCGTGTGCCAAAAATAGGCCGCGGGCACAGCCGCGCCCAAAAATAACCACCCGAAGGCCGGGGCGCCAAGTTCGTCCAGCGGAAAAAGGCCACAAAAACGGGTGGGCTATAGCCTTGGGGGGTGGGGCTGGCCAACTTCGTCCGCCGGACTCGGAATGGCGCGAGACTTTGCGAGGGGCCTCCGTGTGCCAAAAATAGGCAGCGGGCACAGCCGCGCCAAAAAATAAACGCCCGATGGCCGGGGCGCCCAGTACGTCCAGCGGAAATAGGACACAAAAACGGGTGGGCTATAGTCTTGGGGGGTGGGGTTGGCCAAATTCGTCCGCCGGGACTCGGAATGGCGCGAGACTTTGCGAGGGGGCTCCGTGGTGCCAAAAATAGGCCGCGGGCACAGCCGCGCCTAAAAATAACCGCCCGAAGGCCGGGCGCCAAGTTCGGCCCAGCGGAAAAAGGCCACAAAAACGGGTGGGCTATAGCCTTGGGGGGTGGGGCTGGCCAACTTCGTCCGCCGGACTCGGAATGGCGCGAGACTTTGCGAGGGGCCTCCGTGTGCCAAAAATAGGCCGCGGGCACAGCCGCGCCCAAAAATAACCGCCCGAAGGCCGGGGCGCCATGTTCGCCCAGCGGAAAAAGGCCACAAAAACGGGTGGGCTATAGCCTTGGGGGGTGGGGCTGGCCAACTTCGTCCGCCGGACTCGGAATGGCGCGAGACTATGCGAGGAGTCTCCGTGTGGCAAAAATAGGCCGCGGACACAGCCGCGCCCAAAAATAACCGCCCGAAGGCCTGGGCGCCAAGTTCGTCCAGCGGAAAATGGCCACAAAAACGGGTGGGCTATAGCCTTGGGGGGTGGGGCTGGCCAACTTCGTCCGCCGGACCCGGAATGGCGCGAGACTTTGCGAGGGGCCTCCGTGTGCCAAAAATAGGCCACGGACACAGCCGCGCGCAAAAATAACCGCCCGAAGGCCGGGGCGCCAAGTTCGTCCAGCGGAAAAAGGCCACAAAAACGGGTGGGCTATAGCATTGGGGTGTGGGGCTGACCAACTTCGTCCGCCGGACTCGGAAAGGCGCGAGACTTTACGAGGGGCCTCCGTGTGCCAAAAATAGGCCGCGGGCACAGCCGCGCCCAAAAATAACCGGCCGAAGGCCGGGGCGCCAAGTTCGTCCAGCGGAAAAAGGCCACAAAAACGGGTGGGCTATCGCCTTGGGGGGTGGGGCTGGCCAACTTCGTCCGCCGGACTCGGAATGGCGCGAGACTTTGCGAGGGGCCTCCGTGTGCCCAAAAATAGGCCGCAGGCACAGCCGCGCCCAAAATAACCACCCGAAGGCCGGGCGCCAAGTTCGTCCAGCGGAAAAAGGCCACAAAAACTGAAGGGCTATAGCCTTGGGGGGAGGGCCTGGCCAACTTCCTCCGCCGGACTCGGAATGGCGCGAGACATTGCGAGGGGCCTCCGTGTGCAAAAAAAAGGCCGCGGCCACAGCCTCCCATAAAAATCACAGCCCGACGGCAGGGCGCCAAGTTCGGCCCAGCGGAAAAAGGCCACAAAACGGGTGGGCTATAGCCTTGGGGGGTGGGGCTGGCCAACTTTGTCCGCCGGGCCACGGAATGGCGCGAGACTTTGCGAGGGGCCTCCGTGTACCAAAAATAGGCCAAGCGCACAGCCGCGCCTAAAAATACCCGCATGAAGGCCGGGGCGCCACGTTCGTCCAGCGGAAAAAGGCCACAAAAACGGGTGGGCTGTATAGCCTTGGGGGGTGGGGCTGGCCAACTTCGTCCGCCGGGCTCGGAATGGCGCGAGACTTTGCGAGGGGCATCCGTGAGCCCAAAATAGGAAGCGGACACAGCTGCGCCAAAAAATAACCGCCCGAAGGCCTGGGCGCCAAGTTCGTCCTGCGGAAAAAGGCCACAAAAACGGGTGGGCTATAGCCTTGGGGGGTGGGGCTGGCCAACTTCGTCCGCCGGACTCGGAATGGCGCGAGACTTTGCGAGGGGCCTCCGTGTGCCAAAAATAGGCCAAGGGCACAGCCGCGCCAAAAATAACCGGCCAAGGCCGGGCGCCAAGTTCGTCCAGCGGAAAAAGGCCACAAAAACGAGTGGGCTATAGCCTTGGGGGTGGGGCTGGCCAACTTCGTCCGCCGGACTCGGAATGGCACGAGACTTTGCGAGGGGCCTCCGTGTGCCCAAAATAGGCCGCGGGCACAGCCGCGTCCAAAAATAACCGCCGGAAGGCCGGGGCGCCAAGGTCGGCCCGCGGAAAAAGGCCCCAAACACGGGGGGGCTTTTGCCTTGGGGGGTGGGGCTGGCCAACTTCGTCCGCCGGACTCGGAATGGCGCGAGACTTTGCGAGGGGCCTCCGTGTGCCAAAAATAGGCCGCGGGCACAGCCGCGCCCAAAAATAACCGCCCGAAGGCCGGGGCGCCAAGTTCGTCTTGCGGAAAAAGGCCACAAAAACGGGTGGGCTATAGCCTTGCGGGTGGGGCTGGCTAACTTCCTCCGCCGGACTCGGAATGGCGCGAGACTTTGCGAGGGGCCTCTGTGTGCGAAAATAGGCCGCGGGCACAGCCGCGCCCAAAAATAACCGCCCGAAGGCCGGGGCGCCAAGTTCGTCCTGCGGAAAAAGGCCAAAAAAACGGGTGGGCTATAGCCTTGGGGGGTGGGGCTGGCCAACTTCGTCCGCCGGACTCGGAATGGCGCGAGACTTTGCGAGGCGCCTCCGTGTGCCAAAAATAGGCCGCCGGCACAGCCGCCCCCAAAAAAAACCCCCCTCAGGCCGGGGCGCCAAGTACGTCCTTCGGAAAAACGCCACAAAAACTGGTGGGCTATAGCCTTGGGGGGTGCGGCTGGCCAACTTCGTCCGCCGGACTCGGAATGGCGCGAGACTTTGCGAGGGGCCTCCGTGCGCCTAAAATAGGCCGGGCACAGCCGCGCCTAAAAATAACCGCCCAAGGCCGGGGCGCCAAGTTCGGCCCAGCGGAAAAGGCCACAAAACGGGTGGGCTATTGCCTTGGGGGTGGGGCTGTCCAACTTCGTCCGCCGGACTCGGAATGGAGTGAGACTTTGCGAGGGGCCTCCGTGTGCCAAAAAGGCCAGTCAGGGGCACAGCCGCGCCTAAAAATAACCGCCCGAAGGCCGGGCGCCAAGTTCGCCCAGCGGAAAAAGGCCACAAAAACGGGTGGGCTATAGCCTTGGGGGTGGGGCTGGCCAACTTCGTCCGCCGGACTCGGAATGGCGAGACTTTGCGAGGGGCCTCCGTGTGCCAAAAATAGGCCGATGGCACAGCCGCGCCATATTAACCGCGCGAAGGCCGCGGCGCCAAGTTCGGCCAGCGGAGAAAGGGCACAAAAACGGGGGGGCTATAGCCTTGGGGGTGGGGCTGGCCAACTTCGTCCGCCGGACTCGAATGGCGCGAGACTTTGCGAGGGGCCTCCGTGTGCCAAAATAGGCCACGGGCACAGCCGCCCCAAAAATAACCGCCCGAAGGCCGGGCGCCAAGTTCGGCCCAGCGGAAAAAGGCCACAAAACGGGTGGGCTATAGCCTTGGGGGTGGGGCTGGCCAACTTCCTCCGCCGGACTCGGAATGGCGCGAGACTTTGCGAGGGGCCTCCGTGTGCCAAAATAGGCCACAGCACAGCCGCGCAAAATAACCGCCCGAAGGCCGGGCGCCAAGTTCGGCCCAGCGGCAAAAGGCCAAAACAACGGGCGGGCTATAGCCTTGGGGGGTGGGGCTGGCCAAGTTCGCCCGCCGGACTCGGAATGGCGCGAGACTTTGCGAGGGGCCTCCGTGTGCCAAAAATAGGCCGCGGGCACAGCCGAACCCGAAAATAACCACCTGAAGGCCGGGGCGCCAAGTTCGTCCCAGCGGAAAAGGCCACAAAAACGGGTGGGCTATAGCCTTGGGGGTGGGGCTGGCCAACTTCTTTCCGGGGGACTCGGAATGGCGCGAGACTTTGCGAGGGGCCTCCGTGGGGGCAATAGGCTGCGGGCACAGCCGCTAATAAAAATAACCGCCCGAAGGCCGGGGCGCCAAGTTCGTCCAGCGGAAAAAGGCCACAAAAACGGGTGGGCTATAGCCTTGGGGGGTGGGGCTGGCCAACTTTGTCCGCCGGACTCGGAATGGCGCGAGACTTTGCGAGGGGCCTTCGTGTGCCAAAAATAGGCCGCGGGTACAGCCGCGCCCAAAAATAACCGCCCGAAGGCCGGGGCGCCAAGTTCGTCCAGCGGAAAAAGGCCACAAAAATGGGTGTGCTATAGCCTTGGGGGGTGGGGCGGGCCAACTTCCTCCACCGGGACTCGGAATGGCGCGAGACTTTGCGAGGGGCCTCCGTGTGCCAAAAATAGGCCACGGGCACAGCCGCGCCTAAAAATAACCGCCCAAGGCCGGGCGCCAAGTTCGTCCAGCGGAAAAAGGCCACAAAAACGGGTGGGCTATAGCCTTGGGGGGTGGGGCTGGCCAACTTCGTCCGCCGGACTCGGAATGGCGCGAGACTTTGCGAGGGGCCTCCGTGTGCCAAAAATAGGCCACGGGCACAGCCGCGCCCAAAAATAACCGCCCAAGGCCGGGCGCGCAAGTTCGCCCAGCGGAAAAAGCCACAAAAACGGGTGGGCTATAGCCTTGGGGGGTGGGGCTGGCCAACTTCGTCCACCGGACTCGGAATGGCGCGAGACTTTGCAAGGGGCCTCCGTGTGCCAAAAATAGGCCACGGGCACAGCCGCGCACAAAAATAACCGCCTGAAGGCCGGGGCGCCAAGTTCGTCCAGCGGAAAAAGCCCCCACCAACGGGTGGGCAATAGCCTTGGGGGGTGGGGCTGGACAACTTAGTCCGCCGGACTCGGAATGGCGAGAGACGTTGCGAGGGGCCTCCGTGTACAAAAAATAGGCCGCAGGCACAGCCGCGCCAAAAAATAACCGCCCAAAGGCCGGGCGCCAAGTTCGGCCCAGCGGAAAAAGGCCACAAAAACGGGTGGGCCATAGCCTTGGGGGGTGGGGCCGGCCAACTTCGTCCGCTGGACTCGGACTGGCGAGAGACTTTGCGAGGGGCCTCCGTGTGCCAAAATAGGCCCGGGCACAGCCGCGCCTAAAATAACCCGCCCGAAGGCCGGGCGCCAAGTTCGTCCAGCGGAAAAAGGCCACAAAAACGGGTGGGCTATAGCCTTGGGGGTGGGGCTGGCTAACTTCGTCCCCCCGGACTCGGAATGGCGCGAGACTTTGCGAGGGGCCTCCGTGTACCAAAATAGGCCAAGGGCACAGCCGCGCCTAAAAATCACCGCCCGAAGGCCGGGGCGCCAAGTTCGGCCAGCGGAAAAAGGCCACAAAATCGGGTGGGCTATAGCCTTGGGGGTGGGGCTGGCCAACTTCGTCCGCCGGACTCGGCATGGCGCGAGACTTTGCGAGGGGCCTCCGGGTGCCAAAAAGGTAGGCTGGCTGGCACAGCACAGCGCCCAAAAATAACCGCCCGAAGGCCGGGCGCCAAGTTCGCCCAGCGGAAAAAGGCCACAAAACGGGTGGGCTATAGCCTTGGGGGTTGGTCTGGCCAACTTCGTCCGCCGGACTCGGAATGGCGCGAGACTTTGCAAGGGGCCTCCGTGTGCCAAAATAGGCCGCGGGCACAGCCGCGCCAAAAATAACCGCCCGAAGGCCGGGCGCCAAGTTCGGCCCAGCGGAAAAAGGCCACAAACTCGGGTGGTCTATAGCCTTGGGGTGGGGCTGGCCAACTTCGTCCGCAGGACTCGGAATGGCGCGTGACTTTGCGAGGGGCCTCGTGTGCCAAAAATAGGCCGCGGGCACAGCCGCGCCTAAAAATAACCGCCCGAAGGCCGGGGCGCCAAGTTCGTCCAGCGGAAAAAGGCCACAAAAACGGGTGGGCTATAGCCTTGGGGGGTGGGGCTGGCCAACTTCGTCCGCCGGACTCGGAATGGCGCGAGACTTTGCAAGGGGCCTCCGTGTGCCAAAATAGGCCGCGGCCACAGCCGCGCCCAAAAATAACCGCCCGAAGGCCGGGGCGCCAAGTTCGTCCAGCGGAAAAAGGCCACAAACACGGGTGGGCTATAGCCTTGGGGGGTGGGGCTGGCCAACTTCGTCCGCCGGACTCGGAATGGCGCGAGACTTTGCGAGGGGCCTCCGTGTGCCAAAAATAGGCCACGGGCACAGCCGCGCCCAAAAATAACCGCCCGAAGGCCGTGGCGCCAAGTTCGTCCAGCGGAAAAAGGCCAGAAAAACGGGTGGGCTATAGCCTTGGGCTGTGGGGCTGGCCTACTTCGTCCGCCGGACTCGGTATGGCGCAAGACTTTGCGAGGGGCCTCCGTGGGCCAAAATAGGCCAGCGGGCACAGCCGCGCCTAAAAATAACCGCCCGAAGGCCGGGCGCCAAGTTCGCCCAGCGGAAAAAGGCCACAAAAACGGATGGGCTATAGCCTTGGGGGTGGGGCAGGCCAAGTTCGTCCGCCGGACTCGGAATGGCGCGAGACTTTGCGAGGGGCCTCCGTGTGCCAAAATAGGTCACAGGGGCACAGCCGCACCCAAAAATAACCGCCCAAGGCCGGGCGCCAAGTTCGTCCAGCGGAAAAAGGCCACAAAACGGGTGGGCTATAGCCTTGGGGGTGGGGCTGGCCAACTTCGTCCGCAGGACTCGTAATGGCGAGAGACTATGCGAGAGGCCTCCGGGTGCCAAAAATAGGCCAAGCGGGCACAGCCGCGCCCAAAATAACCGCCCGAAGGCCGGGCGCCAAGTTCGTCCAGCGGAAAAAGGCCACAAAACGGGTGGGCTATAGCCTTGGGGGTGGGGCTGGCCAACTTCGTCCGCCGGACTCGGAATGGCGCGAGACTTTGCGAGGGCCTCCGTGGTGCCAAAAATAGGCCATGGGCACAGCCGCGCCCAAAAATAACCGCCCAAGGCCGGGCGCCAAGTTCGGCCCAGCGGAAAAAGGCCACAAAACGGGTGGGCTATAGCCTTGGGGGTGGGGCTGGCCAACTTCGTCCGCCGGAATCGGAATGGCGCGAGACTTTTCGACGGGCCTCCGTGGTGCTGGGCCAGGCCGGGGCACAGCCACGCCTAAAAATAACCGCCCGAAGGCCGGGCGCCAAGTTCGCCCAGCGGAAAAAGGCCACAAAACGGGTGGGCTATAGCCTTGGGGGTGGGGCTGGCCAACTTCGTCCCGGACTCGGAATGGCGCGAGACTTTGCGAGGGGCCTCCGTGGTGCCAAAATAGGCCGCGGGCACAGCCGCGCCCAAAAATAACCGCCCGAAGGCCGGGGCGCCAAGTTCACCCAGCGGAAAAAGGCCACAAAAACGGGTGGGCTATAGCCTTGGGGGGTGGGGCTGGCCAACTTCGTCCGCCGGACTCGGAATGGCGTGAGACTTTGCGAGGGGCCTCCGTGTGCCAAAAAAATAGGTCGCGGCACAGCCGCGCCTAAAAATAACCGCCCGAAGGCCGGGCGCCAAGTTCGTCCAGCGGAAAAAGGCCACAAAACGGGTGGGCTATAGCCTTGGGGGTGGGGCTGGCCCACTCGTCCCGCCGGACTCGAATGGCGCGAGACTTTGCGAGGGGCCTCCGTGGTGCCAAAATAGGCCGCGGCACAGCCGCGCCTAAAATAACCACCCGAAGGCCGGGCGCCAAGTTCGCCCAGCGGAAAAAGGCCACAAAAACGGGTGGGCTATAGCCTTGGGGGTGGGGCTGGCCAACATCGTCCGCCGGACTCGGAATGGCGCGAGACTTTGCGAGGGGCCTCCGTGGTGCCAAAAATAGGTCATGGGCACAGCCGCGCCTAAAAATAACCGCCCAAGGCCGGGCGCCAAGTTCGGCCAGCGGAAAAAGGCCACAAAACGGGTGGGCTATAGCCTTGGGGGTGGGCTGGCCAACTCTCGTCCGCCGGACTCGGAATGGCGCGAGACTTTGCGAGGGGCCTCCGTGTGCCAAAAAATAGGCCGCGGCCCCAGCCGCGCCCAAACCTCCCCGCCCGAAGGCCGGGCCCCCAAGTTCGTCCCGCGTAAAAAGGCCAAAAACCGGGGTGGGCTATAGCCTTGGGGGGTGGGGCTGGCCAACTTCGTCCGCCGGACTCGGAATGGCGCGAGACTTTGCGAGCGGCCTCCGTGTGCCAAAAATAGGCCGCGGGCACAGCCGCGCTAAAAATACCCGCCCAAGGCCGGGCGCCAAGTTCGCCCAGCAGAAAAAGGCCACAAAAACGGGTGGGCTATAGCCTTGGGGGTGGGCCGGGCCAACTGCGTCCGCGGGACTCGGAATGGCGCGGGGCTGTGCGAGGGGCGTCCGGGTGCCAAAATAGGCCGGGCACAGCCGCGCCTAAAAATAACCGCCCAAGGCCGGGCGCCAAGTTCGGCCCAGCAAAAAGGCCACAAAACGGGTGGGCTATAGCCTTGGGGGTGGGGCTGGCCAACTTCGTCCGCCTGGACTCGAATGGCGCGAGACTTTGCGAGGGGCCTCCGTGTGCCAAAAATAGGCCACGGGCACAGCCGCGCCCAAAAATAACCGCCCGAAGGCCGGGCGCCAAGTTCGGCCCAGCGGAAAAAGGCCACAAAACGGGTGGGCTATAGCCTTGGGGGTGGGCTGGCCAACTTCGTCCGCCGGACTTGGAATGGCGCGAGACTTTGCGAGGGGCCTCCGTGTGCCAAAAATAGGCCGCTGGCACAGCCGCGCCTTAAAAATAACCGCCCGAAGGCCGGGCGCCAAGTTCGTCCAGCGGAAAAAGGCCACAAAACGGGTGGGCTATAGCCTTGGGGGTGGGGCTGGCCAACTTCGTCCGCCGGACTCGGAATGGCGCGAGACTTTGCGTGGGGCCTCCGTGTGTGCCAAAAATAGGCCACGGGCACAGCCGCACCCAAAAATAACCGCCCGAAGGCCGGGCGCCAAGTTCGGCCCAGCGGAAAAAGGCCACAAAAACGGGTGGGCTATAGCCTTGGGGGTGGGGCTGGCCAACTTCGTCCGCCGGACTCGGAATGGCGCGAGACTTTGCGAGGGGCCTCCGGTGCTGTAAAATAGGTCAAAGGGCACAGCCGCAGCCAAAAATAACCGCCCGAAGGCCGGGCGCCAAGTTCGCCCAGCGGAAAAAGGCCACAAAACGGGTGGGCTATAGCCTTGTGGGGTGGGGCTGGCACAGTTCGTCCGCCGGACTCGGAAAGGCGCGAGACTTTGCGAGGGGCCTCCGTGTGCCAAAATAGGTCGCGGGCACAGCCGCGCCTAAAAATAACCGCCCGAAGGCCGGGCGCCAAGTTCGTCCAGCGGAAAAAGGCCACAAAAACGGGTGGGCTATAGCCTTGGGGGTGGGGCTGGCCAACTTCGTCGCCGGACTCGGGAATGGAGCGAGACTTTGCGAGGGGCCTCCGTGTGCCAAAAAATAGGCCATGGCACAGCCGCGCCCAAAAATAACCACCCAAGGCCGGGCGCCAAGTTCGTCCAGCGGAAAAAAGGCCACAAAACGGGTGGGCTATAGCCTTGGGGGTGGGGCTGGCCAACATCGTCCAACGGACTCGTAATGGCTAGAGACTTTGCGAGGGGCCTCCGTGTGCCAAAAATAGGCAAGGGCACAGCCGCGCCAAAAATAACCGCCCGAAGGCCGGGCGCCAAGTTCGTCCCAGCGGAAAAAGGCCACAAAAACGGGTGGGCTATAGCCTTGGGGGTGGGGCTGGCCAACTTGTCCGCCGGACTCGGAATGGCGCGAGACTTTGCGAGGGGCCTCCGTGTGCCAAAAATAGGCCGCGGCACAGCCGCGCCTAAAAATAACCCGCCCGAAGGCCGGGCGCCAAGTTCGCCCAGCGGAAAAAGGCCACAAAAACGGGTGGGCTATAGCCTTGGGGGTGGGGCTGGCCAACTTCGTCCGCCGGACTCGGAATGGCGCGAGACTTTGCGAGGGGCCTCCGTGTGCCAAAAAATAGCCGCGGGCACAGCCGCCTAAAAATAACCGCCCGAAGGCCGGGGCGCCAAGTTCGTCCAGCGGAAAAAGGCCACAGAACGGGTGGGCTATAGCCTTGGGGGTGGGGCTGGCCAACTTCGTCCGCGGACTCGGAATGGCGCGAGACTTTGCGAGGGGCCTCCGTGTGCCAAAATAGGCCAAGGGCACAGCCGCGCCTAAAAATAACCGCCCAAGGCCGGGCGCCAAGTTCGCCAGCGGAAAAGGCCACAAAACGGGTGGGCTATAGCCTTGGGGGTGGGGCTGGCCAACTGGTCCGCCGGACTCGGAATGGCGCGAGACTTTGCGAGGGGCCTCCGTGTGCCAAAATAGGCCACGGGGCACAGCCGCGCCTAAAATAACCGCCCGAAGGCCGGGCGCCAAGTTCGGCCCAGCGGAAAAGGCCACAAAACGGGTGGGCTATAGCCTTGGGGGTGGGGCTGGCCAACTTCGTCCGCCGGACTCGGAATGGCGCGAGACTTAACGAGGGGCCTCCGTGGTGTGTGCCAAAATAGGCCGCGGGCACAGCCGCGCCCAAATAACCGCCCGAAGGCCGGGCGCCAAGTTCGGCCCAGCGGAAAAGGCCACAAAAACGGGTGGGCTATAGCCTTGGGGGTGGGGCTGGCCAACTGTCCGCCGGACTCGGAATGGCGCGAGACTTTGCGAGGCGCCTCCGTGGTGCTAAAATAGGCCACGGGCACAGCCGCGCACCAAAATAACCGCCCAAGGCCGGGCGCCAAGTTCGCCCAGCGGAAAAAGGCCACAAAAACGGGTGGGCTATAGCCTTGGGGGTGGGGCTGGCCAACTTCGTCCGCCGACTCGGAATGGCGCGAGACTTTGCGAGGGGCCTCCGTGTGCCAAAAATAGGCCAGCGGAACAGCCGCAGCCAAAAATAACCGCCCGAAGGCCGGGCGCCAAGTTCGTCCAGCGGAAAAAGGCCACAAAACGGGTGGGCTATAGCCTTGGGGGTGGGGCTGGCCAACTTCGTCCGCCGGACTCGGAATGGCGCGAGACTTTGCGAGGGGCCTCCGTGTGCCAAAAATAGGCCGCGGGCACAGCCGCGCCCAAAAATAACCGCCCAAGGCCGGGCGCCAAGTTCGTCCAGCGGAAAAAGGCCACAAAAACGGGTGGGCTATAGCCTTGGGGGTGGGGCTGGCCAACTCGTCCGCCGGACTCGGAATGGCGCGAGACTTTGCGAGGGGCCTCCGTGTGCCAAAATAGGCCAGCGGGCACAGCCGCGCCAAAATAACCGCCCGAAGGCCGGGCGCCAAGTTCGGCCCAGCGGAAAAAAAGGCCACAAAACGGGTGGGCTATAGCCTTGGGGGTGGGGCTGGCAACATCGTCCGCCGGACTCGGAATGGCGCGAGACTTTGCGAGGGGCCTCCGTGTGTAAAATAGGCCAAGGCACAGCCGCGCCCAAAATAACCGCCCGAAGGCCGGGCGCCAAGTTCGCCCAGCGGAAAAAGGCCACAAAAACGGGTGGGCTATAGCCTTGGGGGTGGGGCTGGCCAACTCGTCCGCCGGACTCGGAATGGCGCGAGACTTTGCGAGGGGCCTCCGTGTGCCAAAAATAGGCCGGGGCACAGCCGCGCCAAAAATAACCGCCCGAAGGCCGGGCGCCAAGTTCGGCCCAGCGGAAAAAGGCCACAAAAATGGGTGGGCTATAGCC